>CM049845.1:30214346-30691893 GCA_027422415.1 Schizothorax lantsangensis
GACCGTTTTACGCGTTGATATATAATATTTCTGTAATAAAAGTAAGTATGGTAACTTGGAGGCGGCGATAAATTTAATTTACTGAGAACTGTTTAAAGTAGGGGTAAGTCAATTGCAAGAAGAGGCTTAGCTAGCAAGCTAGCTTTGAAAGCATTAGATTCCCACCCTCCCTGCAAATCACTCTCCCAAAGCCACGCCTCCTCCAAAACACATGACCACGCACAGACAGACCAGTCTAGTCTAACCAGCGCGACATGATGAGAGACGGTATATGTGCAGGGTTTTGAAATGCAGTGCTGTCAGATGCCGTCTCGTTCACTGGTGAGAAAACCATTCAGTACAAAGCGCATGATATTACAATAACGCCTTCCATTCTCACTCAGTCTGCAATAGCGTAATGGAACGCGCTGATGACTCATCATGTCTGTGTGAACGGGGTGCGTGGAGGTTAGAGCTGCACGATTAATCGTTAAAAGATCGCGATCTCGATTCAAATACCCACACGATCTAATTTCTGAATGACAACGATTCGCCCGTGTCTATTAAAACTTTTAAAAAATCATACCGGAACATTCAAATCTGCATTCGCGCTGCTGCTGATCCAGAGAGCAGACAGTTAACATGTTTAGGTAAGAAAAAGCTTCACAAACAGTCTTTTCAACTACACAGTATTATTTCTGTCTTACAGTCATTCATAGAAATACTGGGATAAAAGTTTATAGTTTGGCTACAAACATTGATGTCTATGGTAGCGATCAAAATAGAGCCACTCATCTTTTGAAAGCAACTGGCGCTTCAAATAACGTTTGTGTCGATTGCATAATTTCGCCACTAGGTGGCGACAAGTGACTGTTAAAAAATGTATTTGTTATTGAATCGTTCATTCGATGATTCGTTCAAAAACACTGATTCATCCATTAATGAAACAAGTTTAGGAGAGTCATTGAATCATTAATACAAACCAATTTTTCATAATTTTAATTCTAAAAGTTGGTGTATTAAATACACTATATTTTAAATACATATACCCCGGTTTCACAGACAAGGCTTAAGCCTAGTCCTAGACAAAAATGTAAATCTGAGCTGTTTCAACTGAAAGAAACTCGCATTGACTGATCTTAAAATATATCAGTGCCTTTGTTTTGTCTCAAGATGCACACCAGTAATGTTTTTTTCTAAGCATGTTTATAAAAATTGCTTAAATGTCTTAATTGAACAATGATCTAATCCTGGCTTAGTCTAAGCCCCGTCTGTGAAACCTGGCCATACTGTATCATATATTAAAATGTTTAATAATTCATTTAAATTAAACACTTTTAAATAGACTGCAGCAATTAATATTTTGTCACACATTATTTTGTTTAGTTCAGAATCGTGGGAGAATCGTGATCTCTATTTGAGAAAAAAAATCGTGATTCTCAATTTATCCAGAATCGTGCAGCTCAGGCAGGACAGCCTATCATAGCTCTAGGGCCGAGGGATATGATTGGACAAACATTTTATGGTCCTACGTCTTCCACTGACGATATAAATACATTTAGACTTAACTTGGTGATTGCTATTGGGATTTGATGAGATTTCAAACAGCATAACCAAAAATGTTTTTGAACCAAATCACCTACTCTGCATTAAATGCAGTCTTCGATGTTGTCCTCATCTCATGTTAATGAAGGACTTGTCTTTTTTTCCCACCAAAAATTCCTATCTGCAGGTAAAAATTATTTTTTTTAGACTTTTCTGTATGTGTAGGAGCAGACTTTTGAGTTTTTTATATATATATATTAGTGATCGACCGATATTGATTTTTTAGAACCGATACCGATAATTTGTTTGTTTATGTGCCCGATAACCGATATGCAGAACCGATATTTATTTACTGTTATACTTGTGTTTTTGACACAATGATTACAACACCACTGAACTGAACAAACCATTTTATTTATAACAATCACTCCCTCCTTGCATAGAAAACAAAACAAATCTTATTTATACACCAATAAATAGAGGGGTCTGAGAGTACAAAAAATAAAAAGTGCACTGTTACTAAACAGTTTTTGTTTAAAAATAAAATCTTCGATGAGGTAAAAAAAAAAAACAGGTAAAATAAATAAAGCACATAAAAGTAATTCTCACCAATTAAAAAATAAATAAAACTTGTGGCGGCAGGTGACGTCACGTTAATTAGCATATTCATGACATCATAGTGTCAAGTTTGCATTCAGACGAGTTTTGGCACTTAAGATCTGTTCTAAATGTCACATACTGTAATTAATACAACAATGCCAATAAAGCTGTTCACATTATACTTTCTGTTGTCATACATAAAACAAGTATAAATAGTAAACAGGAACCATTAATTTTACATGTTAACCAGGAATCACTCTCACTATACTCCTTAAATCCTGATTTATAATCGCAACATCGTCTGATAAAATCAATATACATCTAACTTACACTAAAAAGCGACTATATGCGGTGGTTTTGGCTGTATTACTGTTTTGTCTCATTCAGCGCACTGTCTGCGTCTGAGTAACAAGCTATGCGCATATTCAGACGAATTATGTTCATATTTAAAAGTCCAAACAGTCAGTAAGTGACAGGTGCTTGGAAACGCTGTTTTGTAAATGATTTACTGACGATTTTGCTGCGTTACGGCCAAATTAATGCGCTGCTTCACTGCCGCTCACTGCTCAGAACAGACGCCGAGAGAGTCGACACTGCGCCGGGAGAGTCAGATCTCGCACTCGCGGGGCAGTAACGTTACTGGAGACAAATTCCAATTGAACGATAGCTAAGGTATTTTCAAAAAAAGTCGCTAGGTTTGTCAGTATGTACCTGTTGTGGGAAAAAAGCCGCCAAAAGGGTCTGAAAGTTGCTAAATACTGAAAGTCGCGCTCTTGTGTGTGAGATGCGGGAGCTGATGGCAGCGGGCGGTGGATATTGTTGCAGCCCGCCACAAATAAAGAGAGAGAGCTTGTCTGTGGGAGTGTGGACAGGTCTTGAGCACACAGAACGAGCAGTGTGAAACGCGTCAGGCGCGGGGAGATTTTCAACTAGTTAATCGATCGCGGATGGTTTCATTATCTCGGGCGGATAAAAAAAAAAAAAGTGTAAGATAATAATAGTAATAAAAACAAAAATGTGTCACCAAATATACTTGGGCGGCCGTTAATATACCTGGGCGGCCCGCCCAGGTAAAGTCTATGTGTGGGAAACACTGGAGTTGTGTTTACTAGGATGTTTATTAGGGAATTGATGGTTATATAGTAAATGTTTATATAATTACGGTGTTTTAATCGTGAATATTTTTAAAAGTTACATGCGGTGGCCGTGCTGTAGCATTTCCTGAGCATCAACCCACTGAGTGAACAGCAATATGAAGCGGCTTCACGAGACTAATGATGAGCAAATATACAACAGAGAGAGAATTTAATTCAGCGCTTTTACTTCCAACTTGCGCTCATTCATGGCTGTATTATTTAATTCATGCAAAGTTACGTCTTTATTGGGACAGGACTTGACGGATTATCTTACGTGACTCGTCTATTTCTTAGAGCCAAGCTGCATAAACTACATATCAAGCATATGTATCACATCTAATTTGTGCATTAATGGCTGTTATGTTAAATAAAATGTACTAATTACAGCAAAGCAAGTAATACTTTACCTGTGCACGCCGTTGTCTCGTCTCCCCTCAGATGCGCTGTAATGGCGATCATGCGTGCAATTCTTAAAACACCCACAAGATGGCGGCGTTTATCGGAAAATCCGATATTACAAAACCGATATCCGATTATGGTAAAATGCTTAAATATCGGGAAAAATATCGGTAAATCGATATATCGGTCGATCTCTAATATATATATATATATATATATATATATATATATATATATATATATATATATATAAATATATAAAAGGGATGTGCGGGTCTAGTCGACTAAACGGTACAGCTCCTACTAGTCGACACTGAAAACAATAGTCGATTACACGAGAGAAAAAAACCCGATGATTTTATCATTCAAATTACCATAATTTTAACGTTACATTTAAAACATTTTAAAGAACAGTTAAAATAAAACTTTTGAAAAAGAATACATATATCAAAATATTTAAATATATAAATATTTTTAAAAGCGTATCTGGGCGGAAACTACATTTTTACCTCACATGCGTTTTCTTCATGTCAGTTGCGGCGAGCTCAAAATGACCACGCGAAAGACCAGCAAGGTGTGGGATTATTTTGAATTAGGAGGAAATGGAAAGGTTTTGTGTAAACTGTGTAATGTCAAATTGGCTTACAATAACTTTACTGGAGCTATGCGTAATCATATTCAATACAGGCATGTATGCGTTAGCTTGGAGTCTAGCCAAAGCCAAATGTCAATCATGTCATACACTACAACCTGCCGCTGCGGTCCGCGATCCTATCTGCGCCGTCTATTCCTCTAAAGGAAGACCCACTTCGGTGGTGCTGCGGGATTTCCAGGATCTTTTCAAACTGTCTGCTTGCTTGTAGTTATCTATCTGCTTGCCTGTGACTTCAGTTCCTGCCGAGCGCAGGGTTTTTTTCAAGTGCAGAATCGCCTCTAGTCCCATCTTTCGCCAGACCACGTTAACATGTTAAATTCAATGAACAAATGCGCACGGTCTGGGTAAGTAAAACGAGCTTTGTTTTGTTTTTAGACAATATAGCCAACATGAAGTACACAGGGTTCCCACGCGTCCTGGAAATCCTGGAAAATGAATGACCAATTTTCCAGTCCTGGAAAACACATGGAAAATGAGAGAAAACATAAATTGTCCTGGAAAATTCTTTTTCTTATTTTAATGTCCTTGGTCATTGCAGAACAGTTTACAAATGGTCTAAAACAATTAACGTTAACGTTAGTAACAGAAAGCGCTCTGTTCAGGGACACAGAGTTTTGACACGCGAGTAATCTAGCTGTGACGTAGTGATGCTGTCTTGTGTTGGCGGTTGCAGGTGCTTGCTAGAAATTAAGTCCTCGAATGTTTTCAGCAAATTTTGTCTGGTAAGCACGTAGCTAATCTTGTTAATAGGGGTTAAATGGATCGTAGTTGTTCCGTGATCCATACGGAAACAGTCCGCACCGGTTCGCAGATTAGTTATAAAATGTAACCATCACAGAGTAAAAGTTTATCAGTTGTACGTGTTTTGTCTTGCTCGTTTACACGCTCAAGCAATTTCAAACGATTCCATCGTGAGAAGTGGTGAAATAATTCGGTAACATTACTTGCTCAATGTTTTCTGTGGACACACATAGAGAGAGACGCGTTTCAGACAGCGCGCGAAGAACAAACTCATTCCTCTTTCACGTCGTTTATTTATTTCTTACTTAGTGTTTCGTTGCCGAATGAATCATTTGAGAAAGCGATTCAATGACCCATTCATAAAGACCGTGATTTGCTTCATTCTTAAATGAATAAGCATTTTGAATGAATCGTTTAATAAGAATTACTCTGGTGACTCACTCATTAAGACTGTTATTTGCTGCCACCTACTGGTGATTTTAGTGTAATTTTTAAAGTATCTTTTTCTCTCACTAAATTCATGATCAATACGGATCAACTAGAAAAAAGAAAAAGAAGATCCAAACGGCAAATGAAAGGAAAAGAAAAGACCTGCCCCAAGAAATTGCAAATGTCAATGCAAAACAACAAAAAATAATGCACAGCATTGAAATCATGCAAAAAGAGGCTGATGAAAGGGATTTTCACACTTGAAATAGTTAACCCTGGGTCATCCTAAACCCCAGATAAGCGGCATCCTGGGTTATCTGTAATCACGTTTCACACTGCTCATACTATACCTGGGATTAACTGTTAACCCTGGGTATTCATTAACAGACGTTTCACACTGTACATTCCTAAACCCCGGGCTAACGTTCTTATTTGCATATTTGCGGTGTCACTGATTGGATGAACAGCAGCCAACCTGTTTACACGGCTTTTCCCGCATCTTGCCAGTTAAAAACAATCTCCGCTTATGTCTTTAGATCAGCGAAGATTGAGGAACAGCTGATAATAGCTGTACAGGCAGGGATAGCCATTTTTAAATAAATTTAGTAGCAGAGCTACTGCAAGCGATTTAGTGCTGGAAATCCATTTATCCTTTGCTGAAACTTCTGCGTCTTCATGAAGAGCGCAGGTCATGGTTGCTTAGCAACGGCAGACGCAATGGGAGCGCAAGCTACAGAGCGCTTTGGAAAGAAGGAGAAAGCGGCGCGCTTAGCGTTTTAAACGCGTTTTTAGGCGCAACGTGAACGGCCTCATGAGACGCACAAAGACAAAAGTACAAAAGAAAGAAAACAGGGAGCAAAGTATGTGAATATTTCTTTGAATTTCTTTTAAGTGTGGAGAGACTAACGTTAGTGTTTACTTGTACAGTAGCATAAGAATAATACCGTCTCCTATTCACTCCAGTTCACACGCTTTCCGTCTTTTGATATTTCTTCTCACCGGCTGCAGTTTACACGACGCGCGTTTCCTGTTACTGACATGACATGAGCCTCACTGCTCAATTTCTGATTGGCTGTCTGTTGCCAAGCGTCCAGCAGCAACATGCAAACACCGCTCGTTTCACACTGAACAAACTTAGCACTTTTGAAAAAGAATACATATATCAAAATGCTTAACACCACAAATGCGGTGCTAACCCTGCTTCGGAGCAGGGTTTCATAACCCCGGGTAAAATGCGGTGCTAACACCGCTTTCAAATTACAGGTGTGAAACGTGTCTTTACCCGGGGTTAAAAGCGGTGTTTAGAACGACGATAACCCGGGGTTAAGCGCAGTGTGAAAAGCCATTAAGAAGTTCAAAAGGACACTGTTCATTGGAGCTTAATAAGTTTAGTCTGTTTGGGACAGATACTTTTTGCAGACTATTTTTTTTAGAATGCCTTATTTTATTTTATTTTGTAATTTTTTTGAGTTAAGTTGAGTTGAGTTAAGGCTGCAGTTGGGGAAAGACTGAAGGGGAAACTTAATGAGAACAGCCTAGGCAGTCATTGTAATGTGTTCATCATAATAAAGTGAAGAGTTTAAAAGCTCAGTGTGTGTGTGCGTATTCAGTGCATTTCTGATTTTATAGTTAAGTCATAGCCATAATGTGTATGTTTTTTTTAAGACTTCTTGAGGAAAGAATATATTACTTTAGGCCATGAATATGTGATCCATGTCTTTTACTCCCATCGTAATGAAATTTGAAATGTCCTGGAAAATGAACTCTGAAAAATAGTGGGAACCCGGCGTACATTTTTAAAAGCCGTTTTAATGCTATTC
Organism: Schizothorax lantsangensis; assembly: GCA_027422415.1. Classification (NCBI taxonomy): domain Eukaryota; kingdom Metazoa; phylum Chordata; class Actinopteri; order Cypriniformes; family Cyprinidae; genus Schizothorax; species Schizothorax lantsangensis. The sequence goes on from CM049845.1 coordinate 30,221,651, forward strand.
CTTGATAAACTTTCCTATTGTTTTTTACTTTTGCTTTAATATGTGTTTTAATATGTTGGCTAACGTTATATGAAAATGAAGAATTCTGTCAGTCTATTGATTGATTTTCCATTTCTGCATTGCTCCAGCCTATCTGAATAAATAAGCTACGCACTGGTTTATGTTGAGTGTATGCTCTTCCTTTTTTTCCTGTTTAACAACCGCCTAAAATTAATTGATGATAACGCGAGGCAAGCATACGGCATAATCATGACCTATTTTTAGCAGAATTCATTGAGAGATTTGACAGTGATTCAAAGATTAAGTATTTCATCTGTATGCTGTTATATAGACACAAGCACAGTTTTTTTTTTTTCATTTTTGGGGGGTTTCTAGCTTTTAGACTAGTCGGATACAAAACTTCCGTTTAAACGACAGTCAAATTAGTCGTAGCGCACATCCCTTATATATATATATATATATATATAGAACACACACCAGACCAGAGACTGATAAAATACTCGTAATACTGTCCAGATCATCTGTTAGACATTTGCAGCGATTTTCATTCCAGGAATATTTCAGATATGGCAGCAGTGTGGAATCGGGTAAGAAAAGAACCAAAAGGAAAATCGCACAGCATTAATGCAGAATAATAGGAATGCGATATATACATCATCTTCATCTTCTAGCGCTGTCCCACAGTCCTGTGCGGTTTATTCTGGATGTGCTGGCCTCATGGTTTCCATTAAGTCTTTAGAGAAAGCAGTAAGGGTGCCATCATTAATACAGTTCACATGACCTCGCTACAGCATATGGCTACTCTGCGTCTATTTTAGAATGACAGTCTCATGAGAGAGAATCATATTGCGTATGGCTGGCCACAGTGTTAGTTATTAAATGCTCTTTGATTTGGATTTCCTGTGTTAGTGGTTGGAGGGAATTGAGAATGATGAATGTTTTTGTTGCGTGTGTGTGTGCAGATGGTAACGAATGCACCAAAGCCTCTGCCCAGTCCTGTGGAGAATGCATTCAGGCCGGAGAAAAGTGTGGCTGGTGTACAGACGAGGTGAGTTCGGATGAAACCATTAAAGACGGAAATGGCTGCTTTTGCAACGATGTGCATTTAGGGAAAAAATGTTACGGGGGAAACCATTTCCTGTAGTCAGATTATTTGTTTATCCAAGTCTGTAGAGGACATCCTGTGATTCTGCAAACAATTCTGTCTGCAAAAAACATGTTTTTGGGGCGAGCGAAGTATCCAAAGGAACCAGTGATTTGAAGTGACATCACCTTCTGTCTCACCTTTATTCGCCTGTAGTTGATTATTACCCACAGTTTCTTGAGTCATTTTAGTGGAACTTGAGCACATCATACCCCTCAGTTTTTATGAGTCAGCATCCTGTGTGAACATGTCTGTTCCTGCCGTGTGGAGCAGATTATGGAAGGACAGGAAGCACCAATCTTGGACTACATTAAAGAAAGCAGGAAGTGTACCATCACTGTAATATAAGAGCGGGGGGCTTGAGCTCTGTTGGGAATGTGCCCCCTCTTAATTGTTTCAACAGGCACGCTGCACATCCTCATCCCGACTAGCCCAACACAGCAACATTGGCTTAACCAATGGTGTGAGTTTGGGGCGGGACTATTTGTCTGTCTGACCAACAGCAGGAAGGTGGTGTGTACTGGAATTACTTTATAACATTTTAAAATCATAGTTTTATATTATATACATGGATTAATCGCATGGAAAAAAATATTTATCTTATTTTTTCCTAATTTAATTTGTCTGTTTAATTTATCCAAAATGAATATCATTTTTTCCGGTCACTCAGGTTTACTTAATGCAAATCACACCCACCCTTGTTATCATAATCAAATTTTGCATCCGTTTTAGGGAATTTTTTAACATACGTATTTAACATATTATATTCTATTTATTATTATTGAAATTTATTTTTACAAATATTTTAATTTTTACATAGGTAGAACCACAAATTTACAGTGAATATTTAAAGCCTGGACATATTCAGTTGAATGTCCCTGCTATAGATAACTATAGTATTATTTAATATGCTAACATAAATAGATATATTGTCCTAAAATAGCATAATTCTTTATATGTGTCCCTTAGATATTCTCCATCTTTTGTAAGATTAAATACTACTAATGCTGTGCTCCAACTGGTGCTATTTTTGATGGAGTATTTATAATCTTTCTCTTTTGTTTTTCTTCTCTTTCCCTCCACTCCTTTGTCTCTCTCTGCAGGACTTTCTGAAACAGGGTGAGCAGAAGTCCACACGGTGTGATGAGATTGAAGCTCTGATTAAGAAGGGCTGTTCTAAAGCCAGCATTGAAGATCCTCGGGGAACTGTTACCGTCAGCAAGAACCAATCTTTAACAGACCGCACAAAGGATGGAGTAAAACTGGAGCCAGACCAGATCACCCAGATTCAACCACAGAAACTCACCCTAGACCTCCGATCAGGTACTATATACTCCTTCTAACTCCAGGAATGCTTATTAAATAATTTAGGTCATCACTTAATAAAGTCATGTGAAGTAATGGTCGTCTTCTCAGTATAATCAGTTCACTCCCTTATAAAGCTTTAGACTGAACCCAGGATCTCTTTATTCTAACCCAGGTGAAGCTCAGACGTTCAATCTGACATTCAAGAGGGCTGAGGATTATCCCATAGATCTCTACTATCTGATGGACCTCAGCTACTCAATGAAAGATGATTTAGAGAACGTCAAAAACCTGGGAACCGACCTGATGTCTGAAATGCAAAAGATCACATCTGACTTCAGGATTGGTAAGGAACCTCGGAGGATCCATGCTGGATTTGTCTATAGTTGTATTGTACTGCACTGCTTTCATTCTTTGTCATTGTCTCTAGGCTTTGGCTCCTTTGTGGAAAAAACTGTCATGCCGTACATCAGCACAACACCAGCCAAGCTGCTAAACCCCTGCACATCAGACCAGAACTGCACCAGCCCATTCAGCTATAAAAATGTGCTGAGTTTGACTAAAGATGGTTCTCAGTTTAATAACCTTGTTAGCAGACAGCAGATCTCAGGAAACCTGGACTCACCGGAGGGAGGGTTCGACGCCATCATGCAAGTGGCTGTCTGTGCGGTATGTATAATATATAATTTTATATATATATATATATATATATATATATAAATATATATAAATAAAACAAACAAACACTGCTGACTTGTCAGCTTTTGGAACTGAAGGTTGTGCTTCATCTTAATTGTGTAACAGAACCAAATCGGCTGGAGGAATGTTACCCGTCTGCTTGTGTTCTCCACGGATGCTGGATTCCACTTCGCTGGAGACGGAAAACTGGGCGGCATCGTGCTTCCTAATGATGGGAAATGCCATCTGCAGGATAACATGTACACTATGAGCCATTACTATGTAAGTTTGTGTAACGCCTTGAGTCGTTACTGCATATAGAAAATATGTAAAGGTGTCTAATTTATTTCCATCCCTTCTAGGACTATCCTTCGATCGCACATCTGGTTCAGAAATTAAGTGAAAGCAACATTCAGACCATTTTTGCTGTAACTCAAGAGTTCCAGCCTGTTTACCAGGTAATAAAAAGACATCTTTTGTCTCTACATCAATAGGCAAGTCGGATTCTGTAACACTACTGGAAAGAAAATACTGCATGTGAAGAAAGCCTGGACAAACTGTTTTTATCTTTTTCTACAGGAGCTGAAAAACCTCATTCCAAAGTCAGCTGTGGGAACGCTGTCCTCCGACTCCGGCAATGTGATAAAACTCATTATTGATGCATATAATGTGAGTAGATCGCAGTAACTAAAGAGGCTAAAAGTCAATTTAGTGAAATTCTTTTAGTTAGATTTTTTTTGTTTTTCGTTTCTTCCTTTGGTCTTGACAAGTTCCTGGAAAATAAAATGTGGAAATATCACAATGAAGTTTACAGTAAAAACAGTTGATGAAGATAATGTAAAATATTTAATTCAGATTTTTTTTAAAAGTTAAATGTTAAACAATTTAACAATTTCCTATTTAATATATTTTAAAATGTAAATGTATTGCCGTGATAGCAAATTTACTCAGGCTATTGAAAGTGTCAATATTCAGTATCACATGATCCTTCAGAAATCATTCTAATATGCTGACTTGCTGCTCAAGAAACATTATTATCAATAAACAGTTGAAAACAGCTGTGCTGCTTAATATTTTTGTAGAAATCATGATATTTCTATATAAATGTCTCTACTGTTACTTTTAATCAATAGAAAGTTTCCTTGCTGAATTTTTTTTTTAATTTTATTTTTATTTTTTATTATGTCCAAATTTGTCAATTTTAAATTTAAGATTAAATTTTAAAATTAATTTTAAATAATCCTTTCATAAATCTGTCTTTCTCAGTCTCTGTCTTCTGAGATCATTCTGGAGAACAGTAGGCTCCCCGAAGGTGTGTCCATCTCCTACATCTCCCACTGCAAAGATGGAGTGAGCGAGAAAGGAGAAAATGGAAGAAAGTGCTCAAACATCTCCATTGGGGATCAGGTGAGAATAATATCCTCCAGTTAAAACCCTCATGCAGTTGCATCTGTGACAGTTTCATCAAATGTTCAGCACTTTCCATTGGATACAATTTCCTAAATAATTAACCCTTTGCTAATTCAGCACATTTTTATCTGCTGTTCCTCTTTAAAGAAATTTGATATCAACATGAATAAAAACTACAAAGACTGCAAATCAAATCAAGGCTCTTTATTCCTGTCACAGGTGACGTTTGAGGTAGCGGTCACGGCTAAAGGCTGTCCATCTAAAGGTAAATCAGAGACTATAAAGATCAAGCCGCTGGGCTTCACTGAGGAGGTGGAGATCGTCCTCAACTTCATCTGCGAATGTAAGTGTCATAAAGATGGAATCCCGAACAGTCCAGTGTGTCACTTTGGCAACGGTACCCTGGAGTGTGGAGCATGCAGGTGAGTTGAATTATTCATACATTGTTATTTGCATATAAGACCAAATCGATGGCAATAATGTTATCTATGTCTGCTTATTTTCAGGTGCAATGAGGGACGTATTGGAAGGGTATGTGAATGTAGTAAAGATGAGGTCCGAACAGAAGATCTGGATGCAAACTGCCGCATGGATAACGGGACGGACATCTGCAGCAACAATGGAGACTGCGTTTGTGGAACATGTGAGTGTAAGAAACGAGACAACCCAGAGGAGAGATACAGCGGAAAGTTCTGCGAGTGTGACAACTTCAACTGCGACCGCTCCAACAACAAGCTCTGCGGAGGTATGAGTACGCTGAAATAACACTTTTCTGATCTGATCTTCACATATGTAGAGGAATAGTAGATGATTAAACGTATGATAAGTTACAAACTTTCTCCACCTTTCCAGGTCACGGTCGTTGTGAATGCCGAAAGTGTATCTGTGATGCTAACTACACAGGAAGTGCTTGCGACTGCTCTTTGGACACCTCCACCTGTCTGGCCAGTAACAAACAGATCTGTAACGGTCGGGGCACCTGTGAGTGCGGTGTGTGTAAATGTACCGACTCAAAGTTTCAGGGTCCAACCTGTGAAATCTGCCCAACGTGCCCTGGAGTTTGTACTGAACACAAGTGAGTTATTAACAGAACATTTACTTGAACAACTGGCTCAGCTAGAGGCACTAAATATATTCGCCTGTATCTTTCCTCACAGGGATTGTGTCCAGTGTCGAGCATTTGGTACTGGTGACAAGAAAGACACATGTGAGAAAGAATGTAGCTACTTCTATCTTAAAACAGTGAAGAAGAAGGAGGAACTTCCTCAGCCCAACGACCAGCCCTATATCAATCACTGCAAAGAGCGTGACGCTAACGACTGTTGGTTCTTCTTCACCTATGCCACCAAGAACGACAGCACCGTTGAGGTCCATGTGGCGGAGGAGCTTGGTAAGTGGAAGATGAAATAAGTACCAGTAGGTCTTGAGTTATATTTTTTTAGTTAACTAGTTATATTGTTTCCCATAATGCTTTGTGTCTTTGTTCACAGAGTGTCCCTCTGGCCCTGACATCATTCCTATTGTAGCGGGTGTGGTTGCAGGAATCGTTCTCATTGGTTTAGCACTTCTGCTCATCTGGAAGCTGCTCATGATTATTCATGACCGCAGAGAGTTCGCTAAGTTCGAGAAAGAGAAGATGAATGCCAAGTGGGACACGGTACGTTTGTCTGATTTACGTTACATTTCATCTCAAATATCTGTTATTCAGTCATGTCGTATGTAGCCATTTCAGTGGCCTAGAGAAAGCTGTCAAAGTTATTTTCGTAAAAATAGCATTTATATGAAATGAATATGTAATATTTCTCGATATAGTTATATTTTCATCTTGCACAGTGCAGCTAGTTGTAATGGGATGTCTGGCCTCATTGTGTGGGTGTGGCCTCTCTGGCACCAGGGGAGGTCATTGATGCCACCTGCTGGGTGCTGATAGTATTGCAGTTCATGAATCCTACAGAATATTGCAGCATAATTAGGGCTTGGAGGCTTGTGAAAATGCACAAAGGTCTATTTAAAGCATTTAAATTAATGCATTTTAGATGTCTTTCATCTAGAGCTAAAATTATCAATAGGGGTAGCTGTATATTAACCCTGTAAAGCCTGACATATGAAATAATAGTCTGGGAAAAAATGAAAATGTTGAAGGAATATGTTTTAATCTTTTTCTTTTTAAGTTGTATATGTGTTTTATTTATTTTTTTCATATTTGCATCACCAGGCTTGTATGGCCCAAATAGTATGATATAATGAGAATATGTTCACATTCATGGAGGAAAACATTTTTTTTTTTTTTTTAATTTTCATAAATTTGTTCAGAGGTCCAAACTAAGCAAAAATATGTAGTTTGGTGCAGATGTTATTTATATGGCCAAAAAGTAAAATGAAGTTCTGATAGATTGTAATGTAAATCAATGAGATCTAACAGACTGTTTACATAAAATGCATATCAATTTCAACTGTCGCTCTATATATATATATATATATATATATATATATATATATATATATACCAATAATATGTTTAGGTGATATTTAAATGCTTAGTTTTATGATCAAAGCTCTGTAGTTTTAATTGTAGTGGACAAAATACATTGATTAAGAGATGCACAATGAAATGTTCCTCAAAATCCTGATGTCATATTTGATACATTTTAATGTTATTTTCCCCCCTAAAAAATTATAGATAATCAAGTCTAAGTTGTTTCAGTACAGTAAATTTTCATCTTGACGTTATTCTTATGTTTACTTATTAAAAATCATTAAATATTTCACAGCAAAAAACAAGTGTACAATAACTTGAATACGTTTTTAGAATTTTATTAAAAGGCCTTTTACTTGCTAAAAAAGTATGAATTTCAAAGTATGAATTGATTACAGGCTTTATAAATGCATTGTCTTATGTCATCTGTACTGAATTGGTCAAAACCGCAGGCTCTTCTGCTTTTTGTTATCTTTATTTCAGTTCTGTTTTTCTCACTCTGTCATATTTGTTTCTTTCTGCCTTTCTTTCTTCAAACCTTTTCTTCTTGTCATATCTAGCAAGAGAACCCAATATACAAGAGCCCCATTAATAAATTCCAGAATCCAAGTTATGGAAATAAGGGTGTCACACTCTGAGTCTGTACTCTTCTTTGCTGCTTGCATGTGCTTTTTCCTCCTCTTTCTGTCTGTTTGTCTTTCTATGACTTTAACAACAACCACAGACCCATGTATAATATGAACAGCTTCTAAATTGTCATTTGCAGTTATTTGATCTAATTCACTAATTATTATGACATGCCTTTTATGTCATTTTTCACCAGCATGTCGTTCCAAACCTGTAAGACTTACGATCTGGGGAACACAAAACCTGAGCTTTTGATAGTTTACTCAGAAATGTGAATGTACTCTTCCTCAAGCCATCCAAGATGTAGATGAGATTCTTTCTTCATCAGAACAGATTTGGAGAAATTTGCAGTGAATGGGTGCCATCAGAATGAGAGTTCAAACACGGATAAAAACATTACTATAATCCACATGACTCCAGTCCATCATATAACAATGCTTTTATCAGCTGTTTGGACTCTCATTCTGACGGCACCCATTCACTGCAAGTTTCTCCAAATCTGTTCCGATAAAGCAAGTGAAGTAATGCTAAATATCTCAAAATCTGTTCTGATGAAGAAACAAACTCATCTTGGATGGCCTGAGGATGAGTACATTTTCATTTCTGGATGAAGTACTCCTTCAAAGATTACAATTAATATTACATAAAATTTCCAATACTTAAAAAGCTTTGGTATTTAAATTGCTGCATATACAATATAATAGCGTTTGTTTGATTGTGTGCCTTTTGTGATGTTTGCTGGTTTTAATATAATTTTTTATGTTTGCAACCCAAGTTTACTGTATTTGCTGTGACGTGTCCTAACCTGGCAACTTTGTAGTTATATTAAAGGTTGATCTAATTATCCTCTCTTCATGTTGATCTCTAGGGTGAGAACCCCATTTACAAGAGTGCTGTGACGACGGTGGTCAACCCTAAATATGAGGGCAAGTAATGGACGAACGTGTCCATCTTCAAGCAACACTGTATGCAGAACAATTCAACAGGAACGGAAGATTTGAAGTTCACTTTGTTTTTTGTGTGTTTTTAAATCACCTTTTGGCTGTGCATTTGCCACTGTTCAGTATAATCTATTAACCTGTGTTGCTATGCATCGTTTTGGAACTGTACAGTATGTATAAACTTTAGTTTTTACTTTTTTTATGCAATCTTAGACAATAATTTCAATGTTCAGTTTTGATTTTTAGCCACAGATCTGCCTTGTTTTTCTGAATGTTAAAACTGATCATGTTGGGTTAGATGATGGGTTTTGTAGGTATGATGTGGTCAAGTATGCATGAAGAATGAACATCCACGAAGACTAGACACAATTACTGGCTTCAGTCCAGTAACTAGTTGATCATTAGAGCTGTTTGTGTCTTATGATGGTACAGGAAACTTTCTGAACCTGTGGATAGAGTGTCCTGTCACTGGTATAGTAGGTAGCTGTAGCGGACCACTGCTGTTTGTACACATGGTGCTTTTCATGTAGACGCTTATGTCGTCTGCATAATCCTGGATGATTTGAGTCCAGATTCTAATGTTTAGGTCTATGTGACTATGGATATGTGCGCTCACATCACCTTTCTTTGGTCTGCGAGTTAGATGGTTTAGTGTCCTTTTATTGTGCATATTAATGAATCTCAAATGGACAGGTTTAGTATCTCTTTAATTACGTCACAAACACAAAAAATGTACATTTGTTGTAATTTTATCTGTCAAGTGTTTGATTTAAATGCCTTTGACTTTGCAACATCTGAGATTTTAGAAGGACATTTTCATCATTGTCTGTGGACGGAACAATCAACTTTATTATTATTATTGAAAACATGAGTGTAAACTCGTATGAAAAGATCTTCAAGTTTGAAGAATGAGGAAATGAAAACTCAGGTCCTGAATTTCTCTCTATCACTTATGCCAAATATTTACGTCTACTGTGCAAGAACTATATTCCAGATGTGGATTTCACATTTGTTTTTGTAATTGAATTTGTCCCTTTGTAACATCATTGTTCTTAAATGAGACTAACTGCTCAGATCATTGTTGGTAAAGATCAGTGTTAAAGAAAGATAACGTGTTATTTTCTTTTATTTTCACTTTTTTAATCTCTAAAGCTTTCAAAAGCTTAATCGTGTTACATACACACTTTGCATTTTAAAGTGCCTTTTTCATTTTTTTGCATCATGCCCACTGTCTTCTGTTTCTAGGAGTTATTTATTAAAATAAACAACCCAAAACACTGGACTGCGTTGTTATCTGTGTCTGTTTGTGAGTCAGCATGCTTTGTAATTGAATGTAATGTCACTCTAACAGAGATTTTATATGGTTTGAGTATATCTGTTTTTGGTGGCAATGTGAATTTTTGCACCAAACTGTAGTGAGTAGTGAGTTTGTATGCTATTCTTTACAGCCAATATGTGGTTTTCCCCAAATATGGGAAAATATGGTTTCCCAATATGTTGTTTTCTCTTCTTACTGCTACATAGTGATTGGTTGTCCCACCCAAACCTCACAATCCTTCAGTCTGTGTTTCCTGTGTGTGTGTGTATGTGAGACTGCTGCTGTATCTGAACTACTGAACAAGACCTGCTCACCTCACACACACTCAGCACAACCGCTGTTATTTTACATTCTTCATATGCCCACAAGACTGTTAAGGTGTACTGTTACCTTGAGTGTAAGACATCAGGAAAAGTTGAGCATATAGACATTTACTTCATAAAGAGATTTATTGAAAGAGCCTAGGAGTTAAGGTAAGTAACTAAGACTTTTGTTTTATTATAAATATATATATACACATACATAGCTTTTTCTTTCTCAATATTTTCTCTTATTTGTTATCTAAGTCAACGATTAACTGTCTCTATCATTCTTCCATTCATGCCCTTGTTCTTTTACATTTAGATGGATATAAAGGTGCTATTAATATCAGCTTTACTAGGATTTGTCTCTCATGTCAGATCAAAAACAGGTAATACAAGTCATTTATTGCCAGCAACACGGCTACGTTCTAGTGCCTTAGGGGGCATTCTTTTAATAAGTTTATCCCATAGTAATATTGTGGGAGTAAATGCAATTTAGCATAAATGTACAAAGAAACACAAATACTTAATACTTAAAAATAATAATAATAATAATAGTCTGCATAAGAGAGTTAGTCACTGGGAAATGGTGATTTAGCCTATTGAATCTGACTGAAAGTTGTTGTGTGTGTGTTTTGCGTTCAGACAGCAATATATGTATTTCTGCAAATGCCAAAACATGTGGAGAGTGTATTCAGATCGGGCCACAGTGTGCGTGGTGCAAAGATCCTGTAAGTTATTTTGTCTACAAAGTTTGATCGTCTTCTCCTGACTCTGGGAGATGATCTGAGTTTTACCAGAATGTGTACTTAGCAAGTCTCTGCTTGCATCTTAACAGGGTTTCAAACCTTCACGCTGTGATGACAGAGATTCTCTGGAAAAGGCTGGTTGCACTCCACTCGGCATAGAAAACCCTCGAGGAACGGTCACCATCGACAAGAACAAACCTGTCACAAACCGTAAAATTGACGGAGGACAGAATCTGAGGCCTGATGAGATCACCCAGATTCAGCCACAGAAACTCACCCTGAACCTCCGATCAGGTACTGGACCCCAAGTTTGTGAGATAAAGAGGACAAATTCATCCAAAATGTCAATGTAAAAGTTTCTTCATTTACTTACCTCATACTGTTCCAAACCTGTATGACTTTGTTTCTTTCATGGACCACAAAAGGTTAATTTCCGTAGAATATTTGTATTTTTTCCAATACAATTAAAGTGAATGAGGACTGAGAGGATGTTTGTGAATGAGAAAATGAACAAAAAAGCACAATGTACAATAAATGTGGTGCAAGTCTGTGTATTGACTATCCGCCATCCGCTGTCCTTGACAAGCCGTGATGTCTGATTCATTAAACGAATTGTTCTTTTGAGTCGAATCTTTTCAATGAATAAGGTAATCTAGTTTACCGAGCCGATCTGGATGACTCGTTCATGAATCGATTAATTGGATTGATTCGGTTCTCAAGTTCAACTCTCTGATTCAATATTCCGGCGACGGCGGTAAACAGGTCAAGATGATCGGTGACTCAACGAGGCAAATTTTCATTTGTTTGTCAAACAGAGCAATTGCATGACTTCAGAAGATTTGTAATGTAATGCACAAGTTGATATTTTATTATATTTTGTTGCTTTGTTTTGGAGTTTAACAGCCCCTTTTGCAGTCCTAATTCACTTTCATCGTGTTGAAAAGAGTGACCAGGATATTTATTTATTTAAATAATCTTTTGTGTTCTGCATAAGCAAAAAAAAAAAGTAGGTAAATGATGACCGAATTTTTATTTCATTGTTGTTGCTGTTTTTACTATTAAGTGAATTATTCTTGTAATTATAAATACGATCTGGTCACCTATAAAGTAAGTTTAGCACGTTTTATATTTCTTTTTTTGTCTCTTGTCTTTTCACACTACAGGTGAATCACAGAAGTTTACTCTCAAGTTCAAGAGGGCAGAAGATTATCCCATCGATCTGTACTTTCTGATGGACCTCAGCGACAACATGCAAAATAATCTTGAGAATGTCAAGAACCTGGGAACCGAACTTGCCAGGGCGATGCAGCACATCACGAAAGACCTACAGATAGGTTAGGAGAACACACATGCTCACATTCACACCTGCCTACACTCTTAAAGCTACTAAATGATCTGCTAACTCTCGCTTGAAGGTTTTGGTTCATTCTTGGAGAAACCTTTCATTCCGGTGACGCCAACAAATCTGAAGAAACCATGTTTTCCAAACAATTGCACAGCCCCCTTCAGCTACATAAACGTCTTGAACTTGACAGATGACACGGCATTGTTCACTCAAGAAGTCAGCAAGCAGAAGACCTCTGGAAACCTGGACTCTTCAGAGGCAGGCTTTGAAGCAATCATGCAAGCTGCTGTCTGCACGGTGAGTAGAGCTGAACATTCCATAAATGGGCTAACTACGGGCAAAGTTTGCACATGCAGTGTTGTACTTGCCCTGCGAATGGCTGTGCCCACAACTACTTTCTTTTTGGTCCAATAAAATAGTTTTTCTAATGGAAAATGCTTAAAATGTAAAAATTCAGAAGCTTAACTCAGATTTTCTTATAATGTATACATACTTCATTATCTTCATATACTGGTTCTGACTGTCACCTGAGGTTTCTGATTTAATTTAACACTAACCGTGTAATCAACGTGTGATTGAGCCTTTGTAAAATCAGAAACACACTCAATATCTCATTGAGTCCTAGGGAGCAGCATGCAACAAGTTTGGACAAAATCTGACCATTTGAAGCTGTGTTCTATCTGCTGTGTTTTGATTGTTTTTCAGGAAGTGATCGGCTGGAGGAAGGTTACTCGCCTCCTTGTGTTCTCCACGGATGCTGGATTCCATTTAGCTGGAGATGGAAAACTGGGTGGCATCGATCATCCAAATGACGGGAAATGCCATCTGGAGAATAATATGTACACCATGAGCAACTACTTTGTAAGTAAGTGTTTGATAGATGGATGGATGGATGGATGGATATGTAGATAGATAGATAGATAGATAGACCACTGGAAATGTCAGAGTGTGTCTTTGATTTCAGTTGTTTTTTTATAGGACTACCCCACCATCTCTCAGCTGGTAGACACACTGAGTGACAACAACATTCAGACCATCTTTGCTGTGACACAGCAATTCAGAGATCTTTATCAGGTGTGTGCTATATGTGTATTATATCTTCTCCACATTGTAACAACATCATGTTCATCATCTCATAATATAAGCATCAAGTTTAACTCAGATTGTAGTCTGTATTGACTCATAATGCATTTGTGTTAAGGTGACCAGACATGCCACTTCCCGGGGACATGTTCTGCCCTGGATTTCTAAATTGCCTAAAATAAACAGGTTTTGGCTGTTTGTGCTGTGCAGATCAATCGTTTTATGACATCTAAGTACCACAAGAGCGATAGAGAGCAAAGCAGACGGCTCCATGCTTTCGATTCGCTCTCGTGGTCACCTTAATTTGTGTGTGTGTGTGTGTGTGTGCAATAGGAGCTGTCTGCTCTAATCCCTAAATCAGCTGTGGGGACACTGTCTACCAACCCTTCCAGTGTCATCCAGCTCATCATTGATGCTTATAACGTGAGTACAATTTATTTATATAACGTCTGTATGTAAATAATGGATGGCTGTGGTCAGTTCTAGTTCATTTTAGGGCAGGGATGTCCAAACCTGTTCCTGGAGGGCCACTATCCTGCACAGTTTAGCTCCAACCCTAATCGAACACACCTAACCCAGCTAATCAAGGCCTTTAGACTCACTAGAAACTTCCAGGCACGTTGGAGCAGGTTGAAGCTAAACTCTGCAGGATGTTGGCCCTCCAGGGGTTTACAAAATACAGCCAGCTCCCATGCATACGAGTTGTTTACTTGATCCTTTTGAATAATCAGAAAAAAGGTAAGACGCTTATTGCTCAGTCAAATCAACAGTTCTGCGACTAGTAAAATTATAAGTTTTAAATTCACAGTTCACACCCAAAAATGAAAATTCCATCATCATTTACTCACGCTCATGTCATTCCAAACCTTTTTGCATTTATTTTTCATCTGTGAAACACAAAAGAAGATATTTTAAAGTATTGAATTTCAAAATATCTCCTTTTGTATCCCACAGAATAAAAAACTCATACAGGTTTAAAACATGAGGGTGAGTAAACGATGACAGAAAGTGAGTGAACTATCCCTTTAAAAGTAGCATTTGAATGAATATTTGCCAAGCACTAATGTACTCTCTGTGTTTAATTGTGTCCATCAGTCTTTGTCCTCAGAGGTCATTCTGGAGAACAGCAAGCTACCTGCTGGTGTGTCCATCTCCTACATCTCCCACTGCAAGAATGGAGTGAGCGAAAAAGGAGAAAATGGGAGAAAGTGCTCTAACATCTCCATTGGGGATGAGGTGAGAATAATATCCTCCAGTTAGACTCTTGTGCAGTTGCATCTATGGCATTTTCATCAAATATTCAGTACTTTCCATTAGATACAAAATTTCCTAAACAGAACTGACCCTTTGTTATCAAGTGCTCCAACATCTCCATTGGGGATGAGGTGAGAGAATGAGTGACTAACTGCATTGTTTAAATAAATAAAGAAAGTAAAATTTACTGGCGGCTAGTGATTGCCTGAAATGTACCGTAAATAAATAATGTGACAGCATTTTGAATATTTGAACATATTTTTTCAAAATTGAAAGTTCCCGTAACTTAATCTCTGAGTATATTAGCTGAAACAAATATGTAAAACAAGTTACGTTACCTCACATTTTTTTTACATTCTGATGACTTAATACACTAAATTAATGTAATAAACATTAAATAAATAACATAAATTGATTGTAACAAAAAACACCCCAATGTACACTACTGATAACAAAAATGACAATTTGTAGTTTTTGCTTACAAAAAACACATATTTGTCAGTATTTTATAGTAAAGAGCTCCTGTCTTGTAATGTTCACGAGGTCTTAACATTCTAAAGAACATGTCACAAATAAAACCTACAGACCCTGCGGGCTATTTCAGTTCCCATAAATGATATGCTCCTGTCATTTAAAACAATGTGTTGTGCCTCATAGGTGATGTTTGATATAGAAATAACGGCTATGGGCTGTCCATCTAAAGGTAAATCAGAGACTATAAGTATCAAGCCGCTGGGCTTCAGCGAGAAGGTGGAGATCGTACTCAACTTTGTCTGCGAATGTGAGTGTCGTAAAGATGGAATCCCAAACAGTCCGGAGTGTAGCGACGGCCATGGCACTCTGGAGTGTGGAGTATGCAGGTTCGAGAGGCTGTCAATCTCAAATGCAAATGCAGATAATATGACAATTATCCTGATTCAATGTTATCTCTTATATCAGGTGTAATGAAGGCCGGTTAGGCAGATTATGTGAGTGCAGCCAAGATGAGTTTCTGACAGACGATCTGGACGCGAACTGCCGCAAGGATAATGGGACGGGCGTCTGCAGCAACAATGGAGAATGTGTCTGTGGAACGTGTGAGTGCAAGAAAAGAGAAAACCCAGAGGAGATATACAGCGGAATGTTCTGCGAGTGTGACAACTTCAACTGTGACCGCTCCAACAACAAGCTCTGCGGAGGTACAGCCCATTTTTCACTATAGTATTTTTTTATTTTTATTTTTTTATGTTGAAATGCTTACTGGCTTCTCCTCAATTAAAAATACAGAACACTGTTAAAATCAACAGGAAATTGTACTCGCAAACCTTATAGTTTGCACCTTTTTATTTGTTTTAACAGTTGTATTAAATAGGGGAGAAAGTTTCAGAGGTGGAACATTTACTTTACAGTTTTTCCCCCTTGCTTTAAGCATAAACTAATTTTGATAGATTTTTCAGAAAAACAGGCTTAATACATCTTAAGTCATTCTGCTTAAATGTATCTGGATTTAAGAATGTTTAGATATTTGTACTGGAAAACAGAACAGAAATACTAAGTAAGAAAATCATGTTTTCTCTATAAAATGTATCAAAATAAAGTGAGTTTGCTTAAGAAAGAAAAAGAAAAGAAAAAAACTCTGTCAGTGGGGTAAGAAAAATGATTGTTTCCCCTTTGAATTAAGTTGTTTTTTCTTACCATATTTTCTTGTTTTATGCATAATTAATTTTGATAAATTTGTCAGAAAAAAAGAGTTCATATTTTGAATCATTTTCATTTGCAAGTAAATGTATCTTTATTTAAGAAATATATATTTTTACTGGAAAATAAGAAAAAATATTGTTATTTTATTTTATTTTTGGAAGTGAATTAGGACACTTTTCTTACTGAGGCCTTCTTTTCCCCACAGGTCATGGTCAATGTGAGTGCAGGAACTGTATCTGTGATGCTAAGTATGCAGGCACAGCGTGTGACTGCCCTCTGGACACCTCCACCTGTCTGGCCAGTAACAAACAGATCTGTAACGGTCGGGGCACCTGTGAGTGCGGCATGTGTAGATGTACTGACCCAAATTTTTATGGTGCCACCTGTGAAATCTGCCCAACCTGCCCCAGAATTTGACTTTCAATGACTTTCTTTATTTGAATGCGAGTGAGCTATTGGCAGAATTCTTGCTAAATATAGTCATGATTATAAGCGGTGATTATCGGCGTCCAAGCACCAGTGGCTACGACACCCAGACAGTTTAAATCCAGAAAAAGGAAAAATATAGCCACAAGCGACAACCCACGTGTATGATTAGCAATCCAACTGAAATGTCTAATTATGTGGTTTTTACAGCAAAGTCCATATTAAATCTTTACTGAGACTGATAGGGTTTGTGTCAAAGGAGACAACTTATGTCAACTGTCAACAAACTCTCTGTAATATTTTCCTGTCAAAAGATGTGATCAGGAGATCTGTGGTGTGTGTGTGTCATAGGATGCTATAGGTCAACAAGCAGATGTCGATTGCTGTGCTGTGCTATGCTTGCATGTTATTTTAGCCTAGTCTTTTAGGATTTTGATCATATATTTGCACATATTATATTATTGTAAAGCTGCGTGTATACTATACAGAACAAACTGTCATATTGTCATTACTAAAACAACATGTTAGAAAACAAATAAATAGTATAATTCTAGGGTTTTAGGTGACATGAGAATGTGTTATTCATACCACTATACTAAATAATTGTCTTTGTAGAAATTTTATAGATGTATTTCCTTAAGAGAAGCAGATAAAATAGTCTTTTAATTTTAAATATTTTTGTCTTGCTCCTTGACAAATCTGTTTTCAGCGTTATTGGGATATATGAAGGTTAGCACATTTAATGATCTATGAGTTATTTCTTTGTAACTAATTATAAAAAAATGATATTACCAGTTTACCATAATTTTACAAATCAAATTTACAAACCAGTTTGGTTTTGAGCATTTATTTATCTTTCATTTATCACTTTATTTCTCAAGACATCTTATCCTGCAGGTTCCTCTAGTGGACAATATTAGCATTACATCCATCACCTTTCAGTTGAAATGGCTGATTGTTTGTGAGCATCGCAAATTAATGAAACTAAGCATGTTTTCACTTGATTCCTTTTTAAAGTCTTCTTTGCTAGCTCATCGGCAGCTTCATTTACAGAAATCCCTTTAGGGTGTCCAACAGATTCCAGCTGCCACTCCTGTCCTTTGAATATGATACAAGAGCACAAATATTTCATTGATTAAATGTTCTATGGGTGATTTCTGGATAGATAATATTTTTATTACTGATGCTTAAAGGGATAGTTCACCCAAAAATGAAAATTCTGTTATCATTTACTCACACTCAAGTAGTTCTAAACCTGTATGAATGTCTTTGTTCTGCTGAACACAAAGGAAGATATTCTGAAGAATGTGGGAAACAGAGCAGTTCTGGGGCACAATTGACTTCCATAGTATTTTTTTTTCTCCTACTATGGAAGTCAATGGTGCCCCAAAATACCCTGGTTACAAACTTTCTTCAAAATATCTTCCTTTGTGTTCGGCAGAACAAAGAAATCTACAGGTTTGGAACTACTTGAGGGTGAGTAAATGATGACAGAATTTTCTTTTTGGGTGAACTATCTTATTTCCTCCTCTACCCATGTTAAACCTGTTATAATGGAAATTATTCTACTATTATTCTAATTATTATTCAAAATATTTTCACTTTTTTATGTTCATTTTTGTCATGCATTGAGAAATATTTTATATTAAATAATAATAATAATAATGATTATTATTGAAAATATTTTTACATTTTTATGGCTGATGGGAGTCAAATCTTTTTCTTATTTTTTCCAATGTGAGTCTGTTCTAGGGGAGGAGCCTCACTCTGACATGTCCCGCCCAAACCTCACAATCCTTCAGTCTGTGTTTCCTGTGTGAGAGGTGTGAGACTGCTGCTGCTGTATCTGAACTACTGAACAAGACCTGTTCTCAGCACAACCGCTGTTATTTTGTTTTGTGTGCTGTTTCAGAAACATTCTTTATATGCCTACAGGACTGTTAAGGTGTACTGTAACCTGGAGTGTAACTCAAGACATCAGGAAAAGTTGAGCATATAAACATTTACTTCATAAACACACAATTCTTGGAAGAGCCTTAGGAGCATGTGTTAAGGTGAGTAACTAAGCTTTTTTTCACTTTTCTTTATTTTCACTTATTTTAAAATGGCCATGAAATCTCATAACACTTCACTAGTCATTCTGCAAGTAAATATTGTGTTTGTATATGTATATATATATATGTCAGATCAAAACTGTTCAAGAAATATATAGTAAGATAGTAACAGAATAGTAAGAGCCTGTTTCTTGGTGCTGCTGTTTCTTTCTCAATATCTTATTTGTTATCAAAGTCAATGATTAACTGTCTCTTTCATTGTTCTGAGTCAGAGACACTCCTGTGTGCCCGTCTTTCTTTTTAACAGCAACCTACTTTTTGGTGCAAAGAGTATTATACTTATTATCAAACAAAAAGGGTCAAGATTATTAATGCACATTTAAAAAAAAAATGTTTTGAACTGTCATTCACAGTACAGTTTATGTGAGTATCAGACAAGGATTTTGTGTATTTGTACATAAGTGATTGCTCTCTCTCTCTCTCTCTCTCTCTCTCTCTCTCTCCCTGATGTGTTTCTGTGTAATTTATGTTCTTCTGCATTTAGATGGATATGAAGGTGCTATTAATATATGCTCTACTAGGATTTGTCTCTCATGTCAGATCAAAAACAGGTAATACAAGTCATTTATAGCCAGCAACACGGCTACTTTCTAGTGCCTTAGGGGGCATTCTTTTAATGTTTAGGTTTATGAGTTTATTGTATGAATAAGTGCACTGCTTTGGCATAAATATACAAAGAAATAACTTTAAAAATACCTTCTTAAGTTATTCTGCAAAAGATCTACTTCTTTTCATAATGCTTTAGTCACTGGGAAATGATGACGATTTGAATCTGACTTAACATTGAACAATGTTAGATCTTGTCTTTTAAAGTTGTTGTGTGTGTGCTTTGCGTTCAGACAGCAATATATGTATTTCTGCAAATGCCAAAACATGTGGAGAGTGTATTCAGATCGGGCCACAGTGTGCGTGGTGCAAAGATCCTGTAAGTTATTTTGTCTACAAAGTTTGATCGTCTTCTCCTGACTCTGGGAGATGATCTTAGTTTTACCAGAATGTGTACTTAGCAAGTCTCTGCTTGCATCTTAACAGGGTTTCAAACCTTCACGCTGTGATGACAGAGATTCTCTGGAAAAGGCTGGTTGCACTCCACTCGGCATAGAAAACCCTCGAGGAACGGTCACCATCGACAAGAACAAACCTGTCACAAACCGTAAAATTGACGGAGGACAGAATCTGAGGCCTGATGAGATCATCCAGATTCAGCCACAGAAACTCACCCTGAACCTCCGATCAGGTACTGGACCCCATCTGTGAACAACAAAAACATCACTGGATGTGTCTGAATGTGTTGTGAGATGTAAATCAGGACAAGTTCATCTAAAATGTAATTTCATCGTTTACTCACCCATATGTTTTTCCAAACCTGTATGTAGCCTATTTTTTCTTTCATGGACCACAAAAGGTTTTCTGAAGAACATATTTGCCACTCTTTTCAGTATAATGAAAGTGAATGAGGACTGAGGATGCTTGTGAATAGAAAAAAATGAACAAAAAAGTAAAAGTAATTACCATAAAATACTATAACTGTTATGTCATATTCCAAATCTTCTAAATCTATACGTTAGATTGGTAAAAGAAATTGGTTGAAATTTATTCACTGAAAACCTTGACATGACATATTCACAGGAAAATCAACAAGAGTCTGACTAATAAACAAATCATTTTTTTGAGTTGAATTGACTCGATGCAACAGTGACGGTTAACAAGACGGGAAGATTATCGGTGACTGAACGACTCAAATTTCTGTTCGTCAAACAAAGCTAAAGATTTGTAATGTATTGTCGAAGTCGAATAGATGACTTTCGTGATATGTTGCTTTTTTTTGTTTTGATTTTGGAGCTTGACAGCACCTTGACAGTCCTCATTCACTTTCATTATGTAACCAGGATAAAAAATTTAATAAATCACCTTTTGTGTTCTGCATAAGCAAGAAAAAGTCATAAAGGTCTGCAATGACATGTGGGTGAGTCAATTATTTACTATTAAGTTAACTATTCCTTTATTAGTATACATAGTAATAGGAGTCGGATCAGCTGAAAAATAAGTTTAGCAAACTGGTCATAGCATTTATAGCACATTTCTGTTTGTCTCTTGTCTTTTCACACTACAGGTGAATCACAGAAGTTTACTCTCAAGTTCAAGAGGGCAGAGGATTATCCCATCGATCTGTACTTCCTAATGGACCTCAGCGACTCCATGCGAAGTAATCTTGAGAATGTCAAGAACCTGGGAACCGAACTTGCCAGGGCGATGCAGCACATCACAAAAGACCTGCGGATAGGTTAGGAGAACACACATGCTCACATTCACATATACGTACGCTTTTATTGTTAAATGATCTGCTAACTCTTGTTTGCAGGTTTTGGTTCATTCTTGGAGAAACTGGTTATGCCTTTCATTCTGATGACACCGAAGTATCTGAAGAACCCATGTTTTCCAAATGACTGCTCAGCGCCCTTCAGCTACAAAAACGTCCTGAACTTGACCGACGATCGTGCATTGTTCACCCAAGAGGTCAGCAAGCAGAAAACCTCTGGAAACCTGGACTCTCCCGAGGCAGGATTTGATGCAATCATGCAAGCTGCTGTCTGCACGGTGAGTCGAGCTGAACATTCCATAAATGCCAGAGAACTACGGGCAAAGTCTCCAATACATGTTTGCACATGCAGTGTTGTACTTGCCCTGCGAATGGCTGTGCCCACAACTACTTTCTTTTTGTTCCAATAAAATAGTTTTTCTAAGAGAAAATGTTCCAAATTGAGAAATTCAGAAGCTGAACTCAGATTTTCTTATATATACATACTTCATCATTATCTTCATATACTGGTTCTGACTGTCACCTGAGGTTTCTGATATAATTTTAAAACACTAACCATGTAGTCAACGTGCGATTGAGCCTTTTTAAAATCAAAAACACACTCGATATCTCATTGAGTCCTAGGGAGCAGCATGCAACAAGTTTGGACAAAATCTGACAATTTGAAGCTGTGTTCTATCTGCTGTGTTTTGATTGTTTTTCAGGAAGTGATCGGCTGGAGGAATGTTACTCGCCTCCTTGTATTCTCCACGGATGCTGGATTCCATTTTGCTGGAGATGGAAAACTGGGTGGCATTGTTCGACCAAATGATGGGAAATGCCATCTGGAGAATAATATGTACACCATGAGCAACTACTTTGTAAGTATGTGTTTTATAGATAGATAGATAGACAGATAGACAGATAGACCACTGGAAATGTCAGAGTGTGTCTTTGATTTCAGTTGTTTTTTATAGGACTACCCCACCATCTCTCAGCTGGTAGACACACTGAGTGACAACAACATTCAGACCATCTTTGCTGTGACACAGCAATTCGGAGATCTTTATCAGGTGTGTGCTATATGTGTATTATATCTTCTCCGCATTGTAACAACATCATGTTCATCATCTCATAATATAAGCATCAGGTTTAACTCGATTATAGTCTGTATTGACTCATAATGCTTATGTGTGTGTGTGTGTGCAATAGAATCTATCTGCTCTAATCCCTAAATCAGCAGTGGGGACACTGTCTACCAACTCTTCCAATGTCATCCAGCTCATCATTGATGCATATAATGTGAGTTTAAGTTATTTATATAATGTCTCTGTCAGAAATGGTTGGCTGTGGTCAGCTCTAGGTCCTTTTAGGGTTAAAAGGAAGTGAAACTAAAACCGCTGTTACTCTTTTCTTGCTTGCAAAGGATTCTACTTTACAGCAGTTCCCACGCATAATGGTTGTTTATAATCTTAAATATGTACTCAGTCATTTGAATGATCAGAAAATGGTAAGAAGCTTATTGCTCAGTCAGATCAACAGTTCTACGACCAGTAAAGTTAGGAGTTTAAAGGCACAGTGCACCAAAAAAATGAAAATTCTGTCATCATTTACTCACCCTCATGTCGTTCCAAACTTTTTTGTGTTTCTTTCTTCTGTGAAGCACAAAAGAAGATATTCTGAAGTATTGAATTTTTTTAAATATCTTCTTTTGTATCCCACAGAATTAAAAAAGTCATACAGGTTTAAAATGTTTTGAAGGTAAGTAAATGATGACAGAATTTGAGTGAACTATACCTTTAAAAGTAGTATTTGAATGACTATTTGCCAAGCACTAATGTACTATTTGTTTAATTGTGTCAATCAGTCTTTGTCCTCAGAGGTCATTCTGGAGAACAGCAAGCTACCTGCTGGTGTGTCCATCTCCTACATCTCCCACTGCAAGAATGGAGTGAGCGAAAAAGGAGAAAATGGGAGAAAGTGCTCCAACATCTCCATTGGGGATGAGGTGAGAGAGTGAACTTCTGAACTTGTCCGTGCATGTAGAGTGACTCCCTTTTGCTAGCTGTGGCTTAAGCTTAGTGCACAAGTTCTCATATGGTAGCAAAATTCCAGCTCTTGCCCATTCACCAATGATATTCTACTTTGCATACTTCTAAGACACATACCAGTTCAGACTGTAGCAGCATTGAGCAACACCCAATGAAGTTGCGAAAGGAAAGACTCGGAGAGGAAGGCGAGGTGTTGGAAACAAACAAAAAATATATATATATATGTAATTAAAACTAGTTCCAACTAGTTATTTTTATTTTCAGTTCTGTGCAAATCAGCGCAAAGCAACCTCCATGTTGCACTTCTTCAGTGCAGATAATCTGATGGTGCACATGCAGTTTTAGATGAAGTACTGCATCCTAAATTAGCACATTGTAGAAAAAAGGTTACATTTATGGTAAAAGCTGGCAGCTGTGATTGCCAGAAATTCTCCATAAAAATAAGATGGGAATGTTTCAAAAATTATCAGATGGCATGTTTGTGTCTGTACATTTTACAACATAAAATTGTATGAAATCTAACAGAGTTCTGATAACTCATTATGGTTTGCAGTGCATGTGACGTCAAAAATAATGAAATAAATAAGATAAATTGAAAAAACAAAACAAACTAATACACATTACTGATAACAAAAGTGACAGACTAAATTATATAAAATGTGTTGATGTACAATTAAGTTTTACTGTAGTGTTTTAAAGCTTTGTAAAAATTCCTAATGTTTTTTACAGTGTACGACTCTTTAGTGAATCTCTAAATATGTACAATGAGCTTCTTATTTGTAATGTGCACGACGCCTTAGCATTTACAACAATGTGTTGTGCCTCATAGGTGATGTTTGATATAGAAATAACGGCTATGGGCTGTCCATCTAAAGGTAAATCAGAGACTATAAGGATCAACCCGCTGGGCTTCAGCGAGAAGGTGGAGATCGTCCTCAACTTTGTCTGCGAATGTGCGTGTCGTAAAGATGGAATCCCAAACAGTCCGGAGTGTAGCGACGGCCATGGCACTCTGGAGTGTGGAGTATGCAGGTTATAGAGGCTGTCAATCTCATATGCAAATGCAGATAATATGACAATTATCCTGATTCAATGTTATCTCTTATATCAGGTGTAATGAAGGCCGGTTAGGCAGATTATGTGAGTGCAGCCAAGATGAGTTTCTGACAGACGATCTGGACGCGAACTGCCGCAAGGATAATGGGACGAGCGTCTGCAGCAACAATGGAGAATGTGTCTGTGGAACGTGTGAGTGCAAGAAAAGAGAAAACCCAGAGGAGATATACAGCGGAAAGTTCTGCGAGTGTGACAACTTCAGCTGTGACCGCTCCAACAACAAGCTCTGCGGAGGTACAGCCCATTGAGAATTTGCACTTTTGTCTTTTGCTGTATTTTATTGTTGTGAATGAATTCTGCCATTTAGATATTTGTTCTGGAAAACAAGACAAAAATAGTTGTTACTGAGGCGTCCTTTTCCCCACAGGTCATGGTCGATGCGAGTGCAAAAAGTGTATCTGCGATGCTAACTACAAAGGAAGTGCTTGCGAATGCCCTTTGGACACCTCAACCTGTCTGGCCAATAACAAGCTGATCTGTAACGGTCGGGGCACCTGTGAGTGTGGTGTGTGTAAATGTACCGACAAAAAATATGAAGGTCCAATCTGTGAAATCTGCCCAACCTGCTCCAGAATTTGCAATCAACACAAGTGAGTTATTGGCTGAATACTTGCTAATGAGGTTAGATTAACATAGCTAACCCAGTAGGTTGAACTACTGGCTTGTAGTCAGTTTTGTATCTGAATAAACTGTGCAATCAGTGCAATCATGAATTGATTTAATCTCAGCTAGCAGTACTAAATACATTCTTCTGTGTTTTGCCTCAAAGGGACTGTATTGAGTGCCTACAATTTGACACGGGTAGCAAGAAAAATACATGTGAGAAAGACTGCGGATCCTTCAAGATTACAACAATGACGACTAAGGAGGAACTTCCTCAGACAAATGACCAGTCCATCAATCATTGTAAAGAGCGCGACGTTAACGACTGCTGGTTCTTCTTCACCTACACTATCAAGAACGATGACAACATTGACGTCCTTGTGGCTGAAAAAAAGGGTAAAAATGATAGAAAAACTTGCCACGTACAAGTATGACTTTTTTTTTTGCAAATATTGAATACAAATATGAGTGTCTACATGGCACTGGACTCTGAAGTTTTAAAGTAAATCTTATTGATTTTACTATTTAAAGTAATTTGTCACTCACATGAAATTACAGCAGTTAGCAAAGAAAACGATGCATGGAAAAAAACAAGTCCCACCTTACCATTTTTCTTGTTCGAGAAACAGTTTCACTTGAATATACATCACAATAGTGAAGAAAAGACTATTGCAAATTCTGTTTCATGTCAATTTTCCTAATTCGTAGTTATTGATAACTAGTTTACGAGTTTTACCTTGTTTGCCATAATGCTTTGTGCTTGTGTCCACAGAGTGTCCCTCTGGCCCTGACATCATTCCTATCGTAGCGGGTGTGGTCGCAGGAATCGTTCTGATTGGTTTAGCACTTCTGCTCATCTGGAAGCTGCTCATGATTATTCATGACCGCAGAGAGTTCGCCAAGTTCGAGAAAGAGAAGATGAATGCCAGATGGGACACAGTATGCTCCTCTTTATTAGTATAATATTAGTATATGCAAATAAATACATTTTAAGGGTTGTACATGCTATGGAAAAAATATTGGGATAATAATACCTGCTATTCTGTTTAGGGTGACAACCCCATCTACAAGAGTGCTGTGACAACTGTGGTTAACCCCAAATATGAGGGAAAGTGATGGATCTTCAGGATGGCTTGCAGCAGTGGTTCTCAACTGGTCTTTGCTTCATCGCCCAGATTTTACATTGGTGACCTAATACAGTATCATATTTAATGTAATCTGGGACATATTGTGACTTTGGACAAAAACACCTACTCAGATGTCATCAACAATTTTATCCTCCCTTTCAAATTTTAATAAACTATTTATTTTGCTGTTTTAGCGTTTGCCTTCTGTCTATTACCCAATAAAATGAATTTTTTGGGTCCCAGCCTACCAGTTGAGAACTGATTTGTAAGCTAGTTTTCCATTGCTTAATTATATTTGTTTCTATTTTGTAATGTTTATATGTAAATATGAAACTCCTTATTTCCTATGAGATTATGGTTTTCCAGAGCACAAGAAGTCACAAGGTTCACCAATGATTATTATTTTTTGAATACTTTCTATAAAGCCAATAAAACAGTGTTGGGGTTATTAAATACATTCTTGACAGTCTGGTTGTGTGGGTGACATTTTTTTCTCCATAGTCAGTGGATGTTTGTAGTTGGGGGAGGGGCGTTCTCATTCTAGAGAGCATTTGATTGGATAAAAATCTGTGTAGTGCAAGATGAGTCATCAATGTTTTTGTTTTCCCAATTCCCAAAACTGTAAATTGTGAATGCATATATCTGCTGGAAGTGAATTTTGAAGAGTTGTTCACACCATGGATGATAGCTACACTCTCGAGTAAAAATGTACGAGAGCTGTCAGTGATACCTTTTTAAAAGGTACACCTTTACACTTAATTTATCCCTAAATGGTGCATATAAGTACATTAAATGTAGCACCTAAAATGTACATTGTACCTAAATAGTACATATTTGTACCTTTTGAAAAGGTACCGCCTCAGTGACAGCTTTTGTTCTTTTTTCTCACTGTAAAGTTTTAACAATCATACTAAGGCTTTTGTTTTTCGGATGCTAATGTTCTTGTTTTGCCTTTTGCCACAAGAATATACAGTTGTATTCAGTAAGCGAAAACGGTTCAAAATGATCCGAAGACAATAGAAGGGTTTTTTTGCAGTAATTAGTTCTGCCACAGCATCTCTTCATGCTGCTACTTAGATCATATGCCTGAAGCTTCCCACAGGTGATTGGTGCCACTCACTGACCAATCAGGCGGCGTCTCGCTGCCATTGCAAAGTTATTAACCCTGTGGCAGTCTCGGACTGTCCCCGGGGTCTGCTTACAGCCTTAATCTGACGCAAATAACTCCTTCATTTCCCTGCCGGATCTCTTAACGGGGTTGCGTTGTCTTCATTTAACCGAGGAGATCCTCTAATCGCTGTGTCGAACGGAAGGAAAAGACGAGAGAGAGAGAGAGAGAGACAGTATGTCTGACGACTGTGCCGTTTGTTTGCCAAACACCACCTTGATGCGTTACGCCGTCTGAAACACCGAAATGTGGCAAATCCAGGACAGACCCGTGGAGATCTCTGGATCTAGAGCTGGTAAGTCTCGACTATCTGTCTGCCTCCCGTTTAAAGTGGATTGATCGATTAATGTCGTTTTGATAACATAAAGGCTTGCTGAATGAGCGAGTCCAACTGTGAACTTGGCAGACGAGCGTCAGCATATTCCCAACATCATTATGTCACATCAGCCCGGAAAATAAACTCGAAATACCTTCCTAAACAAGCCCTGCCTTGACAACGGCACACTTTTGATAAAATGTCGGAATTGTATGATCGCTCGCGAGCTGTTTGGGGATTGAAACAAAGCCGAAGGTGCACTTTTCGCGCAGGTTAAATATCTGCAGAAGGCTTTGACTGCGGATGGCCGCATCATCTCCGCACATTAACTGCGAGTCTACGTGTCATCCTCTTTAAAAGCTTGCCATGACTCATTTTTTTGTCCTGTCGGATGTTTTTTTTCCGCGGTTAGCCTAAATAGGAGCAGCTTTTATATGCTCTTCCGCTCCGCGAGTTTCGTTGTTCGTTTACGTAGAATCCGGATTGGAGTTACATAATTGTGAACGGTCAAACGGATTTGAGCGAAAATGCGTTATTGTTCAGTGTTTTATCATGGTGGCGCTATTGCAGATTTGCTTTTTATTAATTAAAGGCTGGAAACAACAGGGAGCAATGATATACCCCTTTGATGGTACAAGAAAGCTGTGTGCATTTGCACTTAGGTCATAATTTGGCTGTTGTCCTAGAGAGGTGGTGCTAGAGATATGGCAACACCTTCACCCTTGAGGTCAAGAGTATGGTCAATGCTCATGTTTGTTTGTCAATGTGTGTGACAGGGATGGACGATGCCGGACGGATTGTTACCCCTCTGCAGGGTCAGACGGGCACGGCGGTGTGGGTCTTCTGGGAGCGGAGGTAAAACCACACTTGCACTAGATCGTATCTTGGGTGCTTTATCTTTGCATATTATAAAATCCCCACATAAACACATGTGATTTCATCATATGTTGTTGATGCATTGCTTTTTATAGTTGCACACTGTCAAATCTGTATATTTGTGTTGCTTAATGTATTGTGGTCTTGTTATGATGTAAGAAGGAGAAAGTATATACCAATGCTTTAGCAGACAGAAGGGAAAGGTGAATGTTTTTGCAGTGAAACGTGATCTTGTGAGCGTCTCATTACCGCCATGAGGCACTTGTCTCTTTGCTTCTAGTGGGAATAGTGTTTGAGATTGAGCTGCAACATCACGAAGATCCTTTTCAGGGGACATTATGGCTTTGTCGTCTTCGATAGGCATTTACAAAAGATTCATGCCTTTGATTTAAGCTGCAATGCTTCCCTGGTGTTCCTCGGAAAATAAAGTCAAGTGAGCTTTGTCATTCTGCCATGTGTAGAGACACATAAAGGAACAAAATGTTGTGCCCCACAGGACCATAGTGCTGTATATAAACATACATATACCTAACCTATTGGTAGAAGTAATGTAACATTTTATGCAGCTGCCAAATCATTCTATAATAGTACTTCATTAAAGGAATGTTGCTAGTTACATTTAGTCATTTAGCTGACGCTTTTATCCAAAGCGACTTACAAATGAGGACATTAGAAGCAATCAAAACCAATAAAAGAGCAACAACATGCAAGTGCTATGACAAGTCTTGGTTAGCCTAACACGTAGTACACGTAGAAAGGTGTTTATTTTATTTTATTTTTTAAGTAGGTTACTCTGAAGTGACATGATGTAATGAATTAGGTCCGTAACAAACCAGATGTTCACCTAAAAAAGTAATCTCAATTCAGAAGGATGATTGAATAACTTAATACTTCATAGGTCAAATATGATTTTACTTAAAAATATATCTAACTTTTACAGTTCTTTTTTTTTTTTGTTTTAAAAATGTAACATTATTATATATTTTTACAGCTAATTTAGAAAGGTTTTGTGACAAAATGTGAAAAGATACTACCTTCTGTAAGGAAGCTGGGGAAGTACGTTGCTTTTTATTTTTACGTGGAAATGTATTTTTAAAATGGACCTACTTATTTTTCAACCATGAAATGCACCTCTTCTGTCATTAGGTCACCTGTTTTTGCCTTGTGCTGTCATTGACTACAAGAAGCATTTAGTAGAAAAGCACTTAACCGACAGCCAAGCAGTAAAAGTTTAAGAACGAGCGTCTTTGTGTAGACTTTACTAGTCTGTCGTCCTTTTCCCCACATCAGTCAAATTCTCAAGCACACCGGTGAAAGACATGTTTTTGAAGAGGCGCGCTCTGCAGAAGGTTTGGGAGTGGTTTTCACTCCCTCCCCGTCTCTTCGCGCGCCACAAGCGCATGCGTTGTAAGCCCGTGTGGGAATGGCTGATCTGGGATCGGGGGGTTGGGCCGCTGAACACGAGCGGACCGTTAAAGAGTGTTTTTAATGTCCGCCATGTTGGCCATGGCGCACTGAGCCTGGAATCAGGGACCGGAGCGCGCTGGAAACACACACCGAGAGAGAGCGACCCACACCCGGCCTCGCGCCTCCGCTCGCCCCGCCACCGAGCGACCCGTGCGCTGCTGGACACCGAACCGGCATCATCCATGAGAACTTTAATCGGACCAGTAGGGAACATTAGGGGATCGGATAGATTTATGCTGCATCTCGAATTATAAAGAAAAATGAGTAAACTGTCGTTTCGGGCGCGGGCGCTGGACGCTTCCAAGCCTCTACCCGTCTTCCGCTGCGAGGACCTGCCTGACCTGCACGAATATGCGTCTATTAACCGGGCAGTGCCACAGATGCCCACGGGGATGGAGAAAGAGGAGGAATCGGTACGTTTTATTGCTCAGAGTCATGTATTTTGAAAATAATTTCATTTTTATTCTCAGAGGCGCGTCCCTTGCTTCTCTGCGCCAGTGTACACAAAATGGCCGCCATTTCTCCTGCAGAAAAGCGTCAAATACGTCGCTAGGGTCCGAGACGGCCGAGGTTTCGTATTTTTGGCCCAAACTTTAGAGGTTTTTCTCTACAGATATAACCTCGGAGGTGGTTAATACCTAGTATTTTTGCCCATAGACGGTTTACGGAGTACAAAGGAGTCACGTGACTACGGGCAAAGCCACCATTTTGTTGATTATCGTAGAGCTCTGTCGAGGTGCAGTACCGCGCACTGACCGAAGGGGGGCGCCAATATCTGCGCCCTTACATATACAGCAATCACCAATTAACACCCAGCAAAACAATCTGTGCAGTATTCTCTCACATTTGAACGGTCCAAAATGGACTCAGTGTTTTATTTTCTAAAGAGCCATAAGCTTCAGTGAGAATAGTTGTCATGTCAATTAAAGCATTAGTGTATTTCTTTGTAATTGGATGTTTCTAATCAAGGTACTCTCTGAGAAGCATTTACATCTGTGTATTGTGAAATGCATTAGTGAATGCATCTCTAAATTGACAGAGGAAGCCTATCTGGCCCTACCGGTCTGTTTAGGTGTATGCAATGATCTGTTTGACTGTTGATGGGCGCACGAGGCCTTGTTTTGTTTTCTCAACACAGGCAGCTGGAGCTCTTGACAGCTGCCTTTCATCTGTACATCCACATCATGCAAGCAAACATGATGCACATCTCTCATGAAAACCGGTCTTATCTTTCAGCAGCTATTAATGTGGAAATATTTATATCGGATCCATTAAAGCTAAATTATTTCCCCCTGTGACATTTGTCTGTGCATTTTTGTTTATTTCTCATAATGCATAAAAACAAAGCAAAATGTTTTAAACTGATCTGTAGTCTTTCCACATATGTGATTTTAAAACATTTCTATAATGAGAATGATTCACATTTTCCACACAGCTCTGATAATGTGTGCAGATGTGCTGGGGGAAATGTAGTAAACATGTCTGTCTAAAAGCGATGGTGTGAAAATGCTGGCTAACCTCGGCACTCTGGGGCAGGTGTCAAAAGTAATGCTCTCTCTGGTGTTTGTGTGCGAGACGGCAGAATGAAGGTGCTGCTGTCCCACTCAAAGTGTTCTATGATATGCTAATAATGGTATCTGGGGGTCAGGGTGACCACTGGCTGTCAAATAATGTGGTCGGTCAAATTAGTGGTTGATCTATGTGGATTTTTAATGCATGATGTCACTTTCATTACAGTGCACATCATTTTATATTGGTATAACAATCAGTGTTTTTTTTTTCTTAGAGATTGTGTACATAGACCAAAATATATATTTTTTTGCATACAATAAAATAGAGGTCAGTGTCTGCTGTCTGTGATTGGAGCGTTGTTTTTGAGCACGTGTAATTTGTGCTGGTGCGCCAGTGTTTTGGTTCGGTTTGTATCTGACAGATCCAGCTTTGCGGTGTCAGGGCTTTCCTTGGAGGGGGCTAGGCATCGGTCACAATTGTCGATTAGTACAGTCTGTATCTAT
Organism: Schizothorax lantsangensis; assembly: GCA_027422415.1. Taxonomy (NCBI): domain Eukaryota; kingdom Metazoa; phylum Chordata; class Actinopteri; order Cypriniformes; family Cyprinidae; genus Schizothorax; species Schizothorax lantsangensis. The sequence continues at coordinate 30,253,541 of CM049845.1, forward strand.
ATTTTGGTGTTTTTAGAAGTGGTACCTTATTTATTGTGCTGACAGTGTGCTTGTGCTGTTTGGTCAGTTTGCATATTAAAGCGTCTTTCCTGTTTAAACTACTACTTCTCACCTGGCCCTTGCATTGTTTTGCATTTGCCCTGTTGCATTCTTCTTTTAATGTTGTGATTGCTTTGAGATTTGCTGAATTTATTAGAAATTAGATGGGTTTTTACAGCTATATTGGTTTTAGGGCTATACTGTATGAATCACTGAATTTGTGTATGTATATAGCTTTTCTGTCTCACATTAATGCATCAATACTTGTATCTATTTTGCATTTATATGTGCAATATTTGGTAATTATAAAAACGAACAATTATCCTCACAATAATGCAGTCTAAATAAGCTCAAAATAGATAAAATTATGGTAATTATCCAGCAAAAATATTATAATGCATGGTAATTGTGTATATATTTATCTTTTTTTATTAAAATATGCATTTATATTTTGCAAAGCATAACAAATATGAACCTGGACCACAGAACCAGGCATGATGTTCTATTTTTTTAAATTGAGATTTATACATCACCTAAATAAATAAGCTTTCTATTGATGTATGGTTTGTTAGGATATGACAATATTTGGCTGAGCTACAACTTCAAATGAAGTCCTTAGCAATGCATATTAATAATCCAAAAATAAGTTTTGATATTTACTGTAGGAAATTTACAAAATATCTTCATGGAACATGATCTTTACTTAACATCCTAATGATTTTTGGCTTAAAAGAAAAATGAATAATTTTGACCCATACAAAGTATTGTTGGCTATTGCTACAAATATACCCGTGCTATTGTGAATTTAATGTTGATACCTAGCTGTTGTGCTATGTTAATTTTTTTTTCTTTTGTATCGTTAGCGAGAGTAATGCAATAGAATAATGTAATAGTAATGCAATTTTTTTGGTGTGGTTGAAATCCAGTTCTTATATGCTGCTGTGAAATGAGTGTGAATCCCAAAATAATATCTTCAGAGTCTGTTTAAATGGTAGATGAACTTTTGCCAACTTTCAATGGAAAGTAGCCTGCTCAAAGTTGCTAAATAACGTCATACGCTGATTAGCATATTATTGAAAGATTACATCATATTTGCATTCTGCCCAGTGTCAGCTTTTTATATTTGTTTGTTTCTCTCATACTGTCTGTGATCACATACTGTATTTTAAGAGTCAAATTTGCAGTAAAATCGTTTTTGTTGTCACAATGGGATGAATACAATATTTACTAGATTTGTCGCTAGACTTCGGCGAGAAGAGACCGATTTTTTTAGGCCCCACGAAAGCACAAAAGCATTTAAAGCACCATTTTGTTTGTTTTTGTTTTTTGATTAATATTTAAGTCTAAAGAGGTCTGCGGCTGTCTGTCAAATGGCAGGAAAAGAAACTCTCTTCAAGGCTAAATTTTAAAACCGGCAACAGTCACGACACTGGTCACCATCCAGCCAATTCTGCGCACCCCACTTTGTGCCGTTCTCTACAAACTTGCATTTTATTTATAGCGTTTCTTGTAGTCCTATCAAGGCTATTAATAATCTAGACTGCGACAGGACATTTTGTTGCTGCCTTCGTTAGTGTATATATATATAAAAGCAAGTTAAAATTTGATTAATGTATTTTACATCGATTTAGAACATTTGTCCTTCACATATTCACTTTTATTTGCCCCACTAAATGATTTCACTAAATGTGATTTTATAAAATTGTGCATGAATAAATTTTGTCTAAATTATTCACTAACCTAGTTTATAATATTATTTTTGTCGATTATGAATGGGTCTGCTCCAAAGCCTATCTATCTGTTTATTAAAACTTTCCATTTACACTTGCTTCATAGATATAAATCATCTTCAATTCCCGCGCGTATATAAATTTAACGCTGCAGACATTTTATTAATTATCAGCCACGGCACATTGTAGCATACTTTTAATGGAGTTGTGTGTTGAGCGTCTGCGTCTTTCTTTCAGATTTCACTGATCATGTGAAGAGAGGCGCTTTCAGCGCGAGTGCTTCGTGGGTAGAGCCTGGTTTATACTCGCTGCGTCAGCACGAGCGCGAAGGTGCGCACAGCGGATGGAGCGCAACGGAGGATTTGGTTTTCAAACTAAAATGAAAGACCGCTTCTTAAACCAGAGAAGGTCAACATGTTGGTATTCTTGTAGAAAAAAAACATGCAAGTCCTGTCAGCGACAGCCAGTTTAGTTTTACTTTTCTTTTTGTTTTCGTTTTGAAAAGCTTGTTATCTTTGCTGTTTACCTCACGTTACGGTATGGAGGCTTTCCTTAATTTTTTTAATATTATTTATTTGATTCCTCAGTGTTTTCTAAACATGCTGTAATTTATCAGTCGTATATAATACAGCGTGTGATGTATGCCATGCCTCTTATTCGTTTTTGTTAATAAAGGTTATGTAAGCTAGTTTGTCATTGTAACGTACTGTTTTATTGTTGTTGTGCTTTTTAATTAAGAATAGCAATGAATCCAATTTTTGTTTTAGTCTTAAAAAGTGAAAGGTGTATAGATATAAGCAAAACAGACAATTATCTTTTCTTGTAAAGCGTGACACCAAGATCGTGAATTTGAAAGTGAAAGCACACGAAAAAAGGAATTCCTGTTCACAAAATTTAAATCACAAATAATACTGATGAAAAAGAACGGGTTGAATGTTGAACACTTTCGTTACCATATAACTATAAACTATGATAAAAGTTCATCAGCATGCATTGATTAATCAAATGTTGTAGCAAATTAAGAAAAAAAAATGCGACCAAATTATGTGCTCGTGCGACCAACTGAGAAAGTCGCTAAAGTGCGACCAGTGGGTAGAATGAGTCTAGAGCCCTGCATTTGCAATTTAACTAGGCTAAATCTTATTTTCTGTGTGTGCATGTTAGGAACACCATCTCCAGCGGGCCATCTCTGCTCAGCAGGTGTACGGGGAGAAGAGGGACAACATGGTGATTCCTGTCCCAGAGGCTGAGAGCAACATCGCCTACTATGAGTCCCTCTACCCGGGGGACTTCAGGATGCCCAAACAGCTCATTCACATACAGCGTGAGTCATTCAGCCTTTATCCAGACCAAATATCTCATTCAGCTTGAGGTTTGGGTGTCCTTCACACCTTTACTACTGACTTCACTGAACTGTGACACAAAAGGCAGCAGACAGTGAATAACAAATTCGTTTCATGCTTTTAAGAGCCATTCAGAACTGACTTGGGCACTGATAAATCGCTTATTGTAATAGAAGAAAATACTAGTCAGATATATTATTGGAAATATAATTTGTCAGAACATACAGGTACGATTGAATGGCTGTCAATGGGGAAAGATGCTGTTTACAAGTCTAACCAGCAAAGCTATTATCCACGATGATGGTTCAGACAAACAAATAGCCCCAAACTCATGAAATTGGAGTCAGTGTTGCAATGTCAGTCTGCTCAAACAGGTTGCAATTCAATTTGGTGCTGCAATGGGCACAGAAGTTATGACTACATGGTTTGTAGCCTGCAATGAAACTTGGTTTATCATGGTTTTGGTTCACAGTAAAACATCTCTAACTCTGTTTTTCTTTTTTTGTGCCCTCCAAACTGGTTCTGCTACCTACAGCGTTCAGTCTGGACACCGAACAGCCGGATTATGACCTGGACTCTGAGGATGAGACATTTGTAAATAAACTGAAGAAGAAGATGGACGTGGGAGCCCTGCAGTTTGAAGAGATGATCGATCGGCTGGAGAAAGGCAGCGGACAGCAGGTAACAATGGTGGGCAGAACCGGGAATTGTCAGAAGATTTAAATTTTAGTTGTGGTTTTGAACTTGAGCTTGTTTTTTCATGGTTGTTATGGTGCTGATCTGTACTCTTAAGGTGGATTTCGTTCTGTAAAAACAATAACACAGTATAAATATCAGGGAGCTTAACATTCAAAACATTTTTACATTTTCTTGTTTATTCATTTGACAGATGCTTTTATCCAAAGTGACTTGCGTTGCATTCAAGGTATATGTTTTATCAGTCTATGCATTCCCTTGGAATTGAACCCATGACCTTGGCGTTGCTAGTGCTGTGCTTTGCAGTTTATACTACGCAACTGCTTTGAATTGATAACATTTGCAGATAAGGGTGTGGCAGTAACATGTTTTGCTTGCTGTGAGGAAATGGTGTATATTTGTGTCTTGGTAATAAGCATATTAAATCTATGTTTAAATGAATGAAGAGTTTCCTTGCCTGCACTAGTGTTTCTGTAAGGGCATGCTTGTTCTGCAGCAGATTTATGGGTAAATTTGTAGATCATGTAGAGCTAATGATTATTCATAGACTGATGTATGGCCCAGGCCAACTGATTAGCAGTTATTGGTCTATTCTGATCTATTATCAGCCTCATCAATGTGTAACACATCATCTATTTAAATGGTATAGAGGGTGAATTGTGTTGTTTGAACTGAGTCAAGGCTAGGGCTGTGACAGTCGCCATGACAACCGCGTCACCGCGGTGGCAATGCGTGTGACGTCACACACTTTATAACAAGTATAAAACACAAAGTTTTATATACAAGTGCAATAATAGTAACAGTTGCAATAGAATTCTGTATTTATAGCATATACCATTTAGCTGTAAATTGTTTTATTTAGACTGTTAATTCACAAATTACCTCAAACGCCATACATGACATTTCCGTTACACCGTGTCTACACCGGATGCGAGAGGCGTTGTGCGGCACGACAAAATACAATAGTCAATGGAACACAACACATTATAATCATTGATGCTGTCTACACTGGATGCGGTGCGGCACGACACGACAAGTCCCCGACAGTAAACTGATGCCTCGTTTTATGACGTGCTGACACAAAGTTCAAATGATTTTTAATGGTCGCTTTGTCACGTCCAGTGTAGCTTAACTGTTGAGGTGCGGCGCGCGTTAAGTGTTAAATGGGCGAGCACTTCAGATCTCAAGAGCCATTTCCAGTTGCTATTTGTGAGAGGAGGCCAGCGAAGACCCGCTTGCTTGGTGGTGGAATAGTGAGGCAAGATACCTGGCTGCGGTTGCTTAAAATGCATTTGCGCGACAAGCACACCATCTGAACACGTGTTCAGTGCGGCTGGAAACATCGTAACACCAATCCTCCCTTAAACCGGACAATATCAACATGTTTGTTTTTCTGTGAAAGAATTTTAAATCTAACATTATTTTAAGCATTAGTGTTTACGTTCTAATTGTTATCAGGCCAACGCAGATTTTCCAGCATGTGATTGAAGTTGTTACGAATTATTTAGGCTACTTTCTTATTTAACGGTATTATTTCTTTGATAGCCTAGTGTTTTGCAGGCTGCGTGTTGCCGTGTTCACTGACGGAAGTGCTAAAATAAACACGTACGTTTGTTAATAGATGTTTGAGCCGTGCCCGCATTTATTTTTTGTTTCAAAATTTTATTTATATATCTATATTTAAACACCGTGTCACCGCCGGTAGTTGGTCCATTAAAATTCTGCCATCGTCACAGCCCTAGTCAAGGCTCAACAATAAGGACAGAACTTGCCCTATCAGACCATTAATGTCACCACCACATTTTGCCTTGAACTACTGTTCAAAAGGTTTGGTTCAGTAAAATTAAAAAAAATATATGTTTGAGAAGTCTATGTTCACCAATGCTGCATTTATTTGATCTCAAATACAGTAATATTTTAAAATGATTACTATTTGAAGTGTTTTTTTAAATCTATTTTTAAGTATGCAAATTATTTTAATAACATTTTTAATGTAGGCTAATTTATTAATGTGTTGGTAAAGCTTAATTTTCAGCATAATTACACCAGTCTTCAGTTTTTCTATCCTTTAGAATTTATTTTCCTATTATTATTATTATTATTATTATTATTATTATTATATATTTTTTTTTTTATAATCAGTGTTGGCAAAACAGTGCTGCTTTTGCAATTTTCAACTGCATAATTTTTTTTTTTATGAATAGAAAGTTCACCAGTCTTCAGTTTTATGATCCTTCAGAATTTCAGTTTTCCTATTATTATTATTATTATTATTATTATTATTATTTTTTTTTTTTTTTTTTATAATCAGTGTTGAAAACAGTGCAGCTTTTGCAGAAACAGATTTTTTTTTTTATGAATAGAAAGTTCAAAATAACAGCATTTTGCAAGTCTTTGCTGCACTTTTGATTAATTTAATGTGCCCTTGCCGAATAAAAGTATTAATCTATTTCCTTAAAAAAAATCTTACTGACTCCAAATGTTTTTATGGTAGTGTATTTGCTTTTGTATTCTGCTTATTTGTCACCAGTAACATTATCAAGCTAACTAATATGATTGACTTGACATAATTGGGAATTGATAGTTGGTCTGTTTACAACACGAATGATAATTATATTAGCATCCACATTAACGGCTGACAACATTGTTTATTGCAGTGCACACATTAATATTGAATGGTTTATTGATGTCTGTCAGTGGTTTTATCATTATAGTTGTGTTGTGAACTCTGCCGTTACAGCAGTTTTTTAAACTTTATGCTCAACTTTATAGTTATTGTTCTTGGTGTGAACAGGTTTTTACAATGAGTTAAAATATTTTGGTATTGTATGCCATTTGTTTTCCAGTAAAAAAAATATTGTCTTTTATTACTTATTTTGGGTATTTGCAGAAACATGTTAAAAATGGCTGTTTATCATATTTGTGGAAGGGCTAGTAAAATTGTCAGTAAGGCAAGTGAAAAACTGATCTACAGGCCTGACCAAAATTCTTGTTAGTCTTTTGACCTCTACTAATGATATTGATGTTCATTATCCTGTTATGTTGTTTAAAGCAAGCTTAATATTAATTATTCTCTTTCTCTCAGCCGGTGTCTCTGCAGGAGGCCAAACTCTTGTTAAAGGAGGATGATGAGCTGATAAAGGAGGTGTATGAGTACTGGAGCAGGAAGAGGAAAGCATGTCAGAGCGGCTCTCTCATTCCTGTCGTCAAACAGGAGAAGCGTGACGGCTCCAGCACCAATGACTCATATGTGGCCTTCAGGCGCAGGACAGAGAAGATGCAGACACGAAAGGTAAGAGGGCAGTGCTCAACAACGAATTGGCTCTGCTTATGGAATGACAAGAGAATCAATTCGTGCATTATACTTATCCACAGAATCGTAAGAACGACGAAGCTTCTTATGAGAAGATGCTGAAGCTGCGTAGGGACCTGAGCCGAGCCGTCACAATCCTGGAGATGATCAAGAGACGAGAGAAGAGCAAACGAGAGCTGCTGCACCTCACACTGGAGATTGTAGAGAAGAGGTGCACATGAACATAATTTATTCTGTCATATGTGTTCCCTGGTGATTTATATATAACCTGGAAAGATCAAGAAATGTTGACTTATTTTGCAATTTTATCTTTATATATATATATATATATATATATATGTGTATGTATATGTGTGTATTAGGGATGGGAGGATTCACAGATTCGCATCGATTTAAAAAAAGTGTGCATCGTATACAAGTTGGCATTTGTATCGCGATGCATCGTTTCTAAAATATTTGCATCGGTAAAAAACGATTTATTTATTTATAATTACTAGTGGATGCGCTACACTTTTATTGTTTAGAAGGTGACCAATAATCTGTGACCAATGTTTTATATGTAGATTGATTTGTCCTCTCGAAACTGTGTCTCAAGCGTGTTCTCTCATCTCCGCTGTGCATGAATATGACGAATCACAACACTACAGAGACCTGAGGAAAAGCACGGATTAAGTCCAAAACCTGACTTGTAAACCTAACAAATCAATCAGGGCTAAAGCGGTTCCATAAACGACACACAATCTAACTAATTTGTGGACTCTTATTCTTAAGCAGCCCTTAATGTCGATCACGGATCAAATTGATCCACCATGGCAAAAAGCGAATATATTTCTGGTTTTTAATGCATTTGAGACTGTTTTCCTCAGTGCATAACAGACATGTCACAAGTATATTTTTCATCTGTAAAGGTTAGAAAGTCATGCAAATATATCCATTTTGCTGTGGGCGAGGCTTACGTGAATGAAAGAGCACTATTGCGCACTAAACAGATGGAGCGCAATAATTCTGAGTCAAATATGCATTTTGCTAAAATATTCATTGTTGGACATTAAATGTGCCTTTTTGTAGAATTTTAAACCTACATATAAATGTATTTTTATGATAGCAGTAACTGTAAAGGGACTATTGTAATGGGTAAGTAAGCCATACAGTCCTAATTACTAAGCTCAGATGAGTTAATGTGTTTCTTATAGCAGTTAAAATGTAGTTTTAATTTAGTGATTTTAATGCTTTAAAGAGCAATGTTAGATTGAAATGTTCTAATGCTATCTGTTCTAACTATAAAAGGTACAGCTGTTATAAAACCAGAGAGAAAGGCTGCATGGCTATGATAGTATGTGAGAGAGTCAGTGGTAATATTGCATTCCTATTGGTTAGTGTTAGAGGAACTCAGCTTAGCCTGCCCTGAACCAGGTTAGCTTTCCAGCATAAGTAGTCACAGTGACTGAGGTTGATCTTTGTTTAATTTGCTTTATGGAACCAAATCATTTGACAGTGAGTCAGACTAACTGAAATAACCCTGGCCTATTTGGTAATCTTGTTTTATGAAACAGGCCTCGAGGCGTTAGAAGTCAGAAGACACAAGTTAATTTATGATTCGCTGTCTGTCTGAACCAAAGAAATAAAAGCGATCATATTTTTTTCCATTGCATCGAATCGCATTGTGTTGAATCGAATCGAAATCGATCGCACTGCATCATAATAGGGGTGAATCGTATCACATCGCATCGCTTGCTGCTTCATATGTATCGTATCGTTGGCTATGCATTGAGATGCGTATCGCATGGCCCTCAGTTATGGAGATGCACATCCCTAATATGTATGCTTGTATGTGTATATGCACATTTTAATTGGTTTATATTTTCTCAGCAAATATTAATGTGCAATTATTTATAAAGGCTGTCTATTTAACGTATTTGGTGTTTTTGTAATTGTGCATTTGTTTAAACAATTTTTAGCTATAGCATTTTTTTTATTTTTTTTCAGTTCCTAAAAATGCACTAAAATTTGTCATGCAATTTAAAAAAATGTTTAATACAAGTTTTAGCAGTCTAAACATAAAACTTTAGCAATTAGAATTTTTTTTGCAGTCACAGAAACATTGGAACACAAACATTGGAGTGTGTATTGTTTAAGCTCATTGATGTGTGTTCATTTGTGTGTGTGTGTGTGTAGGAACGGCATGGCTGATTTCGGAGGCGAGGTGATGGCGGAGGTTCTGGCTCAGAGAGCTCTGGAGAAACCAGTCATCCCTCTGATCCCAATCACCAACAGCAACCAGTACAGACACACGGAGCATGACCGGGACTACAAGATCAAGGTACACACACACATACATACAAACACACTCCTCTCTCTGTTTACCTGGGCCAGTGGGCTCCCCCTTGTGCCCAAAACATACTTTGCACAAGTACACAAGTGCTGTTTTATATAAAAAATATTCTGTTTTGTTTTGTTCCTGCTTAATATTTCTATTAGGACTGTCAAAATTAGCACGTTAATGCAGGCGATTAATTTTTCCAGTTTAACGTTAAATATTTAACACAGGGTAGGGTTGGCCACCCCACTTCTCTTCTTTTTTTTTTTCTTGACAAGAAGTGCATTTATTTAGTCATAGAATGCGTTTACAACCACATCAAACAGGAGACTTGTCAGACACTCACTCCAATTTCACTTCACACTTCAGTTGCACGCACAAATACGGTAGCTCATGCTGCAGCCTGTTATCAATTCATATTTAAGTGCAAATAAATCTAGGAGCACGCATATCAGAACAACGTCATGTTCAGCAGTGGCAGCTCTTAAAGGAATTTTAGTATTTAGTGTTTGATAACTTTATTCAATTTCTTTATATTTCCTACTTGCCGAAGGGCACAGGTAAATAATGGGTTTATGTAAAGATTGTTTTAAGTTCACTTAAATTGGTTGTTGTTGTTTTTTTAAGTCTAATAAATGTTAAAATTGATAGCTCTCAATTACACTGTTGTGTTGAATGGCTACATATAGTTGAATATTAGGAAAAAAATAACAATTTCCTAGAGACATCAGTAATATTGTATCGGTGATACTCGCCGCCTTTAATCGATTGACAGCACTCATTCTATGTGTTCCCATTTTGTTCAGTCAACTTGTTTTACAAGTGCAACAAAATGGTTTAATCTCATGTGGGTTTGTTTCTTATGTTCGGCTGTAGATGGATAAACCAGAGGTTGTGCGGCAGAAACGGAAGTATGAGAAGAAGGCCAAGCCATTGCCATTGGCAGGCTCTGCCCATTCAGGCCCAGCAGTCTTTAACACTAAAGACCTCAATCAGTATGACTTTCCCAGCTCAGACGATGAGCCCTACTCACAGGTACACACACGTTCATTGACAGAGATTCATGAGTCATTTTTTGTTTTCTTTTGGCTTAACACACTCTTGTTTCCTCAGATGTTCTCTGGCTCTTCAGAGGTTGAGGAGGAGAACGATCCAGATGGTGTGTTTGGGTTCAGGAGGAGAACAGGCTGTCAATATCGTGCTGTACGTTGTGAAGCATCCTGATATTCATGAATAAGAGCGTTTTGTAAGGTTGCAGTCTAGGCTGTATGTTATTTAGTAAATCTGTGTTTTTCTCAAAGGCACGTTCAGGACCTGTGGGCAGTTGGCCCTGGTCAGACCCTACCGAGGGCGGGGTAGCAGATGTGCGATATCGCTATTCTCTCACCACGCTCACGGTGCCGCGACGATGCCTGGGGTTGGCACGTCGGCGAGTGGGCAGAGGGGGCAGGTGAATTAAGCCACTTACATTTACATTTAGTCATTTTGCAGACGCTTTTATCCAAAGTGACTTACAATTGGGGAATGCATAAATCAGACAGAGGAAGTGCTCGTAACACCAAGTCTCAGGCATTGTTCAAATATGTACAAGCTAGCAAGGGAAGGAATAAATAGTTTTTTTTAATTTTATTTTTACTTGGAACTATATATTTTCATACACAAATAATTGCAGTTTGATTCAGTTCATTTAAATCATGTTCATTTGAGGACTTTGCTCAGCAAATAATTGCGAATAATAACCACATATATTAAAATTTGTGATTTAATTAGACCATTAATTACATATTTGAATTTTTTTTTTGGAGTAATACATTTTTATATAATTTTTTGTAGATAAATGCAATTGCATATGATTCAATTCATTTTGTAATTTATCTTCATTTGATATCAAGTAATACTTTTTAAAAAAAAAAAGGTTTTTTAAATTCAGTCAATTTGCGTGTAATCACATAATTTGCTGACAAAATACAAATTTTAATAATTTCAGTTATGTGAATATTTTTACATAATTGAAAACTTTTATTACTCTTATTTATGTGATTAAAGTTATTTTTTCAGCAAATACTAATAATTTGTGATTTTTAAACATTAACGTGCATATCGTGATTTCATTCAGTTCATATATGCATGTATGTATGTATGTATGTATATGTTATAGATGAATTCTCTGTAACACTTTACAATAACGTGTCATTTGTTAATATTAGTTAATGTATTAACTAACATGAACAAACAATGAACAATGCATTTATTACACTATTAATCTTTGTTAATGAAAATACAGTTCATTGTTTATTCATCATAGTTCACAGTGCATTAACTAATGTTAACAAGCACAACTAACAATGCATTAGTAAATGCTGAAATTAACATTGACTAAGATTAATAAATGCTGTCTTGTTCTTCTTAGTTCATGTTAACTAATGAACCTTATTGTAAAGTGTTACCGAATTCTCTCATGTTTGTTTGTAGGGTTTTGTTGGACCGAGCCTACTCTGAATGGGATACTGTGTATCATGGGCTGGACCCGGATTCCCCCACATTCCCATCGTTGTCTCCCACCCAGCAGCCCAGCACGGATACCTCACACACTAGCACAGATACCTCTGCCCCCTCCTCCACATCACCAGGCCTCGCACAAATCCTGCTCAATATCAAAGCCTGTCGTTGGAGGCATTTCAAGCCTCGGACGGCACCGCCAGACGACCCCGACAATCCTGAGCACTGGTCTGCACGGAGACCCCGCCGCGGCTTCCTCATCCGCTCTATCAGCACGCTTCAGACGCAAAGAGGCTCCGCCTCCTCCGCCAAACCACGTGTCCCTCCACCCACACCCGGTGAGTCCCCTGGTGCCAAATTGTTTCTGAGTGTAGCTGCTTTTTTCAGTTTTAAGACGCCACTTTTTGTCTAGTTTTTAATGAATTGTAAAGTTAATTTCAAAATGTGGTTGTAAAACACCTCTGACTCAGAAAAGACTACCAGAGTACCCCTATGAAAATGTTAGAATAACTTTTGTTAGCTTAATGTGATAATTGTGAATCTTGACATTAGCAGTAACATCAGTTTTTTTTTCATGTCCTGATCTCTGTACATGTGCTCCGGCAGCTTTCACCGCTGAGCAGTACCAGCAACACCAGGAGCAGCTGGCACTGATGCAGAAGCAGCAGCTTGAACAGGTTCAGCTACAGCAGCAGGCTGGCAGCACAGCCATCACTAACAACCCCCAGGTGAGCCTTCTGTGACCATAGATCTCCAGTGTCCATTAAACCTGGCATCTTTCCAGTGCCTTGCTTCACGTCATGTCGCTGTACATTGACGTGAGCAAGAATTTGTTGATGTGCTTTCTAATTTCGATTGAAAGATTGTCCTGTTTTAAAGTACTACATGAGACAATGTTTTAAGACTTATTTTGGTTAATATTCACGAGTCTTTCATTGTCTGAGGATGTATTTTGCATGGCAACGACACTTAAGTCCTGTTCCCAAAATACTTCTACAGTTTATAGACCTTTTTCACAGCTAGATTTATAATGGTAATAAATGTGGAAATGTCACATTCGAGATTATTATTATTTTTTTATTAATGCACATTTATGTCACTATATACATTGTGTTTTGTTAGCTTGGCATTAAGTTAATGCTGCTATTGACATCTTGCTCTTTTTGAGACATGATCAGACTCTTTCACAGGTTTTTTTTCACTTTTGGAAAGTCTTGGAAATGCTAAACACTCTTTAACTATTGTGACAAATACAAAGGCTGCGTCCGAAAAGCTCTAACATGCTGCCTTCGGAGGCAGGAAGGCATCAAGGTGCTTCCGAATACAAATTCTGATTCACTTCCTGTCTCTGGAGGTACCTTCTTCTGATCGAATTTTAAAGGCAGCATAGATGTATCCTTCGCTGCATTTGATATCCCACAATCCTATGCGTTCCATTCCGTGACAGTAGAGCAGTAAAAAAATAAATAAAGATGGCGTCTGAAAGCTGTGTTTGGTGGTCAGTTTGTGTATAAATGTATATTTCTGACTAACTTTTTGCACTTTTGATGTTATTTCTGGCGAGAAATCAGTACTGTGGTAATTAAATATTTTAGTTATCATCAAAACTCGTTCTGTTTTGTTGTAGATCAAACACTTTAGAAGCCTGTCCGAAATCACTTTCATGAGGTGCCTCCGTGCAAAAATGCTGCCTGCAAAGTCATTGCCTCATAAGGCAGCGGGGCAGCAAATGAGCTGCCTAGGCTTTCGGACACAGCCAAATGCAAAATGTACATTTGTTATGATTGTTCCGTTCACCAATATAGTTCACCCCGGAAATTTTAAAACGATCCATATGCGCTTGCTTTATACATGTGTATAATGTGTTTTCAGATGTTACATTTAAAGATGAACAGAGGAGAATTATTTAAAGCGATACATGAAAATGATGTATTATTGATGATAAATGCAATTTTATAAAAGCAATAACAAGGTCAAGGTGTGTTGGCATCATGTTTATGTAACGACACACCTTTGACAATACCCGTAATGTAGCACAACCTCTGCTGTTTTGATCACACAGTATGCTTGAAATAAATGAAAAAGCTGTTTTCAAGCTGAATTTAATCTAAACAACTGAATAGATTTCATTTTACTGAGCTGCTGTTTTGTACAGTTGTATAACTTCATAATGTGTTTTTTCTACCTCAGAGTTTGGTGTCAAAGACGATAGATGCTGCCAGTGCTCAGTTTGCTGCCTCTGCACTAGTGACTCCTGACCAGCTGATGGCGCTCAAGAGTAAAGATGAGGGAGTTGGTGTCAATGGAGTCGTCTCAGCCTCAGGTTGGTCTTTCTAAACTACGCTTTCACCATTTATATATTAATATCTCGGCATGCAATGAATTCTGTTCTCATGAGCTTCCATCGTTTGACTCCGCAGGCGTCTATAAGGGCTTGCATCACACAAGCTCTGCAGTGTCATCCATCCTTCCGTCTGCCGGCCCTACCTCCACCTTATCCCCCTCCCCTGCTGCCACCACCACCACTAACAACGGAACCTCCTCGGCCAATCACCACGTCAGCACGGCCGGCCCCGCCCCTGGTCAAGCGCTGATGGGCGGGGCCGTGAGAGTGAGCGTCCCCTCACCAGCAGGCACCTTGAGCGTGCGGCAGCTGCAGCGTCAGCTCACTGTTCCCACCTCTGCCCTAAAACTCGCTGCCAACGCCAACAGACCCATCCCAAAGGTCACCGCAGGGTCAACTACCCTCGACATGGGGCCCAGGTGAGTACCTGTGTGGGGTCAAAAGAATATTTTTGGTTAAATAGAAATTAAGGGTGCTTTCACACTAGCACTTTTGGTGCGCACCTGGGTTCGATTGACGTCAGAGTTCGGTTCGTTTGGACGATGTGAACGTTATCTCCGACCTTGGTTGCGCACCCACGAACCATACCCGAGTCCGCTTAAAAACGGTGGTCTGGGGTACATGTGAACTCTGGTATGGTTCACTGCTGATTTGAACGCAATCGTACCAAATCACGGAAGTGAACCGCTATTAATGACGTATTATTTGTTAAAAATGTGGGTTTGTGTGTTACACTCACTTTCCTGATGAGTGTGACTGACACGCTGCAAGCAGAGAGCTGTATATCTCATTTCTGTTCGCATTCAGCATTCTTTAGAGCATTTGCAGTACATTTGTAAGACAGACGTAAGTGCCGTTATGCACTGAAGCTTTGGAAACAAAACGAACGGTTCAAAAACGTAAATATATAAAAGTGCAGAGAGCAATGTAATGAATTTTGCCGCCTTCTCCTGCGCCGCTGTTACTATGCATCAGGGTAAACAGCTGCTGGCTTGATGACGCAAACGAACCGTGGTTCGGACCCAAATAAAATATGAACGCAGTCCAGCAGGGGGAGGAGAGAGCAATCGAACTCTGGTTTGGACCAGGCATTCGAACCAAGTGTGAAAGCACCCTAAAAGTACCATCTGTCATCAACAAAAGAAAAGCATTAAAGGGATAGTTAACCAAAAAATGAAAATTGTCATTTACTCATGTTCCACTGAACTTAAAAGATATTTTGAACAATGTTGGTAACCACATAGTTGATGGTAGCCATTGATTGCGTAAATATAGCATTCCACACTATGGAAGTCAGTGGCTACTATCAACTGTCTGGTTAATAAAATTCTTCAAAATATAATCTTGAGAGCGAGTAGATAATGACACCATTTTTATTTTTGAGTGAACTATCCTTGTGCTTTTCCTCCAAAATAAAAGCTTAATTTAATGTTTGAAAATGGTGATTTTTGAGACAGCCATAGATATTAGTATCATAATTTTACAGTTGAAGAGCCGTCTGAAATGTTCTTCTAAAATGAGCATTTTTTCCTCTGGCTCCTATGTTTATGTTCAGTTATTTCACTTTAATAGCAATGAAAAGAACCTATTCATTGCATTAATGTAAAATGACTGAACCTACACACAGAAGCCTGATAAAAATGCTCATTTTAGAAGAACATTTCAGACGGCACTTAGAGGCTTTTGCATCTGAACTCTTCAGTTGAACTGTTTTTTTTGTTTTTTTTTGTTGTTGTTTTTCCTTGTGAAATTACAATATTAGAAAAATCACAATTGGATACTTTTCCCCAAATTGAACTGCCTTAGCATGCACAAATCTGTTTTGGTCTATATTTAATATTCTCTGTCAACCAGTGCAGCTTCTTCCGATTTTTAGAGTTAGATTGTGTTAAATTTTTATTAAGTATCAGTTTTTGTTCTTCACTTGTGATTTACCAGACAAAAGAAACAGATTGAATTTGAGGTCTCCTAATAAGATTTTTTTGTATTGAATTTGTCTTTCAGGGAAAATCACGATCAAGAGAAACCTCCGTTAAACAGTCTAACAGACAACACAGTTGCCATGGAGGTGACGTAGCCCCGCCCCCTCAAGCGTTCACACACCTCTCAATCGAGGCGTCTCCTTTAGGTGCTATGCATCGTAGCGACGCTGTTTCCGTGGCAGCCGTTGGGACTTAATTGCAATGCTCATCTTTTTTGTCTTTTTCCAAAATTTTGTTACTGTTAAGATATCAACATCTGTAAATTATGAAATATGGAAAATATTCTATGTACATACATATTTGTAATACACCCCCTTGTATATAACATTACTTGAATACAGAAATTGTTCATTTGTGATGTTTTGCACTTGGGAAAAAAATCAGAAAAAAACTGCGATTTTCGTAGTGTGTGTGCAGTTTGTGCGTGTGTGTGTCAGAGATTGTGAATGTTCAAGTGTTTGTGAGACTGTATCTGAATGTATGCGTCACATGCATGGTGCAAAACCTGCTGTTTTATCTATTTATTGTGAGGTGTTTACAGTTGTTTTTTCCCCCCTTTAAATTCTTATTTTTTTTTATACACTGTAACCTCCTGGGTTTCTGTGCAGTGTGTGTGAGCGTGTGTATGTAGCTAAAGCAGTTGTATGTGAACATCTCTTGTTGGAAAAAAGCAGCAGGGGTTCCTCTCTCTCTCTCTCTCACACACTCACTCTCTCTCTCATGTGGCTGCTCCCACTCCACTCAAGCACTATTTTTATTTTTTTAATCAATGCTGCTTTTTGTATGATTCTTTGAGTCTTTTTTTTTCTGGAATCTGAGAGGCCCTTTTCATTTGGGGTTTGTGAAACTTAAATGGGTTTATTTTTATTACCTCTGTTTTTGATGACTGATTGTACGTCCCCTGTGTTAAGGAGCGAGTCTGTTATTTGTGTGTAACAGTAGTTCATAAGGGAGGACTACAGTGACATCTCAGTATGTTTCTTTATCATCATCATTCCACTTTATATGAAAACAAGGAAAACGAACAAAAAAGGGACGTTTTGTTTCCTGTAAGACTTCATGGTGGCACCCGTCCTGTGGGGCCAGCATGAGCTCTCTTCTGTGAAGAGGACGGTACCTCACAAGGCTACTCGTAGTTGTTGTTTGTATGTACCACAATCTGAATGCCCGTTCCAATGGCATCAAATATCTTTTGAGGTGTTTTTTTTTTAGTCCCACCTGGAAGAATGAATAATACAAAAAATGTTTAATAAACCCAGGGCATTAAGTGTTTGACCAGCACAACTCCTTTCGGTGTCATTTCTCTAATATTCTTTGAACAAATACAGTTTTTTCTCTACATCACCCCTGCAGTTTCATGCAGAATTGAACTCATGAAGCTGTGGCACTTTGTTCTTAATAAATTAAATTTCAATGATTTTTTTTTTTTTTTTTTTAAAGATTCCTTCCATATTTTTAGTGGGTTGGATCTAGTCAATGGGTTTTATTTCTTTCTCAGGTTAAATATTATTAAAGTAAACTTATCCGGATTTTAGAATGTATGTTGATGAATTCAGTAGTCCATGAATGAATCGTTCAATGTGAACATGATCACCTGATTATTGAAAAGATCACACACACACACACAAACTGACTGTTCATAAATTAAAATGCTCTAGCTCTGTTTGGTATGAAATGAACTTTAATTATGGTTTGATGCTTGAACTATGCTGTCATATGGCTTCAGAAGATTTAAATAATGGCAGTCATATGGACACTTTTTTGTCATTTTGGAGCTTGATAGCCCCTGCCCTCTTTCCATTTATATGCAAAGGAGTAGCCAGGACATTGTAATTTTTTAAAAAAAAAATCATTATTTGTGATTCACAGCAGAAAGAGTCATGCAGGTTTGGAACAACAAAGTCAATTTTAATTTTTTGGGTAAGTTGTTCCTTGAAGTAATGCAAATTAATAAACATCTACAGTAAATTTGCTTTCATGTTTTATTTTTTATAATATTGCAAAATTAAATCAGTGATAACATGCTACTACAGCTAAATCATATCTACATAATTACTGACGCTATATTTTGAATGTATCTCCAGAGGAGAACTGGCCCGCTGGTGAAGCCTGGTTTCTCCCAAGGCTTTTCTTCTTCATCACTGTCAAATTAATCCTTTGCATCGCAAAATAATTAGGCTAATAACCCCAACTTAAAATTACAAGTATATCCAATTTTTTTCTGCATACAAACAGTACACTCATATAGTCACAATATAAAAAATTTAGCAAATCTCAACTGCTTGATTGTTTGTATCATCAAATATTAACTATACAATCACCCAGCTCTAAACTACCAAAAAATTAAGCATCAATATCATGAAACTCTGTAAAGCTGATTTGAAACAATATGTATTGTGAAAAGAGTTATATAAACAAATTGCCGACAACTATTACAACACCTAACTGCATTTTATATACATTTGGGTTATGTCTTCTCCATCCACAGCTCTAAAGTGAAGATGCTGCTTTTGTAGCTTTCTCCTAGTTATCACGCCGTACCTTTCGTTTTAAAACAAGGACCTTAAAAATGGAGAGAGATGAGATAAAACATGTATAAATATATGTGATCATAACATAAAATGTTCAAATGGAAATCTTGTATAAATCAAGTAAATCTTTTGTGTTTCTGGCTCGTATCATTTTACAGTTCTCATTGTAATATGCATTCATATGTTAACCTGAGTTTTTACTTACTTCCGCAAAGTCTCCATAGAAAAGCCCTGAGAACTCAAATGAATCATCACCTTCTGGTTGCAGCTAAGTTCACAGTCTGCATTAAGTGTACATTTTTGAGACTGTTTATGGCAAACTGACCTTCATAACCAGAAAGCACAAAGCATAGCATCACCGCAGAGTCATTAACAAACCTGACATCTGGTTTTAATAGAAAATAATCACTGTAATAACAATTGTGGAAGAAAAAGACCAAAATTTAAGTAGCTATTCACAGGTAATAAGCTAAGAGATTGCTCCCCAATTGGGTTTGTTCCTCACAAAATGTTATGTATCTTCAGAAGACTTGGAATATGCTGCACAAGTCTGTGGACATGGTGTTTTTGTGTTTTGAAGCTTAAAAGCTCTAGTCTCTATTAAACTGCATGGAAAAAATACACAAGTTTATTTACTGATGCAAAAAAGTATGATGATAAACCAATACAAACCCGTGAACTCTCATAACACAGGCTGGTCTTGTGCGTGACCTCTGTAAGATCTTGATTCCCTCCTCCAGTAAAAAGTCAGCATCTACCCTAGTTGTACAGATAAAATGATAGATTTTAGGAACGGATACACTTAATACTTTGCTTTTGACAATTCCATAATTTAAATGGATGTTACCAAGATTAAATCTTCTGAGTTGTTCCACAGAAGAAAGTTACACAGGTTTTGAACATAAGAATGAGTAAATGTTTACAGAATTTTCATTTTTGGGTGGACTATTCCTTAAAATATGACCTACACAATAGTTGCTAACAACAGACAAATTTATACAAACACAGGACAGAAGGTGATTTCAGATCTTATCCTTACTTGAGTTCTGTTAGACTGGGGCAGTTCTGGATGATCTGAAGGGTCCAAACAGACCATTTCTTTGTCAAGCAGTCTACTTTTATTTCCATCTTTTTCAGTTTATAGAAATAGAGAATATACATTAATGCATCAGAATCCTTTTGGTGAATTATCTGAAAAAGATTGGTCCAGTCGATGTTGCTGAGCTCTGAGTGTGGCAAGGTGAGACTGAGTGAGTGCAAAAATGCTGCAGGGTCTTTATACCACGAAGTTCCTATGCAGATACTATAGAAAAAAAAAACAAATAAAAATTGTTATCATTAAAGCAACAGATGTGCATTGAATCTGATGATGTTGTTATGTGTCAACAAGTTAGAACTAATTATTTGCATCATTAAACAAAAAACAACAAAACAAAAAGAGTGGAGTACTTCATTGTTTTATCTGTTTTGAGTTGCATTACTTTTACCATAATAATAATCTGAAGGTATTAGGTTGGAGAACAAACATGCCAGAAAAATAATGAAATATTTACCAGACAATGGCTTATATCTACACAAGTACAGGTAAAACTATTAAGCTATCGTGAAGGTGATTACATGATCATCATGAGAAAAGACTATCTGATGAACAGAGAAAAACAAAAACAATCAACTTTTTCTACACCTGGATAGCTGTTCACTGATTGACAGATCAAGTGTACTGATAGAACAAGTCCCAACATTTTCAATCCTGGATCCGACATGAACACTGCAAAGCACAGGGAAAAAAGTCCACTGAAGGATGATAGAATGTGTGTATAAAATACATTAAATGTATAAAACATATTTTGAGTCAGTGGTATTAATAAAAATAAAAAGATTACTCCTGTGAGTTCAGCGTCTGTCTTCTTGTGAGGGCACACAGCACTTTAACAAGATCAGAGTGTGATGGATCATCTAGAAGCAAACTTAAAAATCCAATCCAGAACATTAAAGAACCGACTAAATAAATTACATTTTCAATAACAAACAATAACAATGTAATTATATATTTACTGTATAAAATATGTATTTGTAATGTCATAAAACATTCTTAATATTCTTAATAATCTTAATATTATTTTGTGATTTCGTGACTTTTATTTTACATTGGAAATACTGGAGAAACAGATTTAAAATAAACAACCAGTGGTGGTCATATCACAAAAAAAGTAGGAAGACCGATAGGGTAAGAATATCATTGCATCATCAGTGTAATAGAATCTGCACTTACTGCAAATGCTTAATCTTGTGGAGTGCAGGCAGAATCACCATCATCTTTTCAGGTGTTAAATTGGAATGCCCGAGATCCAGTTCTTTGATGCACTGACAGCACTGAGAGCAGTACAGCAGGGCCCAGGCAGTCTGTTCTTCTGAGGATTGCACCATATGTATCCAACTTAATCAAGGATTCCATAGCTGCTTTCACAAAGTCCTCTTCATGGAGTTCATAAAGACAGTGAAGAAGAAAAAGAGCTCCACTACCATACAAAGTATTACAATGAAACTCTTTTAAAATCCATTTTTTTAGACAAGCCTGTGTGTTTGGGTGAACAAACAGACCGTGTTTCTTCATAAGTGTTTGTCTCACAGCCTTATTCAAGAGACCAAATGTAAACTGCCACACAGCTGCAAAACGTGGTGGGTAATGAATGTAATGATCGAAAATTAGCTCTGGAAGTTTCCTCTGGGACTCTTCTTCATCCAAAAGGACATAGTAGAGAGCAGTAAAGAACTCCTGAAAGCTGAGATGCATGAAACTAAACATCGTCTCCTGGTGGATTCTTCTCTTAAAGAGGAACTTGCACAGAAATGGGCTGTCTGAAACAGTTTCATGCACACTTTCCTCATCAAACAGCACTTGTTGTTCCAGCATCCCTCTCTCTGCCAGCTGACCCAGACTCTTCAGCAGGCTCAGGACAGACTGATTCAAACTCTGGCAGTGATGCTCAAGAAGAGTGAACACAAAGTCAACGTAGATGGAGGTGATGGTTTCCAGTCCACTTGTTACATCGGCACTAATTTTGAATCGTTCCTTTATAGTTGTGCAGATGATCCAGCAGATCACAGGGATGGAGCAGGTGGTGAAGAGGGTTTCATTTGTCTTCACAAATGTATAAGCCCTCCTGAAAAGTTCCTCATCCTGAAAGAACTTCTGGAAGTACTCCTCCACCCCCTTCTCAGAGAAGCCCATAATCTCAGTGAAACGCTGAGGTCCTTTGAGAAGCTGACTCAGTGTGTCTGTAGCTGTAGATCTGGTGGTGACCAGCAGGAAGGACTCTGGCAAGATGTGCCCCTTCAACAGGGCACAAAGTGTGACCTCAGCTGGAGCTTTCTGATTCACATCAGTGTGAGGTGACATGTCATAAATGTCCTGTGTGAGTCTAAACTCATCAAATCCATCAATGATGAAAAGCACCTTCTCTGGTGACTGCTGCAGGATCTGTAAGATCTTATCTGATGTTAAACTGCAGCTGTAGCTCAAGATCTCCACCAAACTCTTTATGCCAGGAATGCGGTTTATTTCTTTACACTTTAAGTGGAACACAATATCAAACCGCTCTTTCCAGAGTTTATCAGACGCCCAGTCCATCATGATCTTCTGCACAGTTAAGGTCTTCCCATTCCCAGAATTTCCCTGCAGTATAACAGCACTAGGACTGATCCCATGACCATCTGGGTTGAACAGAGAGTTCAGATGGGAAGATTCATCACCGCTCCTGGAGCTGAGGACCTGCTGGAAGTCCTCTCCACTGGAGCGGAGCTCTTCTTCTCTCTCTTGTTGATCTCTGTGTCTCTGAAGGATCAGAGGTTGTGTGTAGCGCTCAGACAGCAGCACACATTCACCAGGCAGAGAGTTATACTCAATCACATGCTGATACTCACTGCAGATCCGTGTCTTATGTTTGAAAATCAATGATCTTACTGCTGCATAAATATAATAACCAATATTCAAAAAGTTAGTGTATTTTAGAACAAATTCTTATTCTGCTACAGTAAGAAATTTCAGAGCAGTCTGTAAATTTGCTAAATCAATACTTGGAAGATGAGACATTCAAGAAAATTTTAGATCTATCTATTACCTGAGGTTTGTGGTTTTGATGAGTGTGGCCGATACCCAGTAACACCTAAAAAAAAACACATTTGCTTTGAATATTGATTATAATTTATAAATAGATTGTTGGCAACTAAATCAATCAATCAATCAATCAATCAATCAATCTATATCTGTCTCTCTGTCTGTCGCCATACAGCATTAACAACTTCATTAGCAGATATGCAATGCAATGCAATATATGCAATATTTTTTCTAATACACAAATTTTAGCATTGCAAATGATTACTCACAAGAAAATGCTGAATATCAAAAAAATGATAATACTTAATATTGTTAGCATCTACTAATGTACAACATATTTTTCTTACCAGGTGCATTATGTATGATGTGGACATTGCCCGTTATTTTACTGTTAATGAGTGCAGGGATTGTAATATGGCTTCCATGCCAAGCTGCAGCATTGATATTTGGCCCAGCGTGAGATCTGGAACTGTCCTTGTTACGGCGAAATCCTAGATGACAAGGGACAATGTTTAGGCACCCTATAACTCCTGCCTTTAGCCTGAAATATCAATCACTTCAGTACACAAACTTTACAGTTGAGTAACAGTGAAAGATTTTTACTTTAATTATTTTTAGCCTACATTACAGAATAAAAAGAAAATGTAAGATTATCACAAGTTCTATAGTTTTAACTGATGACAATGTTACAACCAAAAGCATGAGAAAATGTTTAGAAAATGCCTGGTTCAACATACTGTCAAGAGAGTCCATTTCAGTTCATTCTCTGCAAAAAATGAAAAATAAAATAAATAAATAGATAAATACACACATAAACTAATATATTGATTAAAGTTCAACTTGTATACAGCATAGTGTTAAAAGTTTCGCAGCATTACCTTATTTTCACAAAGAAGAACGCGAGAATGACACAGGTTGAATAGACGACAGACTGGTGCTTCCGTGAACATGCAGGTTCAAGATTCTTTAAACAGTGATATATGGAACAAATGTCAGAACGATAACTGTGACAAACATCTAGTCAAATCTCTTGACCAACCTGAAATACAGCAATCCTAAACATCGTCAGTTCTAAACCCCTCCTCTCCTCCATCTTGCAAAATAAATAAAAAACAAATATGATTCATAATAGTTTAGTATAATTTAAGAAGAAATTACCAATCTTTTTTTCAAATTTAATTTTAGCACTTTACAGTAACTCCCCCGCCCTACTCTATGCAAAAAATAAATAAAACATTACATGGACCTGAACATAAATACAGACCATAGATAGTCATTTTATGTATTGCATATTTGCAGTATATACACAAATCAAATTCTAGTGGAAGTGAAAGAGACAAACTCTTAATACTTACCAGAAATAATTGTTAATTTCTTCATACAATTGCATGCTTATATTTCAGTAAATAAAACATGATTTGACAAATGATATTAAGTATTTTGCTAGCACAATAATGTAAACAGCAGAATTCAGAAAATATACAGAGAATGAACAGGTTGGACAAATGACAGGCTGGTGCTGATAATGGAGGTCAGGATTTGCATAACAGTGACAAAAAGATGTCGAAAAGAGACCTGTGCGTGACAAACATCTACTAAAACCTCTTAACCAACTGGAAATACAGCAATCTTAAACAAGGCGGTTTCTGGACATTTGGAGGCCCTAGGCAACATTTATGTTGGAGGCCCCCGTAACCCTCCCCTCTTCCACCTTTCAGAATAAATAAAAAGCACTGAAACTAATGATTCCTTATAGTTAATATATTTTAAGCAGAAATTACTCATAAAGCCACAATATTGTTTTTCCAGTAATTTGTTTAGTAATTTATATACAATAACATACCCACCCAGTGCAATACCTTAAATATGTACTATACACAAACCAAACTCTAGTGGAAGTGAAAAAGACAAACTACTAAGAAAGAATAGTTAATTAGATTCTTCATAATATTCTATTGTGACTATTTTGCAAGGAGAATCACATTGAGATGTAAACACAAAAGGGATGTTGCCATTCAAAAAGGTGTTTTTTAAAGCATATTTGCAAAGTGTGCAAAATAAATATGGTTAAGACCATAAATAAAAGGTTATTAATAAAAACAGTCTATAAACTAGAACTGCTAGAATTCCCCTCTACACATTTGAGGCTGGAGGTAGTGTGACCTTGTTCAACTTGCTCTTAAAGGGGTAGTCGTTAATCCAAAAATTCTGTCATCATTTCCTCACCCTCCACTTATTCCAAACCTGTATTAGATTCAAAATATCTTGAAAAATTTGATGGAAACCATTTACTTCTATAGTTTTTTCCCCTCCATACTATGGAAGTCAATGGCTACTGTCAATTGTAATTACCAGCATATATGTTTTGTGTTCAACAGAAGAAAGTAACTCATGCAGGTTTAGAACAATATGAAGGTGAGTAAACAATGACAGAATTTTCATTTCTGGATGAATTATCCCCTTAACAACATTCATCAACTTACAAATTTATAAATATAATTTTTAATATAAAATAAACTCTTGCCTCATCATATGATTTATAAAAAAAAAATCCAGTATAGATAAATACAATAAAAAGGACGGATAAAACAAGCTAAAACAGGAAATAGAAACCAACAAACCCCACGTTAAAATTATAAAATGCTTAAGAACACGATAAAAACAGTGATGGAAAACAACTACCATATGTCACTGAATGTTAATAAGCTGCAGAAAAGTTGAATTTTTGCCTTTTGTTTATCGTACCTCCTGTCTTTTATACATTCAGAAGATGGGATCCACTTTGAAATGGTGGCATTAATTGATTTTACTACAAGTGAGTGGCAATTCATCTATATCAAATGGGCAAAGAGCCTAGTCTTTTGCAGCCTGTCTTGATTGTTAGACAGGTATAGGCTATAGGTCAGGGGCCCTCGAGGTCCAGGTCCACTTTCCTGCAGATTTTAGCTCCAACCGTAATCAAAAACACCTGAACAAGTTAATCAACGTCTTCAGGATTACTAGAAAGGTTGTCTAGATCTAGTTTGGAGCTAAACTCTGCAGGAAAGTGGACCTTAAGGGCCAGAGCTGAGAACTCCTGTTTTAGACTTATGGAGGCCCCGCCTCCAAGCTGAGGCAGCGCCAGCCCTGACAGAGTTGAAAAACAGTTGATCTGATGTGTTTTGTTAAGAGGACAGACGTCAAGTCTGTATAATACTAATGAATCGAAGCTCTAGGTTAAAGATTTGACAATACAGCTTTTCCTTTTCATGCTTCGTTTTGCTGGGTTCATGTCAACCATTCTACTTTAAATCGTGGACAGATTTAAACCCTTTATTTTTCACAAAATGACTTTGGTTAGACACTGTTCACTGCTCAGTCAACACCTGTATGAGTCCAGTGAGTCTTTTGAGTATTATACGTCCTTATAATACAGGCAATTTTAACAAATTTGTTAAAAAAATAATAATTCAGAACTAAAACACAGCAACATCAAGGCAGTGAAAGTGATCAAGCTTATTTATTTCAAACCATCAACAATTCTATTATTAATGCCCGCTTATTCAAAAAATGTTCATAAGAAACTAACAGGAAGCAGAACACTTAAAGTTCTGCTCCTACTTCATTCTTCCTCCAGTGATTTATTATGCACTGTATCTGTTATTTAAGACTTAGTTATATTATCCATGTTCTTAAGAATCCTAGACAAAGATGCCACTCTAAAGAAACACTTGGAGTTATTTCTTTACTAAAAAGACTCAGAAACAGAGCTGTTCAATGGCTTCAGTTTATATCAGGCAGCTCAAGTTTAGACCTGGTGAATAACAGGGAAAGATGAGTGAAAATTACACCGTTGTACTTTGGAGAATTTTGTATATAATAAGAACAAATAAAGGCCATATTGTATAAGCCCTTCAATTAATCTCAACTAATCAGAACTCACTTTATGTCTTCAGTACATTTCTCTCCACAGAACTCAATGGTCAGTCTCTGGTTGCAGCTGAGCTCCTCGATCTGCTTGGTGTGACGAGTGCAGCGGTCAGAGGACTTACTGCATCTGAACCTTCACAGAAATGACAAAGACACTTCATTTCAAAAGACGCAGATAAAATATATGTAAGAATCTCATATTTGGTAAAGTGAGTTACAAAAGGTGCTGGATGCATAATTTTGTGAGATAACAGCACAGAAGTCTACATGGGAAAGATCATCAGAGAATATGCACATAGTTTTTCAATACATCACATTCATCAAGCACTCATCTACATCTGTCCCTACCACTAGTAGATTATTTAGAATTTACATAATATATGACTACAAATAAACATACTGTATATGTAAAGATAAAGTTATATTACAAACCCTCTAATGTTCACAATGCACTCGGGGCGTTTTGAGGATTCTTTCAGTAACTTGACTCCCTCCTCCATTAAAAGACCAGGGAGACACTCAGCACCATCAGAGCCCTTTGAACCAGCATCAAAACTACAAAACAGAGATGTTACTGTGAGATAAGGCTGACATGTTTGATTCTACACCAAACCAGCTGAGAAAATGTGAAAAAAATAGTTTAAGAATAGCATTTCACTTTTATTCTTCCAGGTATTTCAAAGCTTACAGTCACAAAGTGTGGAAAAATTGTGAAAATTTAATTTGTTAAATTTGTGAAAAGCATGGCAAGGGGCAATTGCTTATTCTATTGCCATTTTTTATTCTGTTTACTTATGATTCATAGAATTTCTTGGACAAGGATCGCAATACTGTATAATGACCCATTTATAAAGTACACTAATGCACTAATACACACAAACCAAAAGGACAAACACAGAGCAAATTACTCTTACCTGATCACAGCCAGTCTAGGACAAGACTCTACGAGGAAGAGGATTCTGGAAGCCCAAGTCTCCGTCAGGACGGGAACAGAAAGATTTATCGCACTCAAACCAGACACAGATGGCAACTGAGACAGCAGAGCATCAACCTGCCTGTCAAAATCTGCACTTCTACACACAGAGAGAAAGAGTTACAGATAGAGTAATCTCTATCCATAAAGATCATGACGAAGTAGGAAGGTGGAGGTGGTTTTGAAAACATACTCTTCTGTTATACAGTTTATACTGTGGAAGGCCTGCAAGAAGCTCTTAACATTAATACTGGATGCCTTTGAATGTGGGCATTTGAGAATGATTTCTGACAGCGATGGTTCATTCTGTAGGCCTGAACACCTTTTCACCACATTCAACCTGTCAACAAAAAAAACACATTTCCTCATATATCTGAATCACAATCACAGTCTGAATGCAGGAGTCTAACAAAGAGGTTGCACAACAATGCATAGTGAAACTTGTCAAGTAACTGTATTTATTAGTGCTTCATAAAAAAATAATAAGAATCAATAATAAGAATTGTGTGGAAAAAAATCCTTACACGAGCTTTCCTTCAAAGCTGAAGAGCCGTAGAGACGAGCAGAGACTTTCTGCATCATCAGTCCTTAAACTGTCACCCAGAGCATATAATAAACAGTCATTACAATAACATCTAAAATTAAAAGCATGGAGTTTGTGTCTTAGCTGAGTGAAATTTATGCAAATGTAAAAAAAAATTCTTGAGATACCTGATCTCCTCCCATTTTGCTTTGGTCTGCAGGAAGTCAGTGAGGATGAGGGCAGTGTCAGCTGAGATGCTCTTCATCGCAATCTGAAGTCCACCCACATTCTTCTGTTTGTGCAGAGCATTAAGAACCTGCTGCACACTTTCATCTGTCAGACAGCTGCTGTTCAGTCTGTAAAAGAGATTTATATGCTTATCAGTTATATCATGACATTTATCAGCCACAAATATGATCAGCAGCTCTGTGCCGATCAGAAGTCACAGATCTTTACCTCAGTTCTTGAAGCCGCTTTCCTTCTCCAAGAGCTGAGAGCAGATCAGTGACATCGGTGTCTGAAAAGTTTTGCACCGTCAACCTAAAAACAAAATATCATCAAAATCACTTAACTCATTGATCTAGCAACTTTTAAACTTTTTTGGGGGGAAACAATCAGTGGCCTGTTTCATAAAACAAGTTTACCAAATAAGCCAGGTTTATTTCAGTTAGTCTGATGTATTTAGTCTGAATTGATTTGGTTCAAAATAAGTCAAGACTAACTGAAATAAGCCTGGCTTATTTGGTAAACTTGTTTTATGAAACAGGCCCCTGATATACTATTGAAGTCTGCATTTCTCATAGTTGTGCATTTACATAATTTAAAATTTGTGACTTTCCTCTGACAATTTTCTCATCTTAAAATCCAACAATTGTGACTTTATATCTCATATATAAAGTTTTTTTTAAAGGGATAGTTCACCCAAAAATAAAAATTCTGTCATTAATTACTCACCCTCATGTTGTTCAACCCTTCTTTTCATCTTCGGAACACAAATTAAGATATTTTTGATGAAATCTGAGAGCTTTCTGACCCTCCATAGACAGCAACGCAATTATGTTCATGACCCAGTAAGGTAGTAAGGGCATCGTTAAAATAGTCCATGTGACATCAGTGGTTCAACCTTATGAAGCTACGAGAATACTTTTTGTGCTCAAAGAAAACAAAAATAATGACTTTATTTAACAATTTCTTCTCTTCCGTGTCAGTCTTCAACACGCATACACGACATGAGGGTGAGTAGTTAATGACAGAATTTTCATTTTGAACTATCCCTTTAAACTTTCACACAATTAAGGCTGGAACACACTACACAACCTTTGCCTGGATTTTTTGCCCCAATTTACAGTGTGGATGAGTTGACACTAGTTGCTGAAACTCAGAAACAGTCTGAAGGTTTTGGGTAGAAGAAGTACATTGTTATTTCTATATGGCATCAGATATTGATTTATTTTGTTTCTCATTCAACATCTTCAAACCTAGCCTCACTGGTTTATAATGTCAACCAACATATTAGAGACCATAAACTAAAAATAATTGTTCTGTATTGGTGCATCACTAGATTTGCAGACTCACTCAAGTTCTGGGGTCCTGCACAGCACAGGTTGAAGCATCTTCAGCTCCTCAGCCGCAAAGTTGAGCTTCAGGTTTCTGAAGTGAGGACAGCAGTCCAGACAGTACAATAACGCCCAGCAGTCCGTCCTGCTCAGTGGATCCCAGGACATGTCTAACTCCTGCCAAGCTTCCATAGCTTTCTGCACAAACTCCTTCTCGTGGAGCTCATAGAGACAGTGGAGAATGAAGGGTAAGAAATTGTAATCTCTACTTGAGCTAACATGGATGATCCATTCTTCCAACTGTGTCTGTACAAAGGAAGGGACAGACAGATTGTGTGTCTCTTTGAGTGAATCGCTCACATCTTTATTGGAGAGACCACAGAGAAACTGAATCACAGGCAGGAAATGAGGTTCAGGACATCCATACTTCAATGGAAACTTCTCATTCAAATATAGGGCAAGATAGCTTTGCGTTTGAGAGTGGAACCGCTCCGTTAGTTTATCCAGAAAGTCTCTTTCAGCCAGTGAGATGAAGTACAGAGCGGTGAAAAACTCCTGAAAGCTGAGATGCATGAAACTGAACACCATCTCCTGGCGGATCCTTCTCTTAAAGAGGAACTTGCACAGGAACGGACTGCCAGCAGGGTTTGAAACAGTTTCATGCACGCTTTTCTCTTCAAACAGCACTTGGTTTTCCAGCATCCCTCTCTCTGCCAGCTGACCAAGACTCCTCAGCAGGATCGGGACGGACTGACCCAAACCCTGGCAGTGATGCTCAAGAAGAGTGGACACAAAGTCAACGTAGATGGAGGTGGTGGTTTCTAGTCCACTTATTACATCTGCACCATCACTGAACCTCTCTCGCATAACCGAGCAGATAATCCAGCAGATGACAGGGATGGAGCAGGCAGTGATGAGGGTTTCATTCGCCTTTACGCACTCAAAAGCTTTTCTGAAGAGTTCTTCATTCTGAAAGAACCTCTGGAAGTACTCCTCCACCTCCTTCTCGGAGAAGCCGATAATCTCGGTGAAACGCTGAGGGTGCTTGAGCAGACTGCCCAGGGTTTTTGTAGCTGTAGATCTGGTGGTGACCAGCAGGAAGGACTCAGACAAGATGTGGCCCCTCAACAAGGCCTTCAGAGAAGCCTCAGGTGGAGCTTTTTCAGAAACATGGCTGAGTTTGGGCATATTCGAGGTGTCGCTGTAAGAAAACCTGAGCTCATCGAATCCATCAATGAGAATGAGAACTTTCTCCGGTGACTTCTGCAGGATCTGTGAGATCTGGTCTGATGTTAAATTTGAGTTGTGACTCAAAAGCTCTGCTAAGCTTTGCTCTCCAGATATGTGGTTCAGTTCTTTGCATTTCAAGTGAAACAGACAATCAAATTCCTCTCTGTGAAGGTTTCCAGATGCCCAATCCAGCATGATCTTCTGAGCGGTGAAGGATTTGCCATTCCCGGAGTTTCCTTGGAGAATGACAGAACAAGTACTGATTCCCTTATTATCAACACTAAAAAGCGCATCCAGGATGGAGCTGTCTTTGTCCGCATTATTCCTGGAGATGAGGAGCTGCTGGAAACTCCCTCCCACAGAGCACATCTCTTCTTCTCGCTCTCTCTTTTCTCTGTGTCTCATGATGATCAGAGGTTGTGTGTAGCGCTCAGACAGAAGCACATATTCACCAGGCAGAGAGTTATACTCAGTCACATATTCATATTCCCTCTGGATCCACTTCTTATATTTGTCTGTGCATAATTTATTTGTTAGGCTCATTAGTGGGAAACAGACATATCTGCTTGTAAGCACTGTTGTATAACATAAAATGTAGCCACTAAAGCATCTTGAACTTCACTTTAAAGGTAAAATTCATCTAAAAATGAAAATTGTGTCATAATTTACCAACCCTCATCTTGTTTTTGCATCTCTTTTCTATAATAAAAGTGACTGGAGATTGGGAACTGAGGCTGTAAAGCCCCAAAATGATGGAAAATGCATCATAAAGTGGTCTGGGCAACTTGCATCAAATTCCAAGTCTTTTGAAGTTATACAATAGCTTTATGTGAGGTACAGACCAAAATATAAGTCAATATTCACTCACAATCCTTCCATCTGAAGCTCTAAAATGCCTAAGAAAGATGTAGGGCCTACATAAATAGTGTCATACAAAATTGGAATGACATGAGGATAAGTAAATGATGATGGAATTTTCATTTTTTTGTGAACTATGCTTACACATTTTGCATATTTTTTATTTATTTAAATATGTGTGCAACCTAAGAATTAGTCAAATGAAACTAAATTGAACAAATTAAGTAATCAAGATGCATAGTTAAAATTATATACTTACTTAAGCTTTCTATGAGAGCTTCTGCAGTTTGTGCAATGTTACCTGTAAAGGTACACATATTAACAGCACAAAGTTCACATGCATGTGGTATATAGGCCAGAATGAGTGTGCTCTTACCCAAGGCTCTAAACAGACATGACTCATGCTTTTCCAGTCTCGAATAAAAGGCAGATTTAACCTCGTCTCCACCAGAGTGCAGCACTTCATAAAGCTCTCTCATTTTCTCCTGGTTAGTATTTGCTGCTCTGATCTTACAGTATGGCTCCCACTTCATCATGCCACCTGACCACAGCTCATCTGCTATCGGCATCACCATTTCTACTCTCTGGACAAGTGTCGCCCAGTGGGCATCCACAAACCCAGCACCTGGTGGAGAGATGATAAAATGATAATTGCTCACAAGGAAGGAAGTCCAAGCAAAACATATTAGACATTCAAAATGTACAGCAGAGTTTTAAGCATGAAAGAGTGATTTACTATTAATTAATTACATTATAACATTTAATAAATAAATAAAAAAAAAAATCTAAGGCTGAAATGTACGTTGGCTGAGAGAGCTCAACGCGTTGCAAATAGAAAAAAACCCTGCCAATTAAGAAAACAACTTCATCAATTTGACAACACACGAGCTACAAATGCTCACAACACAACCAAATAAAGAAACTGCATATAAAATTCTTTATTTGTTTGTGTTGTGAGCATTTGCAGCACCTGCTGTCAAATTGATGAAGATGTTTTCTTGATTTGCTGGAGCTTTTTCTATTTGCATGTGTTTTCTGAAGTTGCAGCGCGTTGAGCTCTCTCGGCCACCGTAGAAATGTGTAAATAAGCCTCTTTGTTTACAGAGATTACCGTGGAAACAGCTCTATTTCTGCTGTTCCACCTGAAGTCAGACAGTGGATTCATGCTTTTATCCAGTCTCTTTGCTGTTTTTGTTCAGATAAATGCAACAACTGGACCAAATTTTTGTTCTAAAACTTAACGGGTGGATGGAAAACACCACCTGGCACCAAACTTTTGTCAACAATCTTAAGCTCATCGGCGTATCCTGGGAAGTGCTGGCAGAGGACTGACAATGGTGGGGAGACCGTTGATATAAAACTGTGATTATATATATATTAGTGCTGTCAAATGATTAATCGCGATTAATCGCATCCAAAATAAAAAAAATTGTTTACATAATATACAGGTGCATCTCAATAAATTAGAATGTCGTGGAAAAGTTAATTTATTTCTGTAATTCAACTCAAATTGTGAAACTCGTGTATTAAATAAATTCAATGCACACAGACTGAAGTAGTTTAAGTCTTTGGTTATTTTAATTGTGATGATTTAGGCTCACATTTAACAAAAACCCACCAATTCACTCACTATCTCAACAAATTAGAATATGGTGACATGCCAATCAGCTAATCAACTCAAAACACCTGCAAAGGTTTCCTGAGCCTTCAAAATGGTCTCTCAGTTTGGTTCACTAGGCTACACAATCATGGGGAAGACTGCTGATCTGACAGTTGTCCAGAAGACAATCATTGACACCC
The DNA here is from genome assembly GCA_027422415.1 of Schizothorax lantsangensis. Classification (NCBI taxonomy): domain Eukaryota; kingdom Metazoa; phylum Chordata; class Actinopteri; order Cypriniformes; family Cyprinidae; genus Schizothorax; species Schizothorax lantsangensis. Next base: position 30,287,301 of record CM049845.1, read on the forward strand.
TTCACAAGGAGGGTAAGCCACAAACATTTATTGCCAAAGAAGCTGGCTGTTCACAGAGTGCTGTATCCAAGCATGTTAACAGAAAGTTGAGTGGAAGGAAAAAGTGTGGAAGAAAAAGATGCACAACCAACCGAGAGAACCGCAGCCTTATGAGGATTGTCAAGCAAAATCGATTCAAGAATTTGGGTGAACTTCACAAGGAATGGACTGAGGCTGGGGTCAAGGCATCAAGAACCACCACACACAGACGTGTCAAGGAATTTGGCTACAGTTGTCGTATTCCTCTTGTTAAGCCACTCCTGAACCACAGACAACGTCAGAGGCGTCTTACCTGGGCTAAGGAGAAGAAGAACTGGACTGTTGCCCAGTGGTCCAAAGTCCTCTTTTCAGATGAGAGCAAGTTTTGTATTTCATTTGGAAACCAAGGTCCTAGAGTCTGGAGGAAGGGTGGAGAAGCTCATAGCCCAAGTTGCATGAAGTCCAGTGTTAAGTTTCCACAGTCTGTGATGATTTGGGGTGCAATGTCATCTGCTGGTGTTGGTCCATTGTGTTTTTTGAAAACCAACGTCACTGCACCCGTTTACCAAGAAATTTTGGAGCACTTCATGCTTCCTTCTGCTGACGAGCTTTTTAAAGATGCTGATTTCATTTTCCAGCAGGATTTGGCACCTGCCCACACTGCCAAAAGCACCAAAAGTTGGTTAAATGACCATGGTGTTGGTGTGCTTGACTGGCCAGCAAACTCACCATACCTGAACCCCATAGAGAATCTATGGGCTATTGTCAAGAGGAAGATGAGAGACACCAGACCCAACAATGCAGATGAGCTGAAGGCCACTGTCAAAGAAACCTGGGCTTCCATACCACCTCAGCAGTGCCACAAACTGATCACCTCCATGCCACGCCGAATTGAGGCAGTAATTAAAGCAAAAGGAGCCCCTACCAAGTATTGAGTACATATACAGTAAATGAACATACTTTCCAGAAGGCCAACAATTCACTAAAAATGTTTTTTTACTGGTCTTATGAAGTATTCTAATTTGTTGAGATAGTGAATTGGTGGGTTTTTGTTAAATGTGAGCCTAAATCATCACAATTAAAAGATCCAAAGACTTAAACTACTTCAGTCTGTGTGCATTGAATTTATTTAATACACGAGTTTCACAATTTGAGTTGAATTACTGAAATAAATGAACTTTTCCACGACATTCTAATTTAGTGAGATGCACCTGTATGTGTGTGTACTGTGTATATTTATTATGTATATATATAAATACACACACATACAGTATATATTTCGAAAATATTTACATGTATATATGTATATTCATATAATTTAAATTATATATAAATATATTTAAAATATAAACGTAACATATTTTTCTTAAATATATACATGCATGTGTGTGTATTTATGTATACATAATATATGTGTGTGTACTGTGTATATTTATTAAGTAAACAAAAACTTTTATTTTGGATGCGATTAATCGATTGACAGCACTAATATATATATATATATATATATATATATATGTGTGTGTGTGTGTATATTACAGTGTTATATGCTAAAATAATAATAACAACAATAACAATTATAATTTCATGTCATCGTGTGGCACCCTTGAAAGTTTGATAAAGCCCTGATCCCACCACGATAGAAAATAAACCATCAAAAGCTCTACTATTATGAAACATCAGCAAAAAACAATAGTAGAGATTTTCCTCAGTACTAATTTCATGTATTTTCATGAAATGTTTTGCTTGAAAAGTGTGCCTGTGTGATTTGCAGACACATTCATATTAAGTGTAGCTAACTAATGCTTTTATTTATTGGGCCACTTTACTTTGAATCATTGTAATACAGACTATTTTGCATATGACTTTCTACTCTTTTACTGTGGTAACAGTACTTACGCTCTGAATCTTGGTCCATGGAGTCTCATTAGTGTCTGAGGCATGTCCAGCTGGAGAGAGCTGAAATGAAACAAAGTAAAACTAGTTTTGTGACACATGGTTAAAGACAAGCGGTAAAGGAAGTGGCATGTAGAAACATTACTTCGACGTGCTCTTTATAGCATTTAAGTATAATAATCCCAAATTTGGTCTATCTGAATATACAGTAACAAAACTAAATAGTACAGATACAGGAGGTGCATGAACTTTAACAGAAAACCGCGACATCACAGAGAATCTCACCTGGTGGTTTTTCAGGGACGTGTTTTGAAGCAACGCGCTTTGAAATCGCTTATTATCGACATGACTGCTTCTTAGATCTGAAAAAAAAAAAAACTCTTAACGGGCCACTACTCTCCAGCCTGAACCGGATGAGTATTAATTCGCCACCCCACCCATACTGAGGCAGGACGGGAGATATTTCAGAAACTGTACTTTGACCCGTTTGGACAGCGTTCACAAGAGCGCGCTTGTCAGCCTTATTATTATTTACATATTAACTAAATAAAAAAATACAAATATTTTAGTTGGATTAAGTTGTATGCTAACATTTATACTCTTATCCAGCTCTAACTTACCCCCGTTTTGTTCAAGCTGTTTTCGACTGCTGGTCTTATCGTTTTATGCTCAACATATGTTTTAACCATATTTTTTAATTACTAAATTAAAAGTATAGTAAAGCAAATGTAAACGCCTATTAAATTAATTCTAAAAATGTCCACATTTAGGTTTCACTCTGTGAAATATTTCATTTTCATAGACTTAGATGTAAATAATATTTAAAGATGGACATTTACTCAACCAAGCAGCTTCCATCAACTTTTTTTTTAAGAAAAATCATGTTAATGTAGGCTATATCAAATACTCAAAACAATAGAAGCCCAATAGAAACCATCACAGAAATTCTAATGGTTTCCATTAAAATACCATTATAAACCATTAGCTTTTTCCAGTAAAACCATTACAAAATTCCTTTTTGTAGTGTGTTTTTGGGCATTTTTCCAATAGGATTTAACATCCCTTCAATAGAATCCATCACATACCAGTAGACACCATTATAGTTTCCATTAAAACCAATACAATTCCCATTATAACCATTAAATCCATTACATTTTCTATTGTGTTTTGGGCAGGGTTCTACTGTTTTTTCAGCAGGGTTGTATTACAGTGTTATTGCCACAGTTGGCACGCGTGCCTTAGGTTGCCGACCCCTGCTCTAAACAGAGTAACAGACATGGCTCATGCTTTTCCAGTCTAGAATAAAAGGCAGATTTAACCTCGTCTCCACCAGAGTGCAGCACTTCATAAAGCTCTCTCATTTTCTCCTGGTTAGTATTTGCTGCTCTGATCTTACAGTATGGCTCCCACTTCATCATGCCACCTGACCGCAGCTCATCTGCTATCGGCATCACCATTTCTACTCTCTGGACAAGTGTCGCCCAGTGGGCATCCACAAACCCAGCACCTGGTGGAGAGATGATAAAATGATAATTGCTCACAAGGAAGGAAGTCCAACATTTTAGACATTCAGCATAAACTGCCAGTTTTAATTAGCAATACTTAAACCTTAATTCTACTGCATACAAATCAGTCCGAAACAATTTTAAGGGCCCCTACATAGTATAATATTGCCAAATTATAATAGGCCTATTTAATAATGTTACCAAGAGTGTTGATATTGGTAAATTGGTGAACCACAATTCTATGATTCCAGAAGTTTCAAGAACTGTATATTCTTAAATAAAATCAATAGTGTAGCAAATAGACTACTTATTTGCACCACTTCACATTTTAACTCCGTGCAACAGACTATTTTGCATATGACTGTCTCTTCTTTTACTGTAGTAACAGTACTTACGTTCTGAGTCTTGGTCATGGTGTCTCAGTGTCGGTGACGTGTTGGAGAGAGCTGTTTTTAGCTAACTTCTAGGAAATGAAACAAAGGTAAACTAATGCACCTCGTTTGGAATGACTTCTAGCAATTGTTGAAGACAGCTTTTGTGACACATTAAAGATTACCCTAGTGGTCTGCGGTACTGATCTTATAATCGTTTTATGTTCACCATATTAACCCTACTGCATCGTATTTGATACATGAACTTCTAAGGCCTCTAAATGATCAAAATAATATTAATCTTTGCTGAAATGTCTGTTGGACACAATCATCTATATACCTTCTGCCCTCTGATTGATAGTTCATACATTTAATTTGAGGCCTTTTAGTATAATTTTAGTCTTAACTTTTAAAATAATTCTGTCCATATTCAGGTTGTGGTTCACATGTCGCTGGGCTGTGAAATCTTTAATGATTTTCATTAGCTTAAACGTAATAATACATTTTATATTGTAAAATAAATATTTCAAGATGAACTTTTACTGGACTGACACAACTTAGATTTACTTGATTAACCATACATATTTTTTTTATGTATGTGTTAAAATCTATACATCAACTATGTTACAACAGACTCAATTATCATTGTATTACACTGAATTATATGTTTTACTTACCATAATTAAAACTACAGAGCTACGATCATTAAATTAGGGATTTAAAATTCATTTTACTATGCCATATTACTGGGAGATAAAGAGAGACTGATTACAGTATTAATATGATAACTGATGGTACTTCAAGGAATACCACAGTAGTACCATTAAACATGTTCAAAAACATGGTAGTGTTATGATCTGATACCTATAAACATTATCAACACACACACACATTATAAAAATATATCCAGTTCAAGATGTCCATAATTATACATCAAGGCAGTATGACGAGTCCTGTGTGAGCTGGACGGCCTCAGGTAGGACACCCTGTGAGGTGGCCACCATCCTAATGCTGTTGCTGTGGGTCAGTTTCCTCTCATACTGAAGCAGTTGTCTCCAGAAGCCCGCGTTTGGCCGGATGAAGGGCCGTGCTGCCAGAACCCGCTGATGAGCCTGAAGCAGCGAGAGTCCCTCAAACCGCATGAAATATGCCATGATAAGAGACGGAGACCTGCTTCTCCCGGCCGAGCAGAACACCAGCGAGCTTCCAGAGCGGTTCTGCTGGATCTGTTCAGCCACGCTGTCGAAGTGCTGCTCCAGAGGGGCGTGAGGACGGTCCTCCACCGGCACCCAAACGCACTTCACCTCCTGATACTCAGGACAGGGGTATTCAGGGCAGGCGTTCACCAGCAAAGTGATGCCTCTGTGCTCCAGCGCTGACTGATTCACGGCCTCCACTCCACTCAGGTACAGACTCGGGGTGATCTGAGAGATCATCACTGTGTGAGCGTAAGGGAGAAATAATACATTAAAAGTGATTAACATTACATCATTTCTAGAATGAACTAATCTGAAATACATAAGCATATTTCTCACACAAAGGCTTATAATTAAATAAAAAGTTTTACGAGTACAAATATTCCATAGTGAATCTCAATTAATGTGAGCTCATACAAATGCATGTGATTTTACAGGAATTAGAAGTTTTTCAGCAAGAACAAGAAGGGGTTTTCAAACTGGGGGCAACGAGGGGGTGCCAAGAGATATTTAAAGAAAAAAAAAAGATTTTACTAAATGTATTTTTAGGGTTGTCTACCTGTGCACTCAGGATACTGATAAAATATGTTGAATTTAAGTATTTTGTTTATATTTACATTAACCAAACTTGATAATACTGATAATACAATAATATTAATCAGATATGCTATCAAGTTAATAAAGTAAATATTAAAAATAATATTTTAGCAATTTGCTTCAGTACAATGACAATATAAAAGCAAATTACTTAATTTAGCTCTCTTTATAATACAACATTTCTTATTACTATCTTTCCAGTATAAATGGGTTGTTATATATTAAAATATATAGCTGCCTTTATGTTGTAGTAAGAGGATTTAGGATCCCCTCGCATTTTTGGGGTCCTTGACATCATAAAGTCTGAAAACTCTGAAGTATAGCATTGAAGGACACCGTTGTCGGCTACATAAACCACGTCAACTACCCAACAGCTCTATTTTAACAATGCAAACCGTAGTTTACCTCAGAGCTTCGAGGACTTTAAGACAACACTTTCATTCAGTCTTTCCTTTGGCTTTGGAGAATGTTTGTCTGTTAGGGTCCAATACAAGCAGCTTTACTTTGCAGCAGCAGCAGCATTATACAGAACACAAGCACCGGCACGAAACAATATCACAGTTTTAGTACAGCAATTCTGTAGCCTTAAGACACCTGGGCTACCATATAAATATTACTCATAGAATAAGAATAATCCGTTCGTAACATGCATCATGTTCGCCATTGGCAAACAGCGGCAGTCGACAAGACGGGAGCCCCCAGTGGACACATATTGGTACTGCAGTTGTTTTCTTAAAGGGACAGTTCATCCAAAAATAAAACTCACCAGTCAACATTTACTCACCCCATCTTTCCAAACCTTTAAAATAAATAAAAAATAACTACATAACTAACTAAATAAAAACTATACAATACAAATAAATGTAAATACTTTTTTAAAATTAAATTATTGCAATTTAATGCAATCATGCTCCAAAATAGTCAGAGCAAAAAATAAAAAAATAACCTTTAGCTTTTTTTTACCTTTAACTTACTTGACCTATTTAACTTGCTTTGGTCTGGGCCAAATACAATGTCGATGTTTTTTTGGTGCGGTTCGCTTTCACACTGCCCTTTTTGCAGGTGAATCAGAAACTGTAAACATAGTTCGTTTGGAAGCGGATCAAGACCACCTCTTCAGCTGGGTCTCGGTATGGTTGTTTGGTCCGCAGCCAAGTGCGATTGCTGTATTCACACCTGCCCAAAAGATCCGCACCAAGGGGGGGAAACGAACTTGAGTTCGATTCGAACCAAACAAGACAGATGTGAATACAGCTATCCAAGTTCACTTACACTGTCAAAGACCGAGATAATGCAATTGTTCTCATATATCTTGTTTTATATTTTAAGTGAAGGAATAAAAATGGCAGATAAAAATCTGAGTGAATGGCAAAAAACAATTTTCATTGTCATGTAAGAGTGTGATCACGGTTGTAGGCTTAAAGGGATAGTTCACCCAAAAATGAAAATTCTGTCATCATTTACTCACCCTCAAGTAGTTCCAAACCTGTATGAATGTGTTTGTTCTGCCGATCACAAAGGAAGATATTCTGAAGAATGTGGTAGACAGAACAGTTCTGGGGCACCATTGACTTCCATAGTATTTTTTTTTCCTACTATGGAAGTCAATGGTGCCCCAAAACAGTCTGGTTACAAACTTTCTTCAAAATATCTTCCTTTGTGTTCAGCAGAACAAAGAAATTCATACAGGTTTGGAACTACTTGAGGGTGAGTAAATGATGACAGAATTTTCATTTTTGGGTGAACTATCCCTTTAAGTCATGATGCAATCAAAATGGCAAGTCAATAAGTCACAGGTAGCAAAACAAAAAGAGACAGGTTTCAGAATATTGTTTTAATCACACATACATGCAGTTCATCCAGAAAAAGTGTCATCAGTAATTTCATCCCCTCTCACTCTTTTCCTTCAACCAGAATCTTCCAAAAACTCCTTGTACAGTTGGAATGATCCAGCGCCTTTGTCCATTGATGGAACTCTGTCAACAAGTCATGGAGTTACTATTACACAGTAATAAAAAAAAAATTAGCTATTATTTTAAGTTTAATTAAATGTGTGGCATTCCCCATGAACGTCAATTAATTATCCTTCATGCACTGAAAAGGGAAGAATTTAGGGCTAATAACACAACTGCACTTTCAATGGTCCTTGTGATGTCGCTTAAAGGTACAAAACACCCAGAAAGCGATAAAGTTGAAAATGATACAGAAGGTTGTGATGTCCTGTAATTCACAATTCATAAGCATTCCTTTAACAATATCAGGAGTGTCAAGTCTAAACAAAAATATGAACAATAATGATTCAAATTAGGAATTATGTCCTCAAAAAAAAAGGATAATTTTATCTTGAATTCAAGCTAAGCAACAAATGTCTGCAATGTCCTCAAGGAGATGTAAGATATTAAAGTATGACACATAAGCCCGCCCACACCATCATTCTGCTAAACTGATTGGCTGATCAGTAACAGTGGCAGAGCAAGCAAGCAGTGACATCACATGAGGACTTCTACAGATGTCAGCTGACCACTTAAACATACAAATCCAAATACAAAGTGATGTATTAGAGAAGATACAGGAAGAAAAAATATGAATAATACACAGACATCTTAAATACAGACATTTATGACTCTTAAAAGAAGAATCTGGATATGCACAATGTGAACTGTGTGAAAAGCAGGACAGGACAACCTTCAATTGTTTGGCTAAAAAACAACAAAAACGAACCATTAGCCTTTGCAACAGCAAGTTTACATTGAGATGCTTACAGCACTAGCCTGCTGTGTAAGGCCTGGTTACTCATGTCTACAATCCTCTCCACCCTCCCATTTAGAACCATTAGTTACTACACAAAGATCTGAATCTGTTCAGAGTACTTCCACACAGGAATATCTGAGTTTGTAGTGATAAAGGAGATCTGCTGCCGAGCAAGCTTGTATACTCTCTGTTCAGGGATCTTTTTTATTCAAGCTTGCTGCAGTCTAGACGCTGACCCATATGAAGTCAAGCCAGGAGCGAGGTCTTTTGCACAGTTATCAGGCAGTAGTTTAATCAGAGGTTACAGGTGTGCAGAGAGCAGCTGAAGGCTGATTAGAGCTGATTGCACTGGCTTCTGTCTCAATTGTTCACTTTGCTTACATTTATTTCTTGATTTCCTTTTTATATCATGTTTGGTGCATGTGTAAAAGTGCAATATTCATAAAATAATTTGCTTTGGAGGAAAAAGATGAGGAGTGGAACTGTACAGCCATGAATATTTCGATTCGGACGTCCTTCCCATGTGCACCAGCAGGAGGGATCATGTTAATGGAATGACAGATTTCCATGAAGACTTCTTGCATTCTTGCAGCATCGGTAGTGAGGGAAAAAATCATTTTCAGCTATAAAAAAAAAAAGAAAAAGAAAAGACGACAAGGTAGTGAGAATGCTGGAAGTTCTGCTTAGCAAATTAAGGGATTTTTATATTCCAGAATCCCTCTCAGCCCATGAGGCCATTCACACTGTACTTTATTTTATTCTGCATTTTCAAAACCAGGCAATTATACTAGGTGTGGGACAGAAAAGCATCAAATAAGATGAAAACAAGTGTGCTGCCTTTATGGTCTTCCTTCAAACAAAAGCCACAGATTCTTTCTTAAAAACTGTACAAACCTCTTCTCTTGTTTAGCGCCACCTCCTCTGATAGGCATAGGTTGGCTGTTCTGGTAGAGCACGCCACCACCTCCACGCACCACACTGGGGTGTGTAGGAGAAGCTACTGGTTGCTGTCCAGGCCTGATGGGTTTAGCTACAACCAGAAAATACAAGCAAATCATGAGAGAAAAGATTATGGACTTTCTTTTTTGTCTGTTGTGTTAATTGATTGTTCTTGTGCAAGCGTTCAGTCACCTATCTGTGCGGAGTGTCCTCTGCGGGCCATGTTTTTGGCTCTCACGGCCTCTTTGATGCGGTCCACCTCTAGCTGGTAGCGCTTGCGGTCACGGGACGAGTTCTCTTTGGCCTCTCTGAGTGCCGACTCTAGAGCCTTCACACGCTCCGCCGTTGCCCGCAGACGCTTCTCCAGTTTAGGAAGCTCACAGCGCAGGTCAGCATTATCACGCACCAGCTAAAGACGACAGAAAAACTCCAGTGAGTAAAAGAGAAATGTATACTTCAATCACTTTTGTTGTTTTTGTTGATTACAAAGTATTTTGTAATTGTTTATCTTTTAATAATTTATGCATGTTGTTTTGCAGTTTTATTTCCATGAAAATGCTTTGGCAATATGAATCTAAAAACATCTGTCATGCTAATAAAACACACTAAAATGGCAATATAGTGTAAGAGGAAAAATGTTAGACACATAAGCAAAAAAAAGTTTGTACATTTTGATTTTGAACAAGTAAAAAACATTTACTAACGTGTGTGAATCATATTAAGAGGACTTTTCTGGTTTGGATTTACCTGTTTGTGGACCTTGGTGAGTTGTTCTAGATTGTTTTCCAGGAAAGAGATCTTCTGCTTCTGAGCAGCACTGCCACCAGTTTCATCAGAGTCCATCTCTGCACTCTACACACAGACAAAAAAACAAAAACCCTTCAATTAAATAACCACTAAGTTGACTACTTGGAAAGAAACTCAGCATATGGATTTACATTGACAAAAGTTTACTTTCAAAACAGACGTAGAACAGATATGAAAATTAAGGAAGATGTGCGACAGATCAGCTCCTACCTTTTTCACACGAGTCGCCAGATCCTGAACAAACAATTTTCTGAGGTTGTGCAGAGTCTGCAGCTCTTTGGCCTTAAATAGTTGAAAAATAACATTATTTGAAAATACACACTACATGATGTGAATAAAACTGTCATCTTTAGTCGCCCTCTAGTGCTGAGACGAGGACTCACCACAGTCTCCTCCAAGCCTTTCAGATCCTGTCTGGCCTGTTCTCTGCGGTCCTGCATCAAACTGTAATGTGCACACAAATCCATTAAATCAGCTCATCACTAGAGACATGCAATCCATGCACATCTGTAATTTATTATACATTTAATATGCAGGTGTGTATTTATGCCTCATGCAAAAATCGCTCAGCTCTTTAGATGTACAACAGAAACCAGGGAAATGGGGGTTTCATAAAGAGATTCATAATCGGTTCAAGCAGTTCGACTGCTACAATAAGGGAGATGAATAGAACTGACTGTGGATTACATACGTGAGCTCGTGTAGTTTGCGGCTCTTCTCCTGGTCAGTGGATTTGAGTTTTTCATGTTCTACCCTCAAACGCTCCTGCTCCAACAAGATCTTCTGATTCAGACTAGAGAGAGGAGGAGAGAATATATTAGCTATTGGTGTATTATCATTAATACTGCTGTGAAGTCTGAAGTTTAACTTTGATGTTATAGATGAGTTATGACTGTGTTGTACTTCTGGAAATCAGTCAGTACACTTACACACACTTTACAAGTTCAGTTTCTGACTGAAATTGCTTTATGTCAACTGAAATGTGTGTATCATACTCTTGTAGGTCTGTAATGAGTTTCTCTTTGGCTTCCAGTTCGTCTCTCAGACTGCTGAGCTGTTTCTGATGGGCCTCCCTGTGACTCTGGATCTGCTTCTCAACGGCCTCCTAAACACACAAACATACACTCGTATTAAAAGAAAAATACACATCCAAATTGAACAAGCCCATTTGTATGCGTGTACACATTTCTTACCTTCACCTCATTGGCACTCTGAATCTCACTCTCTTTCTCCATTGCATGAACCTTCTCTGTTGCCACAAACACAAACCAAACATTGGAAGCAGAAACAACTACTGTATTATTTTGAAATAGCGTATGCACATGCATAATCTGTTTTTGAATATGATCCTGTGTGTACCCTGTGCATTGATTTTGACCAGCTCCTCATTGAGAGAGTCCACATCCTCCTCCAGCTGTCTCTTCTTGTGCTCTACATTCTGCAGATACTCCGTCAGAGATTTAATTTTCGCCTCAAGCTGCAAAACAAACATTTATTTGTTAATTCAAATATCAAATATTTATTTATTCATATCATTATGGTTCAGTAGATTTTAGTGCAGGGTTTACCATGTAAGAAAAAAATGAGTTTTAGGAGGCAAAAGTGTATAACCATACCTGGGAGATGCGTAACTGGCATGCTGCAAGCTCCTTCTCAGATTCATCCATCGTTTTGTTGCTCTCAGACTGAGTGTTTTCCAACTGCTTGCATCGTTTGACCATCGATTTGACTTCTGACTTCATCTTACTGATGTAGAGTCTGGCTACAGTGAACTCTTCGTCTAGAAGACCACTGCCTTCATGCTGCTGCAGAGAGAGAGATTCCTCAGTATCGCTTAGTTTTAATTGTTTATTGTTCCGTTTAGGCTTTTCTTTTTCTTTTTTTTTTTTTAACTTTTTTCTGTTTTGACTTGGCATTTAAGTTTCATCCACAAATCAACTAGTTATGGTTATTAACGCTACTAAAGGGGCTAAATAATAAGAAATAAAAGGTGAAGTGTATAATCGTTTGTTAAAACTCTTAATATATTTGTATAAACACTATAGATAAAGATACTTGGTTTAACAACTACAATAAGCCATTCATAGGCTGGTAATTCTAGTTTGGCAGAACATACACACTTCAACTTCTTAATCTTTACCTTAAAAAAACCTATATGTGCATCACTCACCTTGATGTCATTGTTGCCCACTGCAATGCCAATCTCAGTCAGATCTTTGAGCAGTGATGACATCATCTCAGTTACCCTCTTCTTCTGGTGATTGGCCATTTCTTTCAGTTTCTGCAGCTCTGAGTCTATAGATGCCAGGATACTCTGGAACAGAGAATGTTTTAAAGTCAAGTTTAGTGTCATTCTTGTCATAGCAGTCCGAATGTAGGTAAAAGACTGATATATAATTAGCTCTTCTGGCACTTACAGATTTCTGACCAAGTTCTTCGCTGATGGCTTCAAACTCCTTGGTTTTGTCCTCCACCTCCTGACTTTTCTGGTCATAGTTGACAGCGAGCTCCTCCAAGGCCTGCAGCACCTCCTTCACCTCCTCTTTAGATGCCTCATTCTCCAGCTGTAAACGAGTCAGCTCTGCCTGCAGGTTATCATGGTCTCTTCGTGACAAGGCCAGCAACTGCAAAACGTGCAAAAATATACACAAGCATGAGTATACTATGTTTACCAGTTAATACGCTTTTACGCCAATTTCACATGTGCACATGAGCGTTCACTAACCTCTTCCTGGTCCAACATCTGCTGCTTGAGCTTCTCCACCAGCTGAGACTGCTGATTAATCTCTTCATCCTGGAGAGAGATGAGATGCAAAACACAAAAATCAAGCTCTCATTCAAGGTCAATCATCTTCTTTAGGAAAAACCACCATGCTTTTATTCTTCTAACCGTGACTGTAGCAACTAGGGGGGTTTTGAGGAAATTTTGTAGATTCATATATATTTATTAAAGAAATTGTGAGTGTATGAGTATGTGTGTACCTTGTCATCAAGCTGCTTGTAAAGTTTGGCGAGTTCAACCTCACATTTTTCCTTCTCAACACCGGTGAGTCGGGCCCCGAGCATCCCTGGCATGGGCGGCATGCTTGGTGTGGATGCAAATTTATCATTATTAATTGTGTTATCCAGCGCCAACACTTCAGCATTAATCTTCTCCTTATCAAATTGCTCCTCTGCAGGTACTTTTTCACCTGCAAGACACAAACAGAGGACTCTGAGGAAATGCAAACGTGTACTTTCAAAAGTTTAAACCTAAATAAAATATTTTAGGACTTTAAAAAAATTTAAAGAAATATACAATGAATCATATCAATCACTTGAGATACAAAAATGCAAAACAGAAGCATTTCACAAGTGGTTTCAGACAGCACTGCAAAGAACAGCACTGCAAAGTTTTGAATGCATTAAGAACAAAGCTATCACAAATGTAAAAACATTATAATAATATACATAATAATCAAAATAGGCATCTGACCATTTCTCCAGCGGTTGAGTTCGTTCTCCAGCCATGTGATGGTGTTTCGAAGGCTCTTGTTTCGTTCCTTCTCTCTCTCATATTTCTTCTTCCATTGCTCAGCTGTCAGCTCTACATTCAAAATAACTGTGTTCTTAATAGTCTTGGCTCTGCAAACACAAACCCAATCACAGCTGTAAACTGGTGTCTTTCTCTTCACATAATCTTTGCATAAATTTATGGAGTTGTAATTATTATTGCATAAATGCATAACAAGTGAGACCAGTGACACCTTTATTATGAATGGTGAGAACAGACAAAGTGACAGAGCTGAAAAGCATGAATGTGTCTGCTCACCTCTGTCCAAACATAAGGGTGGATTTGCTCTCGGACTCATTATATGAAGAAGGAGAACAGCAGATGACAATGGTGGTCCTGCAGTTTCCACCCAGAGAATCCTGCAAGATCCTTGTCATTTTACTGTCTCTGTATGGAACGTATGTCTGAGAAAAAAAATAAAAGAGAGATTCAGGATAGAATTAGATCAAATATTAATAAAACGGATTTAAATATATAATGAAGTTCCATGATGAAGTAACCTTAATAATTTTCGTCCTATTTCAAATCTTCCATTGATCTCCAAAATTCTTGAAAAAAATAGTTGCTGCTCAACTCCATACCCATCTCTCCTGCAATAATTTATATGAACAATTCCAGTCTGGTTTCTGTCCCCTCTATAGCACAGAAACAGCACTCCTTAAAATCACTAATGACCTCCTCCTAGCGGCTGACTCTGGTTTACTATCCATTCTTCTCCTGCTTGACTTGAGTGCGGCCTTCGACACAATTTCACACACCATCATTCTGGACAGACTCTCCTCTATTGGTATCACTAATACACCCCTCAACTGGTTCTATTCATACCTCTCAGGCCACACTCAGTTAATTCATTTAAAATCATTCACCTCCCATCCAGTCCGTCACCACAGGTTTGCCCCAGGGCTCTGTCCCTGCTGTTTATCATTTAACTTCTCCCCCTCGGTTACATCTTCTGCAAACATCAGATTCACTTCCTTTGCTACGCAGATGACACCCAGCTCTACCTTTCAACCAAACCCAACTCCAAACTCCCACCATCCTCCCTCACCAGTTGCCTCCTTGACATAAAATCTTGGTTCACTTCAAACTTCCTCAAATTAAACAGCAATAAAACATAACTTCTTATAGGCACAAGATCAACATTAAACAAACTAAATTTCTCTATTCCCATTGATAATTCCTTCATCTCCCCCTCCCCTCAGGTTAAGAGTCTGGGTGTCATCTACGACAGCACCATCTCTTTCACCTCCCACGTTAATAATGTTACCCGGTCTGCTTACTTCCACCTTCGAAACATCAACCGTCAACCTCCTTCCCTCATGCCTCACTCCATTGCCATTCTCGTTCACAGCCTAGTCACCTCTCGTTTAGGCTACTGCGAATTCCCTTCTGTTTGGCCTCCCGCATAAAACCCTCCATAAACTACAACTGGTCCAAAACTCAGCTGCCCGTATTATCACTTGCACCCTCTCTATCCATCACATCACACCCATTTTACAAAAGCTCCATTGGCTCCCCATCACTTACCGTATTAACTACAAAATACTTCTCACTTTTAAAGCCATTCATAATCTTGCCCCTCCATATCTTTTTGATCTCCTCCATATTGCCCCACCCGCTCACACTCTCAGATCCTCTTCCTCCATCCATTTCACTGTTTCCCCTGTCTGGCTTGTTACTATTGGGAGCAGAGCTTTCAGCCGCTCTGCTCCCCAGCTCTGGAACTCACTCCCACCTGAAGTTCGTAACATCGACTCTCTCCCACATTTTAAATCCAAACTCAAAACCCATCTGTTTAGAATAGCTTAATCCCTCTGACCACAACTGCATTGTCTTTTTAAAATTGTAGTGTATTTAATTGTCTTATTGTTTTTACTTAATATTGTGATTGTCTTGTTAATGTATGGTGACCTTGAGTGTCAAGAAAGTCTCCTATAAATAAAATGCATTATTATTATTAACCACATCTGAGGGAAATAAAAAAAAATACATTTGTTCAAATCCTTACCCAAAGGCGTTTCGAAAAAGCCCATGTGCAAAACTGTCCTGCCGTTGAGGAGAACACAAGGACTGTTGTGTACTATCAGCATGGTACAGTTTGCTGCCCATCATGTGAGGAACTGTATGTTTCTGGTTTGGTCTCATCAGTATTATTCTTTATATTTTACTTGTACTTTAATTCCTTCTTGTATTTTTTAAAGTATTAAACTCGTGACCATTTAAAAGATTTTTTTATCCAAACAGTGAAAACTACAGGGTGCAAAATACTGGACAAAACTGACATTGTGGTATGAAAGTACAATAATTTTCATCTGATTACTTACAGAGTCATGAACTGAGAAACCAAAATTCCCTTGATCTTTTGACATATAAGAGGTCATTGTACAATAAAACATCCTGTAAGTTTCAGAATAGCCTATTACTTCTAAATTATAATGTTTTTTAATGTAAAAATCTTGATAACTCGATATTTTCAACCCAGCCCTAGTGTCCACACAGCTGATATGTTTATCTAATGTAGCTTATCCACATTGTGTATATGCAACTGACACTTCACAGTGAAAACACAGCATTGGAAAAGCGCTAATTAAGCATCACCATTTCGGTCAATGGTTTCTGCACTCCAAAACAGTTTAGTTCGAAACTGAAAATTCACTTATTATATTACATTATATTATATTAAATGATCTTAAATTGTATTAAACTGTATATTCATTATTTTTTATTATATTGTCCTTTGGTTATGCACAAGCACCACTATTGGTCATACCGATAAACAACAGCAAAACTTAATTGGACAAAGCTAAAGTGAATCTCTGAACACAACTCATACATGCTAGTGTCACAGCTCCAGGACCTAAACGCAGAACTTATCTATAGCCAGTGAGCATATGTATGTGTGTGTGTGTGTGTGTGTGTGTGTGTGAGAGACTCACCGAGCTCTCGGCTAAGGCCGATATCACGTTGCCCAGAGATGACAGAGACTTGTTGATGTTTTTGGCTTCATCCAGCACAGCGCCTTCAGCTCCTGTTTTACTGACCTGTGAGAGAACACAAGAGTAACACACTCAACCCATGTTTTACTGCACTACAAGACAAAAGTTTGACACACACACACCTTCTCACTGCCTGCCAAGTCGACCAGGTAGAGTTTCCCACTGAGCTTCTGCTCTGTCTGCGTGTTCTCCTGCTTCACATTGATCAGGAAGATACTGTGACTCCTGGAGCTGTGCTCATTCATGTCTGAGAGACAAACAAAGACATTATTACAACTAAACCCACATAACATTGTTTACAAGCATCCGCTCAAATAAAGGATGTAGATGTTACAGTTTCCTGGTAAGATCTGTTTTTGTCTCTGTTTATGGAAAAAACACTTTTAAAAATGTTATTCTCTTTATTGAAAATAATGATGCTCTATTTTTTCTGTGCATTCATACTTGTCACAGCTACATGTCTGTTGGATTTGCCCTCGTCAATAGTGTCCATCACTTCCTCTGGACTGGAAACAAATCGCTCAGTGCAGCCCTAAAACCAGGAAGACAATTATAATAAACAACTTACATTCTTTAAAGATTAGTGGTAATTACCACTTTGTGTGAGGATTTTAATGGGACACTGGTAACATTGGCAACAGTGATGGGACATCAAGTTTCATGAACTCACTTTGACATAAGGAACCCTGTTTTTGTCTTCATGTACAGATAAATTAGTCTTTGAAACTACACAAGACAATGAGAGAGAGAAAGAAAGAGAAATATTATGTCACAACAAAAGCCGCATTATAATTGTTGTACTATTGAGTTTAAGATGATCTAAACATCATTAGAAATGCTTTTAAGATGAAGTGGCTAGCAGACTTGAGGCTTAAAACAGTCACACTCACCATCCAACAGGTCCCGAATCTTATCCAGATAAATCTCAAAATATGACACCTGCCAAAAAGTAAAAATAATCAAGAGAGCAGATACAAATATGAAGCAATATGTCAAGCTCTTAAAGAATAACAAGAAAGGCCGTTAATAAAATAGTGTGCAAAGGCAAAGACTTACTTTAATGTGAAACTCCAGGTTTTCATCCATAGAGTAAATGTAGTTAAAGATGTCTTGCACTATTCTGGGAATGATTCCCATTCCATCTGTGTCATGGAGATTTCCCTAAAGAACAACAATATGTTGATTTGGTGCTTTTTTCAGGATTCTTTGATGAATAGAAAATTTAAAGAATAGCATTTATTTTTCTTATTTTTTAACATTATATGTCTTTAGGTCACTTTTGTCAATTGAATGTGTCCTTGCTTAATAAACATGTCAACTTAAAAAAAAAAAACTCTTACTGACCCTAAACATTTGTATCCTGAACACCTTAAAGGGTCATGAAACCCCAGACTACTTTTTCTGAGATTTTAGCAGAAGTGTTTGTGTTGCACATCATAGACGACAATGTTAGCATCCGATAATTTTAACCGTTGGAGAAAACTGGTTAATTTTAAGCTTTTTTGCGCTATTTTCATCTTCCGGGTTTAAAATCTACATCGTGTTGACGTCACAATTTGTGACGTGGCAAAGGACGATGATAAATGTTTTCGATGGCTGTGCATGTATTTGTGTTTTTAACTCGATGGGAGTGAAATGAAACTGTCTGAACGCGAAGCTTTGTGTGTTTTCTGTCTCCCCTCTTCCCCCTCCACTCCGCTGTGCACCACGCCCACTTTTTTAGCGTTTTTTAAAACTGTGGGGTTTCATGACCCTTTAAGCCTCAATCAAGCATGTTTTCACAGTAAAGCTGCTTTTATGTCATTTGTATTGTATAAATGTACCATATAAATGAACTTGACTATTATGAATAAAGCCAGTTGACTAACTAATCACGCAAATCCAATACAACTAATTCCAAGTTGCACAAGCTGCTATACACTCAAAAACAACCCTACAAATTAAAGTATATTTCACATGAACTTAATAGATCTTCCACACACAAGGTATGGGGAAAATATTCATATTTACATGTGATTATGTAAAAGTGTTTTGCACAGAAATGATGACTTTGTATTTTCACCTCAGCAGAGATGTCAACTGTATTTCTCGCTCACCTCCATTGTGTGCGTTTTGCCAGAGGATGTCTGACCATAGGCAAAAATGGTTCCATTATAGCCACCAAGTACATCTGTGAGAACATGACCATGCTTAAAACTTATTCCACGTTCTGCCTTTTACTTTGATTCAGAGGTCTATCAAGTGACCTTTTTGCTTTTACCTCTGACGATTTGTTGAGCGCAGGCCGTGTACACTTGCTCCTGAGACGTGTTGGACTGGAAAACTCTGTCAAACACATACGGCTTACCCTGTAGAGAAAAGAAAATAAATATAAAATTAAGCGCATTCAGGACAAGTTCTATTAAATTACTGAACATGATTTTGTTTTAGATTTTCAAGAGTTACTGTGACAAAACATGCAACAGCCTGAATTGTTACAGAATAAACAGCTTGGATTGATTTATCAGCTGACAAGAAGTGAAAGAATGAAGATTTGTACAAGTAATTTGTACAATTAATTAAAAACCGCAGCATGAATGTAAATTACATATACTGCTGTATCAAAGGTCTCAAAGGAATGTGGTACTACTCAGGTTATACCATCATAATTATTATGAAACGATAAAACAATTCATTTACTGGCTCCAAGTTTTATGTCATAACATGGCACTATGTACATTATTTTGGAAGACAATTTTGACAATTCTCAATATAAACAAGGCACAAACTACAACTTAAAGCAAACCTAGTACTGCACCATATATATGCTGTTTTACCGTAGAAATATATTAGACTAATATTGCATAACAATGTTGAATACTACTACTAAAAATAATAAATATTACTTTCAATATATTAAAATAACTTACTATTACTAAAATGTAGTATTTAGGTTTGCCAGGATTAAAAATTGAATGGACCAAAAGAAAAATTATATTTAAAAAATTACAAAGTATGTCAGTCTACCCCAATGTGTATTTGATCAATTTGTTTTTGATTAAAATTATTCATTTTATTGCAAGTATAACTTTGAATTTATTGTGAATAAATTACTTCCTAAGGTGTAATTCTGCAAATAATAAAAAAGACAATTAAATTAAGCATGATAATTTTATTGTATTTTATTAAATTTTCCAATTGGGTTGATAGTAGCTTAATGGTTAAGGATCTGTGCTGCCAACAAAATACTGCAGATTCAGCTTCTGGTAAAGTGCAAAGTGACCAAGAAAGGTTGCCAACTCCTTGGGCGCAAGCTATGAGCTTTTCAATGGAGTTTTAGCTGAAGAGAAGACAATTAAGTCTGTTTCAAAGACTTCTGATTAATTTATACACAATCAAATATGCATCACAAAGGTACATACACATAAAATGACTTAAGACCCTTAATCAAGGACAAAAAGAACAATCAGGACCAATAATGGAACAAATAAGCACCGCACTCCTCCAGCCATCATATTGGACAAACAGCCATTATGACACAACAATCTACATTAATTCTCTCACCTGATCTATAAAGTTTAATCTTTGACTACAGTGCTAACTTGTTTTATCAGAGCAATGTCAAATCATAATTATTACATGCTAAGGACTGGTTCCCATATTTACTGTGACAACAAGAAGCAGCCAACCTAATTGTTTAATCATCAGTTAATGATAGATTCACTTAATCACATTCAAAGAAAAAAAAAAAAGAGTTGATGAATACTTTATCAACTAAATTAAGCCTAGCCTAAACAAGATGCAAAACTCCGTGGAATAAGCCTACAATTCGTGGCATTATTATCAATCAATATGCTAAAGCATGGCCAAAATAATGGACTCGTTTGATAGATCAGGGTAAAATGACTGTCTTAAGATGACCAAAGTCTAAAGAGAATGACAGCGGAAATTTAATGTTTAACAGCTTTTCACGAGCTTGCCACTGGTTTACAGTCTGTAACATGTTTTTTGCTGTAGCTGCAAGTCTCTAAAATGTGCAGATTTTGAATATTGACAAAGGAGCCAGTAGGGGAAGACTAGTGACTGCCACTAAACACGTTCAAATAATACATGTTTCTGTGTACGCATTTAGTTTACCAGCAACTTGTTCATAATGCACAAGAGATCACCCTGTACCAATTATTGGTGTGTTATAATACTTTGTATTATAGTGTCATTTTTGACACTATAATAAACTAATAATAATGCAACAATAATTAAATATATATTAACACAACAATAATTTATTTGATTGTTATGTATTTAAGAAAAGCTGCTTTATCTAATAAAAGTATCGTTACAAGATTATTTTCATATTTGTTTTATGAACTGATAAAGATGTAGAAAAGTGTCAATATCTGTGAAACAGATTATCAGTTTCAAATCAACAATGCACACCATAATATGCTTTTTACTCTTATGCTTGGGCAGGACACAATACTGATACAGAAGCAAGGCCAGCCTCTTGTGAGAAGAGAACATTTTCCCAGAGTTCTAATCGAGGCACTTTCTTACCTAACTATTTTCTCCTTTCGCTTAGACACACAGAGTCCCAGGGGCTGCACAGGGTGGAGCGCTCTCTATTTCCAAAGCATTATCTCACCTTCCTTCTAGTGCTCACACACACTCTTTTCAAATTACTGTGGATAAGCCTAAAGGAGTCTCCAGTTCCTTGACATTCTCTCACATCATCTTCATACACACACAAGAGGACTATTAAAAGAGTGAGTACTGAACAAAAACAAACATATCCGTTTCAAAGCCGGTCTTTCAGGAACGTACACACACACACACACTGTAACCAGACAGGAATACCTGACCCTTAACAACATCATAAAAGATTTGTAAATTTGTGAAGAGAATTTGCAAGAAAAACTGCTCTATGAAATCATCATTATTTACATAAGGGATGGTGGTCACCTGTATGATTCAGCTTGCCACATGGCATGTTTGCTTTCAAATGTCATTCATCATCCCATAGTTTAGTCATCCATGAAAAAAAACTTCAGAGTTTATGACATATAGACCGTCATGTTTGAACTGGGTTTCAAGATAATCAAAGCACAGTGACAATGATTAATCAATTCCCCACCCACAAATACACGTAGATCTGCCAGTGCAACACTAAGAATCATGTTTCTGCACATACGGATCAGACCAGGAACATCAGCATCTCTACTTGGTCCTTTTAAATAAGATATTTCATTCAGGTCTTCGGTTCAATAGACGCCTAGTTACATGTACTAGAAAAAGAGGTTTAACTGAGCTTTTGTTCTCATTTTACTCAAACAACCTCATGTCCAATTTCACCTGTCATTCACACACAATTATGGAAATGTGTCTGCTGATGTTGTAAAGAGCAGGAGTTTTCAAACTAGAGTTCAATAAACTTCCATGGGTTGAAAAGGGTTGTTTTGAAAATAAATAAAAAAAATAGAAAATTGTATTAAAAAATGTTTCTGTAAAGTTCTATAGAAAAATACGACATTATAAATATTTTAAGGAAAAAAGTTAATAATTTGTTTAGGTTTTAGTACAGTAACAACATAAAATTTGGTTAATCTACCAAATAACATACTGTCTGTCCTGTTACAAAATCACAAATGTTCACACACATACACCATAATTTGGCATTTATGAATGACAAAATGTAGCTTTATTATTATTTAGTATAGCTAAATGTTAGTAAGAGAGACCTTAGCGGGATATGGGATCATATTTGGTGGTTTTTGATATAGAAACGTTTGAAAACATTTCTGATACATTATTTCCCTCAGTATTTACAAACGCACACAAATATTTGACAGTTTCCTGCTCATTCAACACATATCCACACCCAAACTTATAATTATGGGTTTAAAACAATAACCGAAACCTACAATGAGCAGCCATATCATAAACTGAATAAATAAATTAATTAAATAAGTTTTTGCTGTTCTAAAAGTGTAAAACTAACTGTGTTTCCGCGTTGAATGTGCAGGGCTGGCTAACACGGCTAACATGAAGCTCACGAGGAAACGACATTGAAATGAACGAATTTAACATTTATGTCCGAATTAAACCGTCGGTTTCGAGTATCACCAGGCCGGATGCAGAGGCTGGTGTCGGTGTCAAATATTCAGATTAACAGGTCGTGACAAATTCTGGTTCTGATGGACTGCGGTCATTAGCATTAGCCGCTCGCGCGAGACCAACCGACAATTAAACGATACAAAATACCTCCGTCCCTAAATATCACTCACCGCGATCACGACGCTGTCCTCTCCCTGAAATTTGGGGATGTATTTGTCCCCTCTCGTCACCTCCGAGCTATTCAATGGCCTGAAACGGCACATGACTTTAATGGTGCACTCCGCCGGGTCCGCCATCTTCCCCCGGTTACCGAATCACGAGAACACCGGCCAGATCACACGCACACAGACGGATACAGACACGGACGGAGGGGTGGGGACACCGCCTCGCTCCAAAATCCCGGCCTGGGTTGTTGCTTCCCGGCCCGTGTGACTACAAAGAGCCGCGTCGGAGGATCACCCAGCCTCCGGTTCGGTGACGTCACTTCGCACTCGTCACCGTCACGGAGATTAACAGAAAAATAACAATGAGGACAAAACGATAGATTATTATATGGTAAAAAAAGAAATTGGAAAAAGAACAAAAGGGTCTAATAGCTTAAAATTTCCCCAAAAAATGAAATAAAAATTCCTTGACAATTAAAGATGACATTAAATTATATTGAAAATTAATTTTTAGTGGTAAAAATCTAGTTTTAAGGCCATTGCACACTGAGTCCGAAATTTTCGCATGCGTTTTTCCGTTTTACTCATCCTTTCCTATCAAAATGCATGCAACGGATGCGAAAACGCAGAAAATCGAACCTGATCCGATTTTTTTTTTGACGACGAAAGTCTCGGAGGCAGTGTGTAAACCTGATTGACACAACGTGAGGTCGTATTTATTTTTTAACGTGCGAAAATTTCGAACTCCGTGTGCAGAGACCTTTATGCTGTTTTTGTTACAATTTCTCTATGATTATCTTAATATATTTACAATAAAATTTGATTCAATATTGTATGTGTCATTTTTTTCATTATTTTATTAGGCTATTATTTACAGTTTTCGTTCAACATTTCTTACTTTTTACAAGGCCTACCTATCTTAAGTCATTTGCCACTTCTCTTCAGTAAAAATGTAGTAAAAAAGCTGAACTTCTCTGCTTTTATGTTTGTTGAAGTTGATCACAATTCCATCTGTTTTCATTCATAATGATTCATAAACAGAATGAACAGCAACATCTCCAACTGCAAGGTTGTTAATTCATAACTGTGATGATTATATCCAAATGCATATTCAGATGCCAAAGGCCTAAATAAATGACATGATGGCCCTTTGTTCTCTAATATTTTTTATTTACAGCGTACATTAGTGACAGTATGAAATATTATGTGTGCCATTGGTTACAAAAAATATTGTCGTTATTCTTTCATCCTTACATTACAAACATTATTAGCTTAATGTGATAAGGTTTTTACTATTATTTTTAAAATAATGATAATATCACATGCTGCCAGTGTTGGGCAGTAACTAGTTACTGTAACTTAGTTACTGTAATAATATTACTTTTTGCAGTAACTAGTAGTGTAACTAATTACTAATAAGATTTCAGTAATAATATTACAGTTACTATCCATAAAACAGCTTAGTTACTTAGTTACTTTTGATGCCTTAACCCCGCTGATTTAAAATCTAACAATCAAATAATTCCTAGATTATTTTCATAATTTTCACGACTCGCACATGCATGTGATGTCCCCAGTACAGCAGGCAAGCTTGGAATATGGAAAAGCTTACATTCAGCAGATAGAAATATTGCATTATATTGATTTTGTCAAGAAAAAAGATGATCTGAACACTGTTGTGTAAGTTGTGGCTTTACTTTACTCTGGCATTACATCCCACCCACATCCCTCTGATCAGCATGCGGTACATTATATTACTATAATTAACAATATTTTTGGAAAATTAAACAGTTTCTTATGTGATTTCATAAAATACATAATGCAATATAATCGTATATGGGAAATGGAGAAATTACAATTAGCTTCAAGCTACACATGACAATTAATGAGATTAATACAACACTTCTACTTGAATGCCACTATCAATCACAATTAAGTGTTTGTAATAACTTCTGACTGCGATCCAATGTGGATTTTGGTCAAATGGTGAGGCAGAAATACAGGTGCATCTCAATAAATTAGAATGTAGTGGAAAAGTTCATTTATTTCAGTAATTCAACTCAAACTGTGAAACTCGTGTATTAAATAAATTCAAAGCACACAGACTGAAGTAGTTTAAGTCTTTGGTTCTTTTAATTGTGATGATTTAGGCTCACATTTAACAAAAACCCACCAATTCACTATCTCAACAAATTAGAATACTTCATAAGACCAATAAAAAAAAAACATTTTTAGTGAATTGTTGGCCTTCTGGAAAGTATGTTCATTTACTGTATATGTACTCAATACTTGGTAGGGGCTCCTTTTGCTTTAATTACTGCCTCAATTCGGCGTGGCATGGAGGTGATCAGTTTGTGGCACTGCTGAGGTGGTATGGAAGCCCAGGTTTCTTTGACAGTGGCCTTCAGGTCATCTGCATTGTTGGGTCTGGTGTCTCTCATCTTCCTCTTGACAATACCCCATAGATTCTCTATGGGGTTCAGGTCAGGCGAGTTTGCTGGCCAATCAAGCACAGTAACACCATGGTCATTGAACCAGCTTTTGGTACCTTTGGCAGTGTGGGCAGGTGCCAAGTCCTGCTGGAAAATGAAATCAGCATCTCCATAAAGCTTGTCAGCAGAAGGAAGCATGAAGTGCTCTAAAATTTCCTGGTAGATGGCTGCGTTGACTGTGGACTTCAGAAAACACAGTGGACCAACACCAGCAGATGACATGGCAGCCTAAATCATCACTGACTGTGGACACTTCACACTGGACTTCAAGCAACATGGATTCTGTGCCATTCCACTCTTCCTCCAGACTCTGGGACCTTGATTTCCAAATGAAATGCAAAATTTACTTTCATCTGAAAAGAGGACTTTGGACCACTGAGCAACAGTCCAGTTAGTTTTCTCCACAGCCCAGGTAAGACGCTTCTGACGTTGTCTCTGGTTCAGAAGTGGCTTGGTAGCCCTTTTCCTGAAGACGTCTGAGTGTGGTGACTCTTGATGCACTGACTCCAGCTTCAGTCCACTCTTTGTGAAGCTCTCCCAAGTGTTTGAATCAGCTTTGCTTGACTGTATTCTCAAGCTTGTGGTCATCCCTGTTGCTTGTGCACCTTTTCCTACCCAAATTCTTCCTTCCAGTCAACTTTGCATTCAATATGCTTTGATACAGCACTCTGTAAACAGCCACACCTTTCAGTAATGACCTTCTGTGACTTACCCTCTTTGTGGAGGGTGTCAATGTTCGTCTTCTGGATCATTGCCAAGTCAGCAGTCTTCCCCATTATTGTGGTTTCAAAGAACAAGAGATACCCAGAATTTATACTGTATGGATGATCATTTATTGAAACTCAAATGTAAATATTCTAATATTTTGAGATACTGATTTTTGACTTTCATGAGCTGTAAACTCTAATCATCAAAATTAAAACAAAAAAAAAAACTTTTGAAATGTTTTACTTTACATGTAATGAATCTAAAATATATGAAAGTTTCACTTTTTGAAATAAGTTACAAGAAAAAATGAACTTTTATTCATAATTCATTCATTATAAATGAATAATTTATTGAGATGCACCTGTATGTTGTTAGTAACATTCTACAATATTTTTTTGTGGAAGATACACAGTTAAAACTTCTGTGGGGCGTGAAGAAAAAGTAATCTAACTAGTAGTGTAACTAATTACTGTTGTCAGAAAGTAATAAGTAAAGTAACAATATTACTTTTGAAAGGAGTAACTAGTAATGAGTAATATATTACATTATTTGAGTAACTAGCCCAACACTGCATGCTGCACTATGTGACTTTGTATCATCTATTTTGTGATATCACACAGTTTCACTGATCCATAAACTCTAAACCCAGCATAGAGAGGCTGAGTGAATGTGGTCTGGACTCTGTGAATGAGGGTCCTTGTGTCAGAGACGCTGTAGAAGGACAGAGTTCCTGCACTGTGATCCACATACACCCCTATTCTACATGAGCTGGAGACCTCCGGAAGCTCAGTCTCTGTGTAGTTGTGACAGAATGAGTATTTGCAGTAACTGGAGGGAAAGCTATATAAACTCCAGGACTGATCATTATATCCAAATGCACATTTATCACCCCGTCCCTTCCTGCTGATGCTCTTATATGACACTGATATACACACTCCTCTCCCCCTCCACTCCACCTCCCAGTAACAGCGTCCACACACACTCTCTCTACACAACACCTGAGTCAAACTATCAAATCTGTCTGGATGATCAGGATATGACTGGTCCGTGTTAGTTTCAGTAATCATTCTGTTCTCCTCAGAAAAACAGAGGCATTTATGCGCTGTGTTTTCATCCAGCGTAAACCGACGGAAATCTGAAAGAGATAAAACACATAAGCTGCTTCTAAATCTGATTATTGCCATCAGATGGCAAAATTTTCTCCATTGTGTGTGTGTATGTTGCCATTTTTACGTACACTGTAGAAACTCCTCCCTTTTCTTGGGTTCGGGGGTGGGTATAGACTCGATGTATTTTACTATGAAAACCAACAGAAACTAGAAGTTTTATATTAAAGAAAAGAGAACATATGTATGTAATTCCATATATGTTTTATGCATGCATGTTTTTGCATGATGCTTGACATATTAAATGAATGATCCAGTGCATTACCCATATCAGACATTTTTTCTATCTCCTCTCTGCAGAAATGCTCCAATTTCTCTCTCAGATGAGACACAGATTTACCAACATCATCAAAAGAGAGACGAGAACTGACAGTGATGCTGGGTGAGTCTGTAGATCCAGGAGGAACAGAGAGAGACTGGAAACTCTACACAGACACAAAGACACAATAGAAACACCAGCTAAAGACACAAACATTTGATAGAAACACAATCTCTGTACAACATGCTCTTCCCTTCCTAAAGACCACTGTCCTGTTCATCAGATCTCTGTTACCTGGAGGAAATGGATGTGATCGTCTGTGTGTGAAAGCTGCTCCAGCTCAGCGTTTCTCCTCCTCAGATCTTCAATCTCCTGCTCCAGTCGCTTCAGTTGTTCTTCAGCTCGACTCACTGCAGCCTTTTCCTGATCTCTGATCAGCCGAGTCACCTCAGAGCGGCTTCTCTCAATGGAGCGGATCAGATCAGTAAAGATCCTCTCACTGTCCTCCACTGCTGCCTGTGCAGAGCGCTGTTAGGACACACAGAGAGAGAAGCATCAGAATCAGTCCATTCACTCAGCTCTTACTGCTGCCTCACAGCTTGTTCCCCACAATGGGCTTCAGTGGGACTGAAAGAGCTCCAGCACTGGCTCCTCACTGACTGACTGGAGGAGAGTCCTAACTGAGTCTCAAACAGCTCTTCAGCAGACAGCAGTTGTTCTTCTGCTCAAAACTCACCTTATGAGACTCTACAGTCTCTCTCAGCTCCTCAAGCTCCTTCTGTCTCTCCTGGATTCTCTGCTGGAATTTTCTCTGTGTCTCTTTCAGCTGCCTCTGTTGGGAAAGTTTGTTGTTCAGCATATGTGTCTAACGTAAATTTAAAACGTAAATGGGTGTTTAAAAATTATTGTATTTATTTTGTTTGTTAATCTTACAAATCAATTTAAGAATTTAAGTGTTAGTATTAATAACTGCTTTTCTGATATGAGCCACTATTATTTAAATTTTACTTAAATATATACATTTCCCATAGTGCATGGTAAACAAAAAAATTATATATATATAATTTATAATAATTCATCATGCTGCAATTGTTATGTTTGCTTTAGAGTATCCATTCATACCTGTTTCTCAGTCCTCTCTGCTGCAGCTGATACAATGTTGTGGTTTTTGTGTTCATCCATTGTACACAGATAACATATACAGTGTTCATCAGTGAGACAGTAAATCTCCAGCAGTTTCTCATGTTGAGGGCAGATCATCTCCTGCAGTCGTCCAGTGGCATCCATTAGATTGTGTCTCTTACCTTTGAAGAGATTATCATGTTGTTCAAGATGATTTTGACAGTAAGAGTTCAGACACACCAGACAGGACTTGATGGCTTTGTTTTTGTCCCCAGTACAGACGTCACACTCCACATCTCCAGATCCAGAGTAACACTGAGCAGGACGAACATCTTGTAGTTTTGTCTTCTTGAGTTTCTCCACCACTTCAGCCAGCATGGTGTTTTTACCCAAAACAGGTCTTGGAGTGAAGGTCTGTCTGCACTGAGGGCACCTGTAGACCCCCTTCTTATCATCCTGATCCCAGCAGCCTGTAATACAGCTCATACAGTAACTGTGTCCACAGGGGATGGTCACTGGATCTTTCAGTAGATCCAAACAGATTGAACAGCTGAACTCATCCTGAGCCAAAGAAACACTAGATACTGCCATTTTACTGCACAAACAATAACACACACAGTATAACCCCTAACCCGTAGAAATAGAAGAAAAAAAAACACAAAACTGCTGAATCCCACACCCAGACTACGAAGGAAGTAGTGAAGAGTTTCACTTTCGCTGAACTGAAATAGGAGTGGCCAAGAGAGGGAGGAAGAGAGGGAAAGCAGGAGAGAGAGAGAGAGAGATGGTGATATGTTTCAACTTAACTTTGTCTGTTACACATATGAAATTATTCCTGCATTCTGTTGAAAGTATGTTTGTGTAAAAAGTTGATCTCTTATGTAACGTTGCAATGTAACGCTCTGCTGCCCTCTACCGACCACAAATACTAATGTTGACTCTCAAAATATTTCCTCTGTCCCTACAACGAGTCTATTATTGTATTATTACATATGTCTCGTGACAATTTATACAATTATATTTAATGTGCAAATAAATAATTGTAGCATATTTTGTTACTTTTATAACAGTTGCATGTGATAACTTTAAAATTTACTTGTTTTGTCAATTAGAAAGAGTTTAAAAAACATTCAGAATATTTGGTAGAGTACCAGTGAAAGTTATGAAAGAAGAATGAAACAGACACAAACTTATATTATGAATGAATGAATGAATGATGCATTTATATAGCGATATATATATATTTATTGTGTATTGTCATACACCCAAAGCGCTTTACAATCATGTGGGGGGGGGGGATCTCTCCTCAACCACCACCAGTGTGCAGCATCCACTTGGATGATGCGACGGCAGCCACAGGACAACGGCGCCAGTGCGCTCACCACACACCAGCTACAGGTGGAGAGGAGAGAGAGATAGAGCCAATCAAGTGGATGGGGATTATTCGGAGGCCATTCTTCTTCTTTGGCACTCAACGGAGGCGGTCGCATTTTTTTCCTCCCCGTCCTCTCCCTTATTTTCCCTGCTTGCTCTCTCATCTCGTCTATCTGTATCTATTGAGAGACTCTCTCTGCAATCTCTACGCAATTGACACCATCGAAGATATCTACCTATTCGGAACCATGATAACAGGTCTTCTGCTGATTGGATTAGGCTTTGCCCTGGGTTATCGAAGAATTCAGAAAACGGGAACAGCTTTCCAAGTCCTCACAAGGCTGTCCGTCATGCAGTGGGAAGAGCGGTCAGCATTGAGACTGAGACTATTAACCGCAATATGGATTCTATCATGGAGAAGCTCATGGCTTTGCAAAGGAAATTTGATCATGGAGATCAGAATTGGACAAAGAGAGTAGCCATGGAATTGGAATGCGGTTACTCGCCCCAAGACTAAACAACTGCAATCTTATCTTTTGGCTCCCCTGAACCAGCACTGGCCTTGGCAAGGCTGCTGCTGGGAAATCATTCTGGAAAGAGCACTGCAGTGTGACGCTCTCTGCGTTCCTCCCCCAATTCTAAAGACAGCTGCTGATTACACATACACACACATACACACAAAAACTATTACAGATACACCTCCCCAACCCCGATCACTCGCCTCCGTCGCTTTGAACCGCCAGCCTGTCAATCGGGTCTGGACCAGCGCTAATCTGGCTGCAGGACCGGATGGCTGATTGCCAGAGCTGGATTACTTCCCCTGTTGCAAAGTCGTGTGTCTATGGTGTATTATGTGCTTTTTGTTGCAGAGGTGTTTTTCCTGTTCTCACACTGTACTCCCCAAGGAGCATAGTCTGGGAGTTATTTTTTTCTCCTTACATATACTCCTCTTGTTTGCTGTATTTTCTTCAATTCCCTGTCTTCCTGTCCTGTCTACCCCATTGTCATATATGTATGCTGTGTATGGACAGGTCGATGGCTAATTTCGCTGGTACTTGTGACTAGTGACAATAAAGGGCTACTACTACTACTACTACTACTACTATAAGACTATAAGGGCCAGTGGAGGGAATTTGGCCAGGACACCGGGGTTACACCCCTACTCTTTTACGAGAAGTGCCATGGGATTTTTAATGACCACAGAGAGTCAGGACCTCGGTTTAACATCTCATCCGAAAGACGGTGCTTTTTACAGTATAGTGTCCCCGTCGCTATACTGGGGCATTAGGACCCACACAGACTGCAGGGTGAGCACCCCCTGCTGGCCTCACTAACACCTCTTCCAACAGCAACCTAGTTTTCCCAGGAGGTCTCCCATCCAGGTACTGACCAGGCTCAACCCTGCTTAGCTTCAGTGGGCAACCGGTCTTGGGCTGCAGGGTGATATGGCTGTGGCCATATTATATATATATTATATATTATATATAAATAATGGATCTATTCTAAAATCATGTCCAGGTAGAGTATGAACATCCAGTGGGTTTAGGGTGAAGTGTGGAAGAGGAATGTGTGTTACCATTGAGCTCTAAATAAGTACTCTTAATGGCAGGCCAATAGAGCAGGACTGACCCTGTCTGAGACTGGTCAAAGTCACTTACTGTAAACCTGAGGCAAAATGAGAAGATCCAAAGTTGCAGTGACAGAAGCAACCATTTGAAACTCAATTGTCAAAATTATTTCTGGAAAACATATATTTTCATTCAAGTAAATGACCCTGTGTCACTGTTGAACCCACTGTTGTTTAATAAATGTTCAATATTTTAAGAGAAAGAGGAAATTCTAAATACACTCGATGAATATATACGTATTAATATGTGACTCACAGAAACACACAAAATGCCTCTAATGCTTCTATTTTTTTATTTACATTAAGCAAGTAAGTCAATTATGTCCACATAACAAGCATTATTTCTACTGTTGGTGTCAATGATAATATTTCCACATTATCTTTTTGTTCTAGTCTGTCTTTATAAACATTAATGTGACTAATCTATGATTTACACACTAATAAAATATCATGTTATTTCACTGACAGGAGTTCAGATAGTGTATTGATTTCAAAAGAAAAGACTCCAAATCAACATTTCACTGATACTGATTTACCATTGACCTCAAACATGATTCTCTGTACCATCAATACAGTTCAATTCACACAGTTTTACTTTTGAAATGCGTGATCCAAATAATGAATAAATTCTAAAACCTGGACAGAGGCTGAGTGAATGTGGTGTGGACTCTGTGAATGAGGGTCATTGTGTCAGAGACGCTGTAGAAGGACAGAGTTCCTTCACTGTGATCCACATACACTCCTATTCTAGAGGAGCTGGAGACTACAGGGAGTTCAGTCTGTTTGTTACTGTACCAGAATGAGCAGCTGGAGTCAGAGCAGTACAAACTCCAGGACTGATTGTTATGCCCAAATCCAGACTCAATTCCTCAACCCTTTTTACTGATGCTCTTATATGACACTGATATACCCACCCCACCACTCCACTTAACCTCCCAGTAACAGCGTCCACACACTCTTTCTCTACACAACACCTGACAAAAACCTGAATGATCAGGATACGGCTGGGCTTTGTCAGTATATGTAATCACTCTGTTCCCTTCAGACAGACAAATGTTTTTATTCACCGTATTTATATCCTGAGTGAATTGATTGGAATCTGAAGGAAATAAACACATAATCTTCATAAGGAAATATAAATTTAAATATTAATATAGCCTACAGCAACTGCTGGATATTATTGTTTTAAACATATAATATTAACATTGAGGTATTAAAAAGGTTTTGATTGCAAATTAGTTAATTCTGATTATCAGAGGGTAAATCTTGTTGTTTTACATTAAGTGTAAAAAATGCATGTGTGTGTATTGTATATTAACTTACATGGTAGAAACTCCTCTCTGGTCTTGGGCTCAGAAATCGAAAACATCTCAATGCATGTTACTATGGAATAATAAATTCAAGTACAGAGATCATAATTGTACATACTGTAATGTACATGTAAATCTATTCTATATTATTTTTTCTTATCTTTGCATATTTACATTATATTTCATGATGCATCGCTTAATTCTGAGAGTACATGAACGATCCAGTACTTACGTTTACCACATATCATTTATATCTCCTCTCTGCAGATATGCTCCAGTTTCTCTCTCAGATGAGAAACAGATTTATCAACATCATCAAAAGAGAGACGAGAACTGACAGTGATGCTGGGTGAGTCTGTAGATCCAGGAGGAACAGAGAGAGACTGGAGACTCTACACAGACACAAAGACACAATAGAAACACCAGCTAAAAACACAAAAACAATGGATAGAAACACAATTTCTGTATATGCTCTTCTCTTCCTGAAGACCACTGTCCTGTTCATCAGATCTCTGTTACCTGGAGGAAATGGATGTGATTGTCTGTGTGTGAAAGCTGCTCCAGCTCAGTGTTTCTCCTCCTCAGATCTTTAATCTCCTGCTCCAGGCGCTTCAGTTGTTCTTCAGCTCGACTCACTGCAGCCTTTTCCTGATCTCTGATCAGCTGTGTCACCTCAGAGCGGCTTCTCTCAATGGAGCGGATCAGATCAGTAAAGATCCTCTCACTGTCCTCCACTGTTGTCTGTGCAGAGCGCTGTTAGGACACACAGAGAGAGAAGCACCAGAATCAGTCCATTCACTCAGCTCTTACTGCTGCCTCACAGCTTGTTCCCCACAGTGGGCTTCAGTGGGACTGAAAGAGCTCCAGCACTGGCTCCTCACTGACTGACTGAGGAGAGTCCTAACTGAGTCTCAAACAGCTCTTCAGCAGCCAGCAGTTGTTCTTCTGCTCAAAACTCACCTTATGAGACTCTATAGTCTCTCTCAGCTCCTCAAGCTCCTTCTGTCTCTCCTGGATTCTCTGGTGGAATTTTTCCTGCGTTTCCTCCAACTTTCTCTGTAGGGATAGTTTTTGTTGTTCAATATATGTGTGTTTTTAATCTAATAACTTTTAAACTTAAAATACATTTGGGTTTATTTTGTTTGATTGTTAATATTACAAATCAGTTTAAGTGTATTGAAGTTGTTACAAATCGTTTTTGACATCAGCCATTATTAATTAGATGTTAGTTAAATATTATCCTAATTTTCCGAGTTGTGGATGTTTACTAGAAAACACATGGCACTGCATGATAAATAAAACCCTTCAGGATAATATATTTTCAAATTTATCACACTGCCATTGATATTATATTAATATTTACATTGGAATTCTAATATCAGTTCATACCTGTTTCTCAGTCCTCTCTGCTGCAGCTGATACAGTCTTGTGGTTTTTGTGTTCATCCAACATACAAAGATAACATATGCACTGCTGATCTGAACGACAGAAAATCTCCAGCAGTTTCTCATGTTTAGGGCAGATCATCTCCTGCAGTCGTCCAGTGGCGTCCATTAGATTGTGTCTCTTCCCTCTAAAGAAAGTCTGATGTTGTTCAAGATGATTTTGACAATAAGAGTTCAGACACACCAGACAGGATTTGATGGCTTTGTTTTTGACCCCAGTACAGATATCACACTCCACATCTCCAGGTCCAGAGTAACACTGAGCAGGACGAGCAGCTTGTAGTTTTGTCTTCTTGAGTTTCTCCAGCACTTCAGCCAGCATGGTGTTTTTACCTAAACCAGGTCTTGGAGTGAAGGTCTGTCTGCACTGAGGACAGCTGTAGACTCTCTTCTGATCATCCTGATCCCAGCAGTCTGTAATACAGCTCATACAGTAACTGTGTCCACAGGTAAGGGTCACTGGATCCTTCAGTAGATCCAAACAGACTGAACAGCTGAACTCATCCTGAGCCAAAACAACACTGGATTCCACCATTTTACTGAACACAGACACAGTAGTTCACCAACAGAAACAGTAAAGCACAAAGAAATGTGAGACAAAATTTCACTGCCAACCTGAGCAGGAAGAAAATAGATTAGTGATTTATGACAGCAAAGGTAGGTGTGCTGGATGGAATAAAGTTCAAACAGGAGGAAATGTATGAGTAACCTTTGCTCTTTCATATTATTTTGAGCAGTCTGTGAAGAAGAAGCTCAATTAATGTATTGGTTATACTACAGATTCTCTGCACTTCTTTTAATAAAGTTTTAACTATTAATTACAAAATGTATTACTGCATATTTAAAATTACTCACAAACACCAATGCTGGTTTGTGTTGTTTTATTGCATCGTTTTTTTGTCTCTATTCTACCTTTTGTTCTTTGTATAGTAGCCTACATTGTGATATGTAGTTTTATTTAGCACTGGTAATCCAGATTTTTTATTTTCATAATTTCATTACAGATGCCCTTGCAGAATTAAATCAGGAATAGTTCATTACATTAACTATGAACATGATCTACTAACATCTGACGACCAGACAGTGTCCAGGCCTACCTCCTCCTCACTTAATTTTGAACAATATAGGCCTATCTATCGTTTTATAATTTAGAACCTATGAATTTTTTTTTTTTATCCTGAGAATTTTGCTTGTAGTGTCTTTAAAAAAAAACGTCACTTGTTTTGATAAATTGGCATCTAATGCAATGAAAACGCCGATTTAAATTATTTTGGAGAGCACTTCTTTTTGAATTCTCAGTTTCTTAATGGTATTTTAGTGAGGTTTTTCATCTGTAGCCTCACGGTGGCGTCAGTTTACCGTCACACGGCCTTCCAGAGTCGAAGTGAAGTTCACACAGGCACCGGCCCGTCAGGAGCGCGTGGGCGCGAGCGTGCCGGAGGAGTTCGCTCGCGCCGCGGCTCAGGAACAAGGAACTTCGACGCTCAACTGCCCAGCAAGACCAATGAACGCCAAACTGGTCATGTTTCTTTAGCCCTAGCCCACGAAACACCTGGAATATCTCGTCAGGTACGTTCATCTGTCGGTAACCTGTGGAAATAGAAACAGTTATAGGTGTTTAATCGGGTTTTACGGATTTTGTAAATGTGTTAGCTGGTTAGCAGGTAGGAATGAGAGCGAACCTGTTTCCTCAGGTCTACTCACCTCTTCCCTTCGGAGATAACCATGTATACAGACTTCAACGCTGAATTTGCTGAGAAAATTAACTTACATTTGAAAGTTTAATTTGAAATGTTAACCTGTCACACAGGTGAGTTTTAAAGTGTGCCCCTCACCTGAGGGAAGGCATTCCACCTCAGATTACGTTAAAGATCTTCCCTTTAGCGTCCTTCTGTTTTTATCTTATTTATTGTTGTTGTAATAGATTTTTTTTTCGGATTTTGTTTTGTCAGTTGGATTATGTTTGACAGGGAAAGCTAATTTCGTGACATTCGACATTGATGTGTCATTGTTTGAAGTGTGTATATGACATAACGATACAAATTTAATGACAAGGAAATTTCTAATTTCATGTCACATATAATTTAGGGGGAAATTATAATTGTGAACGGCAAATTATAAAACGTTAATTTATATGTACTGCCATGCAGTTTAACACTGAATTTAAACGGCCTTACAGAGTTTAAATCCTGGATTAAAATCTGTATAACAGCACTTTCAACTGTTGACAGGAGGACAGTATGTGTATGTGAGTGATTGTGTTGGAGATAATTAGGTTTCTGTGTGTGTGTGTGTGTGTGTTTGACTGGGTGGAGCTTCTGTCACATGTTTTGCTCTTACATTGTCTTTTTAAACTTTTTGTGCAATATTTATTTATTCGATTAACTGAAACACTGGCTTTGTGCTCACTGACATTCTTGTCATTCAGTAAAAGTTTTCCCATGACAAATAAAAATACCTTGTGAATGAAACTTGGTTGGTATTCTAGTCCAAAAACATGAAAGAAAGCTTTGATCTTGATCCAGATTTCCCAAGGTCATGGGAAACTTGGAAAAGTCATGTGGAAATGAACAAAATTGTTAAAAAGTGTCACGTGTAGGGATTATAAATTTGTCTAGTTATTTTATTGGCTAGAAATTGTTTGAGAATTGTTGTCTCCTTATAAAATTATATATAAAGATACCGTAATCATGAATTACTAAAAAGTCATAGAAATTCATTGGTCAAAAGATGTAGGAAACTTTTCTTTTCTTTTCCTTCCTTTTTTTCTTTTCTTTTCCTTTCTTTATCTCTCTGCATCCCAAAATCCCATTCTCAGACACTTCACCGCAGGGTTTACTCTTCCTGATGTCATCACTCATTGGATCAGGCTTGTGTTCAGTAAGCCAGTGTTTAGTTGCTGAGTTCAGCTGTCTCTGGTTAAGCAGCATGCCAGCATGAGGTATCAGAGATTTCCTTTGATGCTGTGCTTTAGTTATGAGGACTTAAATACACCTGCACAATCAGTTGTTCAAAGAAAGTTCAGTGGATTTTATTTAGAGATTTATTATACTTTTTTTTTTTTTCTAAACATAAAATCAGATTTGGCATTTACAGTTGGTTATTGCCAATCAGCATTTCCTTTAATATATGACATTAAATGTGCCATGTCCTGTTTAGTGTCTGGTGCTGAAGGGAAATTCTATGTAAACTCAATAAACAAATAAATTACAGTATGTTACCAACCATTAACATTATTAAAAACACTAAAATTGCCATTATCCCAGCAGAAGAACATAGAGAACTGAATGTAGATTTATTAACATGGTATCAGTAAAGTGACCTTGGTAGGTAAGTCCTTGGTAGAGATGATGTGTGTGTTAGCAAAATCATTGCTATGCTTTTTTGTAACTACTTACTTAGAAGTTGCAGTGCCAACATTTAAAACTTTTGGCCCTGCAGATATGAATAGTACTTCTGACAGATATGTTTTGTTTTGTTTAATATTGTCATGTTTAGCATAGTTGAATGTATATGGCGTGTGATTAAAGTTGTCACCTGTAAAAAAAAATATATATTTTTTTTAAGAATCACTGCCACTGAATCTGCTTTGTATAATTTACGTGACCTCATAATTGTGTCTCAGTCAGGATGAGTTGCTCAAAGGGATAGTTCACCCAAAAATGAAAATTCTGTCATTAATTACTCACCCTCATGTTGTTCCAAACTCATAAGACCTCCGTTCATCTTCGGAACACAAATTAAGATGTTTTTTGATTGAATCTGAGAGCTCTCAGACCCTCCATAGACAACAAGGGTCCTTACAAGATCAAGGTCCAGAAACATAGCAAGGAGATCGGTGTCAGCTGTGCCATACGGATACGTTTTCTGCATTGTAGGTACACGTTGATTTGAGCGAAAACAACGTATCTGTGTGGCGCAGCTGACACAGAAGAGCATACGCTGTTTGCGTTCAGTGGATATTCTCCAAAATGGCGCTAGGGTGATGCGGAGGATACGAATTTGAATAAAGTTGTTATTTTTTTTCTTTTGCGCACAAAAAGTATTATCGTAGCTTCGTAAAATTACGGTTGAACTCCTGATGTCACATGAATTATTTTACCACTCTCCTTGCTACTTTTCTGGACCTTGAACATGTAAGGACCCTTGCTGTTTACGGAGGGTCTGAGAGCTCTCAGATTCCATCAAAAATATCTTAATTTGTGTTCCGAAGATGAACGGAGGTCTTACGGGTTTGGAACAACATGAGGGTGAGTAATTAATGACAGAATTTTCATTTTTGGGTGAACTAACCCTTCAAGTCAAAGACACCTGAGTCTGGATGTTTGCTGTGTGCTGAAGTTCATATACTGTACCCTGAAGCAAATTCTTCTTTGTTTCAAAATCCCGGTTTCTCCATAGTGGTGGATGTTTTGAACTCGCAGGAAGGAGTTTTTTGCTTCATGTTTTTATTTGTGCACATTACGGTCAAGAGAGTAGTTGTTTAGGTGAAAGATTTTTTTTCAGTGTTGCTTTCCATTTTGTTAGTCTTTATTATCAATTAAATTAACAAGCCAGTTTAATGACATCACATTCCAGGAAGTGACTGTTTTTGGTTGGAAAATCAACAGCATACATTTTATTTAATTTTTGATTTCATTTAATTGTATTTTTTCAATTTAATTTATAATTTTTATCTGTTTTTTTGTTTCTGAATCAAAGAAGAAACCGAATGACATTGCGTGGCCAAGCATTTATTAGTTAATCTTCAGTCATTTACCGCAACACTGCCTTGACTTTGCAATCTCAGAAAAATTCAATGCAGTCATCATTCATTGATATTTCTTATAAAATGTCCTCTGTCTCGCTCTTTCTCCTTTAGCTGATTCCATATCAACCCAACAGACCTCACCATGCTCTACTCCTTCTGCTCTTGACCTTTGACCTCTGACAGCAATGGCAGTCCGCACGGTGGCTCCAGGTCAGATATACATAGAGGTGGAGTATGACTACGAATACAAATCCAAAGACCGTTTTATCACCGTTAAACAGGGGGAAAGTTACCTGCTTGTGAAGAAGACCAATGATGACTGGTGGCAGGTGCGCAAGGATGAGGCCAGTAAGCCCTTCTATGTCCCAGCACAGTATGTGCGGGAGGTGCGACGGGCTCTGATGCCCCCTCCTAAACCCCTCAGTGCAGCAGGCCGAGGGGGGACCGGACCCATTCGACCATCTGGCCTGGAGATTCAGCGGCCAGATGACAACAAAAAGAGCCTGTGCCCCTCTCCCTCCGGCAGTGCTTTACTGCCGCCCAGGGATGATAGAGGCAGCCCGGGCAGCCCGACGGCGCTCGTCCCCCCCACACAAACGAACACTTCACCTGGCTCACTTCCTCGTTCCAGAGCCGAGTCCCCAAGTCGCAAAGTAGTTGGAGAGAAAGATAAAGAGTTAGAGAAGAGCAGTCGAGGACTGGAAAAAGATGCAATTCATGAAGAGTTTGCCAGAGAGGGAGGTGGCCTGGATAAGAACCGAAATGATTCAGAATCTGGGGATGATCTCAGCAGCGGTTCAACTGATAACCTGCAGGTGAGAATCACTTGTATACCCACTCATTAATGGTGAAGTTATTCAGTTTCTGTGCTATTAGTGTCACCTAGCAGAATTTCAAAAATAAAGCTTGTTTGCAAACGCTCTTTACACTCATCACACCCTATCACACAATATCTTACTATTTTATCTGGGGCTTGACAGTAAAGTGTTAACGTGCAGCAAAAAATTTACTTTAACTTAGCTGTTGAGAAGAAGCTCCACAATTTTAGTGTCTCTGTTAAAAGCCAAACTCACAATACAAATTCTTCCATCTCGTAAAAGTACTGTCCATGTTAACAATTTTTTTTTTTTTTTCCCCGTTTGTCTTTGTGTATTTTGTCAAGTTTTCAAATTTTTGCTTGCATTTCTGCAACCAAATTTACATTTATTTTCCCATGTATTTATTTACCCATGCACACTGGCTAATCACCATCTGGCTCAGCCTGCTTCAGTAGCCGCGCCCCAAACTCTCGCTATTAGTTGATCTGGAAGGTGACTGATGGATCTTAGCAGGTCGCTCTAAATCAGAATCAGCTTTATTCGCCAAGTGTGCGCAAACACACAAGGAATTTGTTTTAATGGTGCAATGGAATTTTTAATGGAATTTGTTTTAATGGTGGAAAATGTTTTAATGGTGCTTGGGAGGCTCAGTGTTTCCACTTTCAGGGGAAATAAAACCCATGCATGGCATATTTATAGTAGTCAATGAACAATAAACTGGGTGAAGAAAATGAATTTTGACCTAAAAAATCTTACAAATTTAGATTAGTTTAATTTGCAAATTTTCTGTTTTTCAAAAAGAGATTTAAGAATAGCTGACACACTTACGATCTGTTTGATACACACAAACACATAGACAAACACATTCTTGTAGGACACTGTACTGGACTCTTGTTTTGCCATAGTTACTCATCAGTTTTTTTGAAGTCATTGCTCTCTTTCATTCTCTCTCTCTCTGTTTATCTCTCTTTCTCTCTCTGTCACACTCCCTCCTTTCCCTGAAACTCTTATTTTTGTCGTCTCCTCCCACTGTTTTTCTGTCTTATCCTTCTGCTGTGTCATCACAGTATTTCTGCTAAACAGCAAATATTTGCTGTTGTGTCATCATGGCATGTGTAGGATGGCGTGCCGTGAATGCTTTGCTTTTAGTGCTCACTCACACAGATACACTATCGTTTGAAAAACTTCTAATTGACAAGGATGCATTCAACTGATAAGAAGTGACAGTAAAGACCTTTCAAATAAATGCTGTTCTTTTAAACTTTATATTTAGTATATTTATATATTTTTTTCAAAAAAAATATTAAGCAGCAAAACTGTTTCCAACATTGATAATGAGAAATGTTTCTTGAGCAGCAAATCAGCATATTAGAATGATTTCTGAAGGATCATGTGACGCTTAAGACTAGTGAAGAGTAATGGCTGCTGAAAAGTCAGCTTTGCATCACAGGAATAAAGTTTTCTTTTAAAATGCATTCAATTACAGTATTTTTCATGAATTAAATGCAGCCTCAGTAACCATAAGAGATTTATTTGAAAAACATTAAAATATTACCAGTCCCATACCTTTAAACGGTAGTGTAGATTGCTGCATATGTAACTCCTCTTGACTTGTTTGGGATTTGTCCCCCTCTGTTTTTACCTGGTTTCTTTGTCAATGTAATGTAAAAATCATGGTGATAGCTGATTAAATATATCTTCTGTGGTTTTAATGGTATAGCAAAATCTCTCTACCAATTTGCAAATTTCACATTTTCCGTCACACTGTAAATACCATTTAAATGCCAACCTGTTCCCATCCCCTCATGACGGAGTGTAAACATCAGAAATCCTCAAACCAAAATAAGGGTTTTGGCATCATGGCATTTCAGTAGTCTTCAGTATGCCATCAGTAAAGACTCTTTGAAACTGAGCAAGGCGTGTTCTGTTTGTGCAAATGTGTCTGTTAATGTGCGTGACCAAAGGTCACCTGCAGGAACATGGTGGACATACCAATACATCTCACTGTCCTGAGAGAGAGAGTTTGATGTGAGAAAGAGATGAAAACTCTCAGTCTGTTGTTCCTTCCATCATCTGTGCGTGTTGACAGAAGGATTGTCTTTACGTTCATTTGAAGATTTGCTTAATCTCTGAGAACAGTGGGAGAGAGTTTGGGTCGGGATGTTCAGCATGACGTGACGGTGTTGAATGGGAGGGGGTGAGGAGAGTGATGCTCTGTGTTTGTGTGCGTGTAGCGCTCTGCACTGGCTCTAGCATCCTGCATCCAGCCCAGTTCAGAGTTGCTTGCTGCCGTGTCTACCGTTATAGGATATTCTGCACTGAGCAGCACTGCAGAGACACCATGTACCCAGAGGAACCGGTAAGAGAGAGATACACACACCTGCGTTTACACCACGCATGGCAGCGTACGAATACACTTACACAAACACACAATTTCTGCATTTATCACAGCTATACTTAAAAAAATCTCTCTCTCTTTATTCTCATTGTTTTCTTTCCCGCCTTACACATACATTTAAAGGGATACATACCCAATCATGACTATTCTGTTATTGTTTACTCACTATGCGTTTCAGAACCTGTATGACTTTATTTCTTATTTGGAAGATATTTTGAAAAATGTGTATTTTTGTCT
This sequence comes from Schizothorax lantsangensis, assembly GCA_027422415.1. Classification (NCBI taxonomy): domain Eukaryota; kingdom Metazoa; phylum Chordata; class Actinopteri; order Cypriniformes; family Cyprinidae; genus Schizothorax; species Schizothorax lantsangensis. The sequence continues at coordinate 30,329,890 of CM049845.1, forward strand.
ATACAGTGAAAGTATTATATTTCTTCAAAGTCTCTTCTTTTGTGTTGCACAAAATAAAGTTAGAATTGTAATTTTTGGGTAAACTATTCCTCTAATTATTGGCACACAGACAACTTAATGTTTATGATGGACTCTGTTCTATCTAGCCTTGCAAATGCAGTTGAGCTTGCATGTGCATCACAAGTGTTCACACAGGTCGCTGTATACACATTGACACACGAACAGCAGTTGCTTTCACAGAAATAAGCAGAGCCAGAACATGATGTGCTTGTATTATTGTCTTGAGCTACTGTGACATGCTGATGTGACCAGGATGTGCATGTGGGTGATGTGCATTTATTACATAAGCTTTGCTACATAACAGTTCAGTGGACAGCTGGCCTGAGAAACGCACACACACTGCATCAAGAACACACACAATTTAAGAAAGCATGCACTCAGCATATACATGTACACACAAGCAAGCTAAAACACAGCATTACCAAACTTTGGCTTTAGTGTGTGTTTTTGTCTTTGCTTTTTACACAACTGTAATGATGTGATTGTAAAAAACAGTATGCCTTCTGATTCCTCTGCCCTGATGCAGATGAAACTCAAGCTGTTTTAATCTGTTTGCTCTGTCGCCCGATTGTCAGTGTTCAACTGCTCCATGGGCCTATTAGTCTGTAGCTTACATAATACTATAATGCTAATACTGTATGGTAGCTACTGTTAATACACTTCACTGTAAACATGGAGCATTATCACTGCTGCAACAGCTTTATTTAACCATGTTGTGCAGGTTGTGAAAGTTTGTTTTAATGTAATTGTCCTCTGACAAAAGTACAAATAGACAGCATTCTAATGCTAATTCCTATTCTGCTTTTAAAAGGTTGCTGTGAGCTCAAGGTTTAACCTGCCTTAGGCTTTGTGTATCCCTGCACAGCGTTGATTTTGTGTACTGAAACCTTGTGACACAGATGAGTGGAGTCAGCGCTTGATTTGCATGCTGAGTTTCTGATAACTGGTGTTGTATCATCTTTAAAATGGGATTTTTGCAGTCTCAGCCACAGATTTGATCTCAGCTGATGCATATTGCAGACAAAAATGGCAAGAGTTGTCAAAGTCGCAAGCTTCAGTTTGATTGGCTGGCTCAATGCAATTTCAAGGAGTCAGGGTGCACAGGTTCTTATCAGTTTGACAGATTTTTTTTATATTTTTTTTTATAATTTTGAAAGAGGTCTCTTAGGCTCTCAAGTCAGCATTTGTTTGATTAAAAAATACAGTAAAACAGTAAGATTGTGAAATATTACATTTTAAAATAACTAAAAATGTAGTTTATTCCTATGATGCAAAGCTGAATTTACATTCAGCATCATTACTCCATTCTTAAGTGTCACATGATCCTTCAGAAATCATTCTAATATGCTGATTTTGGTGCTTTACAATGATTAAAACAGATGTGCTGCTTACAATTTTATATATTAAAATTATATATAATATTATTATTAATAATAATAATAATAATAATAAAAATATATTTTTTAAATATTGTGAATGTCTTTACTGTTATTTCTTTTTTTAAATCAATTTACTGCATATTTTCTTAAAGTGCCCCTATTATGCCATTTTTAAGGCTCCTAATATTGGTTTGGGAGTCTCCTACAATAGGTTTACATGCATGCAAGGTGAAAAAACAATTTTGTTTTCTCAAAATATGCGTTTAATATCACCTCATTTTCCAGCGATTCTCAAAGGATTAGTTCGAAGCAGTTCTAAGATTCAGACTCTAAACCCCTCCTTTCCGTGAGCCTACTCTGCTCTGATTGGTCAGATAGCCCAGTCTGTTGTGATTGGTCTACCGTGTACAGTTCTTCCACACTGACTGAATCAATAATTTTCTTTTTGAATCTTGCCTTATACACAGAGGCATTGTCATGTTAGAATAGAAAAGGGTCCTGTCCAAACTGTTGCTATAATATTAGAAGCACATAATTCCCTAGAATATCATTATATGCTGTAACATTAAGACTTGTACTCATAGAAATTATTTGAGAAAACTAAAGTAGTCAAACCTGTTCATCAGAAGGGTCTTTATATATTCAATTTACTGGCGACCCAATACTTTAGAAAAAATGGCAATATATTAATTTTAAACATCTGTGTACATTTGCATAAAAAAAATAAATAAAAAAATTGCATCCATATTTGTCCATGCCTGTGTCATGTTGATTAGAGTATTCAAAATTTGAAAAGGATTGATTTAAGGTACATTTAGAACAAATACAAATGTGTTCATAATTTTATGATTAATCGCGAATTAACTCATGACAATCATGCGATTAATCACAATTACATTTTTTAAAAAAGCGCCCAAACCTCGATTGACAGCCCTAGTATTTATTGTTTGTAGTATCTTGAAACTCTCCCGAGCAGCGTTTTTGCTCATAGATAAGATGACATGCCGTAAAAACATCATGAGCGCCCTCAGGCGACCGTTAATTTGACATCAGAATGAATACGCCACCAACGAACATTTTTAAATATACACCAAATTATCATTATTTATGTAAATTAAACGGCATCTCTCATTCAAACTCGCTCGCTCCTGCTCTCTCTTCCAGCTCGTCGGTTCTCCGCATTGGATTGTGGGAAATAGTGCTTCAGCGAGTGTCATGAAGTCGTTCACTCAGAATTCGGACAGCACTACAAAATGGCTGACACCTGATATAGTGCACTATATAGTGGATAGGGAGCGGTTTCGGACACTGCTAATAACTTTATTTATCTTGCACTTTCGGATTTACAACTTTGCAGATCGTTTACATTCACATACAGCTACATTACACACTGCATGAAAGGCTATATTGGAAATGGCATAATAGGGGCACTTTAATAAAACTATTTATTTCTTTAAAAAAAAAAATCATGCTGACCCAAACTTTTGAATGGCATTGTAAAATAGTTAGGACCAGAGACTGTATATAACGGAGATAAACCACTGGTATAACAATGAATAAGAGAAATTTAATTAGATTCAATTAGATATGAGCTGTATTTACCTGGCTGAACATAGCTGCACAAATGTGTTTTTAAGATGGCCACTGAGTGAACTGACTTGCCCTGCAAGAGACTTTGTTAGCTTTTAATTTTGAATGAAAACACAAAATTTAACCACAAAGTCCACTTGCTTTTTTTGTTGTTTTCTTGAGTGTTGTCTGTGTAGCCGTTCACCTGCCCCAACATTTCTTGAGCAAGCACTTTATGTGCTGGTCTATTATTGTTATATAGACTTGTTATACTGGCCAGAATAAGAGTTTAGTTTGTCTATATCCGCTTTGCACTCCTTGTTTTTGTGGCAACAGGGTGTGTTTTATGACGTCATCAAGTATTATAGAACGTCTTGCCCAAGGGTTTTTTACGTGGTGCACCGTGGGCCTCAAAGCTTGCTGCTCCCAAGGTGACATTACATATGCTCATATTCAGCACATACTTACATACTCAAGTACTGTTTAGGTTCAAAGGTCATTTTCTCATTCTTAGAGTGCTGGTTAGCTTCAAGGGTCACTATAAGGAGGATTGCATGGCATAATCATTCTTGGCACAGAGGACACACACAAATGCAGGATTACTTTCCATAAGGCAAGGAGTTTTCTAGGGATTGGTCAGTAGTGACTGAGTGGATGTGTGTGTGTCTGTGTGGTCTATAAATGATCACAGAGGGTTTATTTATATACAGAAAAACCATAAGAAATCTTTGCATTTGTTACCCAGAGAGGACCTTTATGTGACCGAATAAGAGGAGCAACTCAAGACACTATTAGATTAACAGATTATGTCTCCTCCTCCTGCTGATGCATGCTGGGATGCTTTGGTTTGCACTATGAGGCTAGACTGGCTGTAGATATTTCAGTGTGATTTAGACTTTGGTTTACTGTATTTTGAGGGTGTTATATTCAAATGCTTTTCTTCCATCTTTACTCTCACTCATTCCTTTTCTCTCCCTTATTGCGTTTTCTTCTTTTGAACATCTCTTTCTTTGATTCCCTCATTCTTTTGTGTTTTGGGTGCATACCTATTAGAGAGCAGCACAGAAACATGCACGTCTGTGTCTTTAGGGCATGTTGGCACACAGTGTTCTGCTGATTTGAGGTGTGGAGTCTCCTCATGTCAGAGACAGAGTCTTTGAGTGGAATAAGGGGGAAATGATGACAATGTGAAGTTGAAATAATGGAAGAATGAGTCTTACATTTCAAATTGCTCTTATTTTAATATGATTCTGTTCTTTTATTTGTTTATTTCTAACAGTTTGTCACCCATTAACCCTTTTTTTGTCAATCACTGTGTATATTACATATTTTGCATTTTTCGTTTTTCCTAATTTAATTTCCTTTTTGTTTCTTCAGCTTAGCTATAAATGCGCTAGCAGTACAAATATACATATATTTGTAATAGCAGTAAGAGTTAGAATAGGGTTAGAAAGGCTAAGAGAGGGAGTTATAGAGGTTATAGAAAGAAAGAGGTAGAGAAAGAAGTGGTGGCTACGAGAGGTAGTTAGAGGTAACGAGAGGGAGAAACAGAGTTAGCTTTGCTCTCTTCTGCTTTCCAGGGATTCTGTTCTGACATGCTGCAACTTCACATAAGCTTCCTCATTCCAGCAGTCTTCTACTCGCTCACATACACAGAATTCAGTGCTGTATCCTATTCTTCTTTTGGCTCCAATTATAAATAAATCATAAAATGTTCACTTAAAGCTTCTAAATCTAAGAAATGCTGTTATACCAGAATTTGCAGTATGAATTTAGTGTGTAATGTGTAAAATACTTTAAAGATAATACATGTGGTTTCTTTGCTGTTAAATGTAAAATCAAACCTGCAGGTATTTTTTTTTCTTTAGTAAATGATCAAATAAAGTATACATTCATGCATCATAAGTGCTTCCCGATGGTGACTACACCTTCACATTGATGAAACCTCAGTGAGTCAGACAAAAGCACAGATCAGCTTTTGAACAGGGCTGGGGATATCAGCCAATCAGTGATGGGCAAATTTTAGAAGGGCATAATCAAATCTTCAAGTAATGTAAGGCCCATTGATTGGCATGTGAGGAGTCATGTTTGATATGTCATCTGAAGGCCTAGTCCCCAGCCCTCAGTCTTGAGGATCCTCACACATACAGGGTCAGCACTGCGCCACCTGCTGGCTCTATCTACACATCTCTCAACATCAAGCTGTTTTCTTGATGCTTTCCCTTTTAATATCTAATTTTGTTTTGAATTATCAGGTCAGGTTTGTTAATAATTGTTAATAGTTCTCCTGAAAATTAAATTTTGCTGAAAATTTACTCATACTCAGGCCATTTAAGATGTAGATTTGTTTGTTTCTTAACAGATTTGTACAAATTTAGCATTACTTCACTTGCTCAACAATGAATCCTCTGTAGTGAATGGGTGCCATCAGAATGAGAGTTCAAACAGCTGGTAAATACATCACAATGATCCACACGACTCCAGTTAATCAATTAACATCTTATGAAGTCAGAAGCTTGATCTGTGCATATTTCTCTCCTGATTCAGATAAGAAGACTTTTTCACTGGAGAAAGCAATATTTTGGATACTAGACTATCCATTTTATGTTTGGATGAACTATTTCTTTAAAGTTTAAACAACAATTTGGTTCTCTCTTGATGTGCTGTTCTTTGTATTTGTGACCATATGTGTTTATATATTGCTTGTTTTGTTTGGGTTTCTATTGTTGTCATTGTTATACATATTTTTTTTGTCTCCTGATCATTATTCAGTGTATGTAAAATGCTTTATTGGTGAGTTTCCATTGTGGAAACTTGTTGGATGTTTTTTGTTTTCTTTGCCCCAGGCTGTACCATCACTTATTTTGACTCAAACACATTCAGTGGTTTTGTTTCAAATACTTTTTTCTTTTTTTTTCCACAGTGTCCTTTTTAAAATGTTTTCTCTTTCTCCAGGCCATTACATAATCCCACCCACAGCATATGTGAGACGGCGTAATTGGCTGGGTCCGGTTTTAGTGAGAGATTAGCTACTAGCAGTATTACCATTAGTTCTCAGTTGTGACATTGTTAGCATTCACTATTACTTGAATGTTTTTCATTAGTTATGGAAATGTTACTTCTTATATTAGCATACCTACTTGCTGTCAACCTGTGATTATCCTTAATGAAAGTTATCATATTTTGATAAACTGTTCAGTGCACACTAGTATTAATTAAAGAGCCAAAGATAATAGACATATGGATTTTGTGGCGTCGTCTTGGCCAGCACATCATCACTGCTATGAGCCTGTTGGCCACTGCAGCCTGAAATTAGTGCTTATGATTGTTAACTATGATTAACTATGAAGACTTTCTCTTTGACACAGACTGCCATTACTTTAATTTTCAGTACAGTTGTTGATAAAGTCTTGTATATGAAGTCATTACATTATCATTGCGATCACATGATTATTTTTGGGATATCGGCCAGTGTATAGGTTCTCCATGTTTTTTCCTCTCTCATTGGCCTTAAAAGTCTGAGTTTGATCACACCACACCATTAGTTTGAGTTTGTGTGCTTTAGCCCAAATCTCTAATCTGATGACATTATCCTCTGTGGATTAAACTGTTAAGTGCCATCCAGGTTCACCATGCACATATTCATGTGAGCTCATTACCTTGTTTCAGATGGTGCAGTGATGCATGCTGGGATTCTTTGACTTTGGAAGCCAGGACTGGACTGGTTCACTTCACTTGCATTATAAAAAAAAAAAAAAAACTTCAACAGCTTTGCAAAAATATCAAGAGAGCTTTCTCTCTCACACACACACTTAGTTTAATGTGCTTAGTCATAATTAAATTACCCATGGGGCTGTTGTGTAACAGGTTTGATTGAATGACAAGCCGTAGAGTTCACTGTTTAGACACAGTCGTTCACTTCCTCCATGTCTCTTTAGCTCTCTCTGTTTCAGTATTTTGTAGGACTAGAGATTTCTCATTTCATTCAGTGCTTTTTGCTTTACTGTGTGCTTTATTGTGCCATATTCCTCATTATTTTGAGGAATTATAATTTTGTGCCAGATTATTTTGTTTTTATGCCTTTAATCTAATTTTGTTGAGAGGCCTGGTGGTAAAGTAAGTGTGAGTTCAGGTGTGTGTTGTAAGGATCTGGAATGTGGTTGTGCAGGTTCGTCTATAAATAAGTTTCAGGTACGAATGACAGTCTCGCTCTCGCTCTCTCTAATCTATCCCCTCTGTTTCCCTCTCTGACTGTGACTCTATCTATTGTTCTAGACTCATAATGCCCCTCATGAAGAAAATACTATTTTAATCAGTTCCTGTGAGCAGTAGGGATGCATCGAAAATTGAGCTGCCACAGATGCCATAAAACCACATTTTCGGTCTTCGCTCAAACGAGAAAATGTCAAAAATCTGGAAAAACGGAAACTTTAACAGGTTGGATAACAGGAATTTTGACATGGAGAAAAATCAGTGTGCACATGATATATCATGTAATACATTTTAGAGTATAATTGTACTTCAAAGTCAGTATGATTTGCACAAGTATGGTTTACAGTTTTCTATATAGTTTTCTATACCGTTTCTATATAATAACATGTTTAAGCTTGTATTTTCATATAAAGTCACAATAATTGAGCCTGTAATAATAGAGTAAATGTGTCCAGATGCAAACATTTTACACCCATATATATATATATGTATATTAGTAGATTGTATTCCTTCATTTTTAAACCGTGTTGCTAGGCACTCCAATTAAACCCTTAAAACTTTCAAGACCTTCTGTGTTTCCGTGTCTAGTTTAATTTGCTCCTCATTCCAAATATGGTAAAAATTCTGTAAACTCTTCCTCTGCCCACAAAACCCCTTTGTTGATGTATTGCATTTAAATTTGTTTAGTAAGTGTATTTAATTGCGAACTTTTTACGATTTTAGTTTTACTTTGATTATTTGTCCTATATCAAACAACCATTTCTAACAAAGATTGTCTCTCTCTTCTAATGCAGACTTTAGGTTCAGGGCAGGGCAGGCCTGACTCTCCTGTCTACAAAAACCTGCAGGAGCTGAAGATCTCTCAGTCCTCCACCCCTCCACTGCCATCCTTCTCTCCGCTCCACACCAATGGTGACTGGGAGACTCACAAAGACCAGAATGGCAGATACTTCTACTACAACCGCAGCACGCAGGAGAGGACCTGGAAACCCCCACGGGCACGGGACAGCCTCTCCAGGAAAGAGGAGAAGCAAGACATGACTGACACTGAGGTACACACACAACACCCTCAGATTAGACTCAACACAACAGACAGTGATGCATGCACGCACAAACACACGCATGTATTGGCTTCATCAGGGACAAAATATCTGTTGTCTTGGTAAATGCATGATGGGAGAGCTAAACTCTTTCTCAACCTAAGCTGTATATTTATAGGCATGCAAAGCATTCTGGGTAATTGATTTTCTCTTATCTGGTGGGTGAAGGGTTGATTGACTGACTGACTGACTGACTGGTGATTTATTTCTCTTTTCTCTTTTCCTTGTCTGCCTCTCTGAATTAACTCTTTTACTTTGTTTCTCTCTATATTTCTTTCTACCTGTCTTGCTTTTGTGTGATTGGCTGGGTGAAGGTTCTGTCGTCAGAGGAAAATTGTCTGAGCAGCCAATCAGACAGCCAGTATGGTTCGCCCCCTAGAGGCTGGTCTGAAGAAATGGATGAGCATGGGCACACTCTCTATGTGTCTGACTATACTAATGAGAAGGTACAAAGACAAACTCAGTGTGTTACTGCATGGTTGACAATTTTTGTCTTACTAAGCTCACAAATGGGAAAACTACAAACTTTTTAATCAACAACTGGCTTGTTTATTGTTTTTATTACATGGCCATTGGCCACACTTCCTCATTTCTATGGTTAACATACTGTGTGACCTGTCCTAACCATTGATTCGGTGTATTTAGAGCTGATCACAGTGGTTGAAGAGTCGACAAGTCATGGAACTTTTTTTTGATGGTTTAATTGCGCTGCTTTATTTGGTGCATTCAACAGGCTGTGAATTAGTTGTTGAGTGTTTTTTTTGTTGTTTTATTTTACTCCCATACAGGCCTCGCATGCTGTTTTTTTTTAACCCCTTGTCATGTGTGTTACGTTTTTATGCATTACGTTCTAAAAACTTCCTTTCTGTTGCATTCTGTGAAGGCACCTTTTTACTGTCTCCAACATACAGTTTCCAACAGATTGGAAGTCCAATGGAGAGTAGTGCATGAGCTGTGTGGAATATGTGTATGTGAAATTTTCAAATCCAATTTAAGCTTTGGTATATGAAATATTTGAACTTCTGCGGCTAGACTATATGCAACCACTCAGCAACAACACGTTGTATTTTAATCAAAACTATGCGCGCAAGGTGAGAATTACAAATATTTTTGCACTAAAACGTTAATTGTGAATATATATTTATACGTTTATTTTACCATGATTGTCAATAGGAGGCGAAATGCGGCAATTGTAATTGAATGTTGGAGATAGTGGAAGGGTGGCTTTAGATATGCTTTTGTGTAGGAAAAGGAATCAGAGTCTGCCTTACAAGGCTTTGTTTTGTATATGTATATAGTGGTTGAGACACACAGATGAGCGAGGCCGGCTGTATTACTACAGTGCAGATGGCTCCAGATCTGAGTGGGAGCTTCCTAAAATCGGTCTCAAATCACAGGTGAGACAACAGATTCAGGTGCTTATCAGCATTAGAATATCTAGTCAGGAAATCCCTTTCAATTTGGTTTATTAAAACCTACTAATCCTGGTTTCAGTGCCCTGTGCAGTGCTTAATTGAAAGTGTGTGTCTGTGTGTGCATGTACACGTTTTGAGAGTATTTCAATTTGTTTCCCTGACATACCTCATTACCAGTCCTAATAATCTTGCCTCTTCTTGTTCCACCTATTTTAGTCTAACCACTCAGCTCTGCTACCAGGAGATGCACACAAAACTCGTAGTCTTGACCGGAGACTGCCTGATTCAATTCCTATCAGGACGAGACACGGCGTATATTTACACGAGTCCAATGACAAGGTACACATGCATATGCATACAAAGAGGCATCATACTATTGCACACGAAGCAATGACAACATACATAATGAAACTGCTCAAATTCAATACAGATGGCAAGCTTAATGGTTTTATCTTCATTTAGTGGTTAAACTCTTATTTTTCAGTTTATGAAGATTTGTTTCACCCAGTGCTTAAGCTGATAGCTGAAACAGCTGATATTTTAGTTTATCTAACTGCTACTTCTATTTCTTCTACAAGTTCTACTACAAGCTTCTAACGTCTGCTGGTAATATCAGTATATATTTTTATTATTTATTTAATAATTTAAATACATTAAAAGCTTGACTATGATTTAAATAATTCATAAGGTTTTGTCATCATGAAACTGCTTAGGGTTGATTATATTTACAAGCACTGTCAAATGCTGGTCTGGTTGAAATGAACAGTTCTTTTGGTTATAGTGATGTGAATGACTCCCATCCCGATTTGGGTGATGATGTTTACATGTGCTTTATGTTTGACTGAAGTTAAAACAGAAATCCGTCAAGGACCGGCGAACCTTACCCCCGCACCGCAAAAGCACCTTCCGCTCTCACCCTTATAGGCCACAAGTCAGTGTTGCCTTACCCCTATATCACAGCAACCAATCACGTCGTCTGAGATGATTGCATGCACACTCTCACCCACTGCAACTCATTTCAGTAAATACAGTGATTTCTGCACAAATCCTGTACAATGTGTTTGAACTGCATGAGAAATTGCACATGAATGTATTATTCTTAAAGGAATCGTGCACTATTAAATTTCAACTGGCATCATGTACACACACTGATGTTGCTCACAACCTTTTGCTTTCTAGTGGATGGTTTTGAGCAGCATAAAGTTGAGCAGCATAAAGTTGAGCTGATGACAGAATTTATATTTTTGAATGAACTCTTTAATGATTCGAGAAATCCTTTAAACCTGTTTGATTAATCACATGCTTTGATTAAATGATCAGTTAGTCCTGTCTAGTTTTAGAAGGGATGATTTTTACTTTAAGACTTCCAGCAAAGATAGAATATCCTGACTTACCCTGAAATGGAGGTATGTAGTGTATATAATGCTGTCTGAATTACATATTGGCCGTTATTAATCCGAATTAATACAGTGTCCTCCACTAATATTGGCACCCTTTTATGACCAAAGGCGGCTGTGAGGGATGATTTTTATCTTTATCTTTCATTAAAAAAATTCACAAAATTCCAACCTATCATTGAAGTAAAACAATTGAAAGTGGGGGGAAAATCTCATTGTGAGCAAAGATGCTTTCACTATTTCATGTTGGCCACAATTATTGGCACCCAATTATTGAATGTCCTTTTCCCAGGGTCCTGACTTACCCTGAGAATGATAAGAGATCAGTTTCTTCATGAATCTCTCCAGTCCTTCAGTATATACGGTGCTTCTTCTCTTCATTCACCTCACTCATTTTCTGTAGGGTTCTCAGAGGACAGAGACAGCAATGGTAAAAGATTAATTTTGTGCTGTGAATTTTTGTGTTTATTTTGATGTTTGTTTTGGATTGTTGTCCTGGTGGAAGATCAAAACATGGCCCATTATAAGATTTCTAACAGAGGCAGTCGATTTTGATTTTTTATCTGTTGGTATTTGATAGAATCCATGATGCCATGAATAACAAGATGTTCAGGACAGCAGAAAAACAGGCCCACAACATTAAAGATCCAGCAGTATATTTAACCGTGGATGACTATTATATCCCTGTTTGTATAAACTTTAAAAAGCTATTTTTTCAGTTTCATTGACAATAGAAGCAGTGCCATTTGAAGTTCCAGCTTCTGACAACTGATTTGCTGGAGTTTGTTTTTGGATGAGTGAGGACAATTTTTCTTGAAACCCTCCCGAACAATATGTGGTGATATAGGGGATGTTTGATTTTTTAAACTAATCTCTGCAATTCTCCAGCTTGATCCTTGGAGAGTTTTGGCACTCAAACACTCCTCCTCACCGTGCATAGGACATATAGACACACGTCCTTTTCAGGCAGATTTTAACATCTTTAGTTGATTGGAAACTCTTAATTATTACCCTGACAAAATGGGGATTTTCAATGTTTTAACTCTTTTCTTACAGCCACTTTCTATTTTGTGATGCTACAATTTGCTTCACATCAGATTATTACTCAGGATGGATTTAAGATACCTTTGTGTTCCTCAAATTCCTGTACAGAAAGTCATGACAATTTCATGTCATGTGGTTTAAAAAATGTTATGTGGGAATTTCAGAGATATTTTACTCATAAGTGTTCTAGGGGTGCCACATAATTGTGGCCAAAACTTCATTGGCGAAAAACATTTATTTCACATGAGATTTTCTCCCCACTCTCAATTGACTCAATGATAGGTTAGAATTTTGTGAATTTATTGAGTGAAAGATCAAAAGGATAAACATCAGATTTATTTTCACAGCTGTCCCTCCTATTAGTGGAGGGCACTGTAGGTACAGTGATTGATGACTATTAATTTATATTTATGCATTTAGCCCCAAACTCTGTTAGTATCATTTTATCAGCATGTGGATTACTTTGCTGATCAGGTGTTGATAAAATTGTACCTCTGTGGTTTGTTGTTTTCTTGTAGGACACCAAAACTCCTCCTGTCCCTCCTCTCCTAAACCCCCAAACTCTGTCCTCCTTTTCTCCTCCTGGTCCTCCTTTATGTTTGTCTTTGTTTCCCTGCCCGGTTTTCACTCCTCTCTTAATGCTGAGCTATTATGTGTGCTTGTGGTGTGGGTTTATAATAAATCAATAAGCCATGAGGACCCAAGCATTAAGGGTTTAAGGGTGTTGGATATGCTCAATGTGAAGTGGAGTGCTTTAATGGTTATGGATGTTAAATCACTTAGATTCAATGCATTTAGAATGCCACAGCAATATGACAAAACTGTTTAAAAAGTGATTACATTAGCAATGATGTAAAAAATAAAGTTAATTTTGTGCATTGATACAGAATTAAACTGATTACAGGTGTGTGTACATTTGCATGTGGTTTGAATGCAACTCATCCAATCAGATTTTAAAACTATCAATTTTATAAGATTTGATTTACTGGTTGCGTCTGTTGTGCTACTGAAGAACAGAATGCAATATAGCTCAGTACAACATACTGCAAACAGGCCTAAACCATCACTGTGCTCATGTACGGTATTTTCTCTCTCATGGTGGTTCCGCCTCTGTTGCGACTAGACAAAGTTAGGTTTCTTCTAACTCTGTTCTGGGTTGATTCTGTGGCCGCTTGCTGTTCATCACTCTCGTTGTAGTTTGTTTATTTAGGTTTGTCTTCTTTCTCTCTTCTCACATCTGTTTCTCTGTTCTAGCCATCAGAGAAATGTGGCACTTTAAACATGACTAAAATCACTGAACATGGAAAGAAGGTCCGGTAAGTAAAAGCAAACGGAGGGAATGGTCTCATTCATTTGACAGAGCAAACAAATGCTTAACCGTGCTGTGCTGATATTGTTGTTTGTTTGCCTTTTGTCATGCCCACAGGAAGAACTGGACCTCCTATTGGACAGTTTTGCAGGGTTCTTCACTACTATTTAATAAGGGCCAAGGGGCCGGGACTGGTTGGGTGAGTGACAGTTCAGTGCTGAGAGAAAATCATCAGTAGCCTATGTGATATACTCAGTTTTGTATGTCTGGTGTGTATGTTTATGTGTTCATGCTTTCTCAACAGTTTGGAAGAGACCAGAAGCTGGAGTTTAGTGTGGAACTCAAAGGAGGTTCAGTGGACTGGGCATCTAAAGACAAATCCAGCAAGAAACATGTTCTAGAGGTAAAGAGCTGGTTGGAAACTGGTTCACCTAATTCTCGCTCTGTTTGATTTGGTTAAAAGAGATATGAATGTTGAACTGTTATTAAGGTCATGCAGTGGATTATCCTGTCCTTTTTGCACAGAGCTTGGCTGACGCTGTGGTGAACAGCTTGATGTCTAAACGTGGTTAATTGTGTGACAAATATTGCTGTTTGATTTGCTGCGTTCATGTGTCTAGCTGAAGACTCGACGGGCCATGGAGCTCCTCTTGCAGTCAGATAACGAGAGCTTCGTCAATGAGTGGCACAAGGCTTTGACTGAAGCCATACACACATATGTAAGATCACTCTTCTATATGCCTTCACTTGCATTACCTCAGTCCTCTAATTATTCTGTCGTCTTGTATGTGTGTTTTGTGTTGCAGGCTTGGGAGTCTGATGAGGCCATTGAAGAAGACATGCCAGAATCTCCTGACACTGAGAAACATGACAAAGAAAAAGAGCAAAGAAACTCCAAGAAGGCTAGAGGTGTGTGTGTGTCTATGTGAACGATTCTGTAGAACTGTTTCAAAACTTAGTGTATTGCTAAGCTAACAACACAATACTCTAATAAGAATAAAAATGCATGAGACAGTCGGCGGTGGGTGATTTATTTATAATACAGCCCACTCACATCATTCAGCCCAGTGCACCTGGAGTTGTGTACCATTCCTTAAATAGACTTCTCTTTCCATAATGCTTTAGATATTAAGAAATCCATAAGCATGGATAATGCAGAACAGAAGAAGAAGACCAAGCTGATGAAGCTCCTCACAGGCAGACCCACATTACAGGCCGTCAAAGACAAGGGTTACATTAAAGGTACCACATGTACATATACACACAGAACTGTGTGAACACAGAGTTATTGGTAAAATTCAAAGACTCTTTTATTGTTTGTTTCTCTCTCTGTAGATCAGGTGTTTGGCTCCAGTTTGAGCAGTCTTTGTCAGAGAGAAAGTACCACCGTCCCTCACTTTGTCTCGATGTGCATTGAGCAGGTGGAGAAGAACGGTACACTTCTGTTCAGCCCATGTCCAGCTGAATATTGACTACATCTAAATCCTACATTTACTCTTACCCCAGCTTTGAATGTTTATGCTTAATAAAACTTGAATTACTATTTTCAACCCTTGTCACTGACTAAGGTTACATGCACATAAAATTGCATGTAAGCATCTTAATATTCCTGTATACATGATTATTGTAGTTGCCGATCTGTACATCTGCTTTCTTTTCCACTGTTATTTCCTTGATAATTTAGCGCTGTCGTTGATGTATGTTCAGTTATTATTAGTTTCATTACTACCTTTATTGATTTTTTTTATTACTTTTATTAAAATATTAATTAGGCCTTGAATATTTCTTACTCTCAAAAATGCCAGACAACATCGCCTCAAAATGGAAAAGGTTGTGCAGTCAATAATAATAATATATTATTTAAAAAATAAAATAAAAAGCTTGTCATAGTTACCTAAAATTATAACAATTAACATTTCCATTACTTAAAATTAAATAAACTTTAACTGAAATAAAATCAGTTTTTAAAACTTTTTCAAAATCAACTTTTTATTTCAGCAGTTACCAAGGCAACTTTTCTGTTTTTAGTTTAACTTGAAGTAAAATAACTAAAACCAAATAAACAAACTTATAAATAAAAAATGACTAAAAACACTTTGTGCATGTAAACTGGATGAGTTGATACTCACTGCTGTGAACTGCATCCTAACATGCATTCTGATGTTTTGTAATGCTTGTCTTTTTTTTTCTCTCTCTCTTTCTCACCTCATCTAGGGTTAGGAGTGGATGGTTTGTACAGAGTCAGTGGAAATTTGGCCATTATACAAAAACTGAGATTTGCTGTTAATCACGGTATGTCCTGCTACCTTTTGCACCCATACTGATTTATTATACGTAACAGATTACTCATATGTATGATAAAAACAGATGATTATTTTGATCACTTCGATCTACATAAATACAGATGAGAAAGTGGATTTAGAGGACAGTAAATGGGAGGACATTCACGTGACCACTGGAGCCCTGAAGATGTTTTTCCGTGAGCTGCCAGAACCTCTATTCCCCTACGCTTTCTTCAACAACTTCATCACCGCTATCAGTGAGTGGAGATAAATATTTAACACTGGTGTTTAGAGGGAGATGTTTCTCACTCATATAACACTGTCATGTATGTTTCTGTGTAGAAATGCCGGATTATAAGCAGAAAGTTCAGGCGGTTAAAGATCTGATGAAGCAACTGCCACGGCCAAACCACGACACCATACAGGCGCTCTTCAAACACTTGAAGAAGTGAGTATAAAAGAAGGAGAGAACAACTTACTGTAGAAGGCACATAAACATAAATGGAAATTATTAATTATTATTATGATTAGTTTTAGAGGAAGTGTATGTCATGTCAACTGCTCTTGTGTGTTTGCAAACACTCTTTCTCTCTGTAGAGTAATCCAGCATGTCGACAAAAACAGGATGACCACGCAGAGTGTAGCTATCGTGTTCGGACCGACGCTCCTACGCCCAGAGGTAGAGATGGCAAATATGGCCGTGCACATGGTCTACCAGAATCAGATCGTTGAGCTCATTCTTATGGAATATGAGACCATATTTGGCAGGTAGGTCACACGCACAGGAACCCTTTGACCAAACCCAACGGGACAGTTACTGCTGAAGACCGAACAGCCCATTGACTGCCAGTCTGAACACTGAGCATAACGTTTGGTACGTTTACATGAGAGGAACACCCGTATTAGAAAAAGAACAGCATTCTGGGTTCAATATAAACTGTCAAATCCTTTCTCATATCTTTATTGGACTAAATTACAGTCATTTTTTTCTTGGCTGGATGTCGTATTATTTTTATATACCAAAATTCATTGGACTATGTCATTTTTGGACCATCTTCGGATTCATTTGGAGCAACGAAGGCTTGAAATATGAACTTTTTCTGTCTGACTGAAAACAGTGTTGCATATGGGAGAAATCTGATGCGTCATTTTAGATTTCCGTTCACTACAATTACTACATTTTGCATCATGTCTTTCCTTGGTAATACTATAATATGGTTTGGAACAACTGATTGACTGACATGATAGACGTGGATTTTATTCTATCCTAACAACTCATTTTCACGGGAATGGATTGTACCCCTTAGATGACCACTGCTGGGAAACACTGGAGTTATTGTGTACAATCTGAGGATTCGGATGCACAATCTTTTGTTTGAGCCTTGGCCTCAATTTCCTGATTATTGATCCACTATCAAAGGATATACAAATTTCTGAGCTATGAAAATATGTGTCAAGTATATTTCAGGCTGTGTGAGTGCATCTGTGCCCTTTGGTCGTTAGAGACACTGAAATGAAATGTGTGCAGGACACATTTTACCCCATGATGATATTAGTCTCGCTACTGTTTCCGACCAGACCCCAGTCATGCATTGACAACTCCCACAGCCCATTTAATATATGAGTACAGTATGCTGTAGACAAAATAACGTGAAGATCCTGTATTAGATTGAGAGAGGAGAACTTGTGAGTGGATAAAACTTGATCGCTCTTTCTAAAGATGTCTGATGGACATACTGTGTGTGTGATGAGTAAAAAGAGCACATGGAGGTTAAGACACCACAACTGTATTAATATAGAGACAGGTTTATTAAAATGTTTTAATAAGAATGAATTCAGATATGGTTATTTGGTAAATGGCTGTTGAATGTAATTCGTCAAATGTTCTGCTGTACGTTGCAGAGCTTTGTCTTGATCAAAATAAAATTGACAAGGCAAATTGGTCACCTTATTGAGTGTTGTTACTCCCCTCCACCAGGGGGCAGCAAACATCACAATAACACTGGTTATGTTTTTAATGTTTTGCTCTTAATCTTCTCACATATAATTTAACTACTGGTATACAAACCAACTGTAATGTATTTTATATTATATGGAATTAATCAAAGCACAGCCACTTTATAAAGGAATGTTCAGACTTATAGGCTTTTACTGTAAATGCTGTTTTGGTTTGCTTTTTTTAGGCACTCGTCTAAATTATTGGAACTGGAATATTCCTTTGTAGTTGATACAGTATGATGATATTGATACAGTATGACAGTTTATATTTTTTTATAGATAAAGATGCAGACTGACCCCATGAGGAAAAAAATCTGGAATTAGTCTGATTTTTAGATACAAAACCTAACAAACAGTGAATGCTATGTCACTTAACAGTGCTAAACACATACTCTGTTTGCTGTTTAAGGTTTACATATTTGAAGGTTTACTGGAATTTTTTTAGGTCAAAGTTTTAAATGAAACGCTAAACATCTTGGATACCCACTGTTGTGTGGAAATGATTAAATATTAGCACGCGTCCACTAAATTTGTTAAAGAATGAATAAGTAATTTAGAAATGACCTGGTGCTTCACTTCATTTTATTTTATGGGGCATCAAAAAAGGAAACAAAGGAAGAAAAAATCCTACAAACAGGTTTATCACCTCATGGAAAATGTGACATTTACACACACAATGCAAAGTTGGCAAAAATAAAAACAAACAAAATGGGTTGACTACTTTTGGTTCCAAAATGGCAATTTCAACACCAGTACAACAACATGAATCCATGCTCTTCATCACAGGTTTAAGGGTCATTTACTATTAATTACTGTGAAGCTGTTAGAAAAGGGTCAGGGTTCAAGAAAAACTGAAGCAATGGGTGCAAATATCTGCCTGATTGACTTTGTGGTAGAGTTAAAAAATAAGTTGAAATGATAAAACTAATACTGTTAAGTTCGGCTTTATATACTGTATATCAGGGTTTCACCTCCTTTGTGGCACTGAGATTAATTCTGAAATACATTGTGTTAAACTACAGTGTTGTGTATTACACACGCAATAAATAAAGCAATACAAAAATAAGACGTATATAAAAAGGTTCTACAAATGAAACATTTGTCAATGACAATAATACTGATGGTATTACACAATATACACATGCATAAACACAAAAAAGAATAAACATTTTGAAATACATTGAAATTAATAATACTGTAAGGTCTGCTCAGACACAATCAACTAAAACATTTTTAATCCTATGCGCCTCTTCCAAAGTGCTGCTTTCTTTGTGCACTTCACAGTCATATTACATTTGCCTTCTGCATGACTTCGGGATGCTAGATTTAGTTTCATCTATAGGGCCGTGCACGTTGGAAATAACAGAGAGAACACTTGCTGATGATTATGGGCTGTGCTCTCCTATACAATCCTATGGTTCATACATTTCTTTCAAGTATATTTCTTTCATCATCATTCATCAAATAATCCTTAACCTGCTTCTAATCGGTTTGTATTCATTACTTGGTTTGGCTATTTGTTTTAGGTTATTATATGATTCTACATATGTAGGGCTACATATGTTGTATTATCTTTTTTCTGGCAATACAAAAGTGGGCTAAGAGAGAGAAAACAACTTTTCTAAACACTGAAAACCAGCGTGAGCTATAACAGCTTGACAGTGTGCCATTTGATTACAAATGAGGGCAGTGTTACAAACTTGAATATTTCTGTAAATTTGTCAAATCTGTTGGGTTGGGTCCTTGAGCAGTGTGGAAATTTTATGTATCTTTAGTTGGCTGAAGTCTAGATTGTCCGGTGTGACTGTGGAGCACTGTGTTAATGTTTGTGAATGGCACTTACAGCTTGGCGGTCTTGCATAAGGCTGTGGGTGTGCAGTTCCTTAGAGCATCTCCTATGAACACAGACTGACACATTACAACATAAAGCCACGCAAAGATGAATGAAACAACAGGTGAAACTGCCTTTTGAGGTTGACACTTTTTTTTCCTGAAGTTTTTTTGTTTTCATATGGTGTCATGATCGTGAAAAGTGTGTTTTCAAAACATTTTTTACAGTTGCCGACAAATATTTTGGAGTGCTTATTACAAAATGGCTTTTTTTTTTTTTTTTTGAATTCGAATCTGATTTGAATTATTCAGTTGAGTAGTTCATTACAAGTGACCAGTTTAAATTCAGTTTAAATTTAATCAAAAAGCGATTACATTTTTTAGATGATAATAAGCATTCCTATGAATATTTCCATAATTAATTATTTCAATTTTCTTCTTTTTATAAATGAGCTATTAATAGTGAAGTGCAATTTAATTTCCTTCATAAGGCAGACAAACAGTCAGATGGGAAAACGAGGCAATGCTAACAACAGCTTGCCGGATTAACACGAGAAAAATACTGAATGGTATCTTAAACTTGAGGCATTAAGTATCTGTGGTTAATCTCACAAAGAAATGTCCAGGTCATATTTCACCACCAAAAAATCAAGTTCAAAATTATATTTTGCATTAAGAAAATGGTCTAATTTAAAAACGAGCATTTTTGCATTGGATTTTGACAGTAAACAATATTAATAAGTTTTCATTACTGTAATGTGATTAAAATACTGTAATACAGTAATTAAAACCATTCTGTCTGGACACAAAAGTTATTTTTTTCCTTTTAAATTAAAATCAGCATGAATTAATCTTTGTGGTATAAATTAAAATCAATGTATATTTACAATTGTTTTTAAATTATTCTTTAAAAAATGTCTGTGATGGTCTTAAAAATAGACTTCATTGTCATCATGCAAAATATAATTTCTTAATGTTTTTCTTTTGATTTTTCAAGTGAAATATGACCCTTCTTGACAGTTTTCATGAGAATCACCCTCCGTAAGTAAACCAGTTATACCTGCAGTGCAGAATTTAGTTTTGTTTCTCAAAACTTTAAAATACTGATTTTCGTAAACTTCATTGGCAAATATAAAGGTATAGAAATCTGACTGTACAGAGCAACAAAAACACGTGAACACTGATAAATTGAGATACCAGGGGCGGTTCAGTAACGGAACAAAGCCAAACAACTGAAACTTTGAAGTCCTACGAAGTCTAGTTGAGTTGGAGTTTCTGTTTCTCCTTTTTTTTTTTTTTTTTTTTAAAACAAGGAAATATTGTTTTGTAAATCAGGCACACCTGGGTTTTATACACAGTAAAGAGCTGAGACACAGTTTCCGTTGCAAGCGACGACTGTAAGTTTACGGTGACGAGCTCGTCACCTCTCTCATTAGTCCCACGTGAGTGACTGTAAAAAGAGCATTCATCCTTCAGTCCTCGGTTGCCATCTTCTCGGTTGTGTTTTCTTCATTATTTGTGAGAACTGTGTCCTCCTCCGTCTCCATAGCATCCTCCGTTTCCACGGTTTCCTCCTCCAAAGTGTCAGTATCTCCAAGCTCCACCTCCATCACCATTCCTCCTTCCTCTGTCTCTTGCTCCTCATGTCCTCGGTCCTGCTCTTCCTCTCCGCCGCTCTCCTCATCATCCTCGTAATCCTCTCCCACTTGCACCACTCTGATATCGCTCATGTCCAGAGCGGATAAATCCTCTTCCTCCTCTCCGTCGCTCTCTCTCTCGTCCGAGTCGAGCTGAGAGGGAGGAGTGGAGGTGCTGGCCTGCTCTGGCAGCTCATGAGTGTCTCTCTTGCAGTAGGAGTATCTGTGGTTCATGTGCTGAGAATAAGAGCCTGAGTGAGAGAAGCGTTTCCCGCACTTGTCACACTGGTAGGGCTTCTCTCCGGAGTGTAGTCGCGTATGCTCGATCAGGTGGTGCTTGTGTTTGAAAGCTTTATTACAGATGCCGCACTCGTGAGGGCGCTTACCTGGAATGATGATGATGCAATACATTGAGGTTAGCACAAAGGAAGTACATATTAACAGGTACAGTGGCAGGCAAAAGTTTTGGGACACTTTCAAAATGTATGAATTCCACTGCATTAGATCAGGGGTTTCAAACTTTATGAGATAAGATATAATATATTACTATTGTAATACAACTTCTTTCTAAAATAAATGGAAATATATTAGTGCTGTCAAACGATTAATCGCGATTAATCACATCCAAAATAAAAGTTTTTGTTTACATAATGTGTGTGTGTTCTGTGTGTAATTATTATTATTATTATTATTATATATACAGGTGCTGGTCATATAATTAGAATATCATCAAAAAGTTGATTTATTTCACTAATTCCATTCAAAAAGTGAAACTTGTATAATGTATACATTCATTCCACACAGACTGATATATTTCAAGTGTTTATTTCTTTTAATTTTGATTATTATAACTGACAACTAATGAAAACCCCAAATTCAGTATCTCAGAAAATTAGAATATTACTTAAGACCAATACAAAGAAAGGAGTTTTAGAAATCTTGGCCAACTGAAAAGTATGAACATGAAAAGTATGAGCATGTACAGCACTCAATACTTAGTCGGGGCTCCTTTTGCCTGAATTACTGCAGCAATGCGGCGTGGCATGGAGTCGATCAGTCTGTGGCACTGCTCAGGTGTTATGAGAGCCCAGGTTGCTCTGATAGTGGCCTTCAGCTCTTCTGCATTGTTGGGTCTGGCATATCGCATCTTCCTCTTCACAATACCCCATAGATTTTCTATGGGGTTAAGGTCAGGCGAGTTTGCTGGCCAATTAAGGACAGGGATACCATGGTCCTTAAACCAGGTACTGGTAGCTTTGGCACTGTGTGCAGGTGCCAAGTCCTGTTGGAAAATGAAGTCTGCATCTCCATAAAGTTGGTCAGCAGCAGGAAGCATGAAGTGCTCTAAAACTTCCTGGTATACGGCTGTGTTGACCTTGGACCTCAGAAAACACAGTGGACCAACACCAGCAGATGACATGGCACCCCAAACCATCACTGACTGTGGAAACTTTACACTGGACCTCAAGCAACGTGGATTCTGTGCCTCTCCTCTCTTCCTCCAGACTCTGGGACCCTGATTTCCAAAGGAAATGCAAAATTTACTTTCATCAGAGAACATAACTTTGGACCACTCAGCAGCAGTCCAGTCCTTTTTGTCTTTAGCCCAGGCGAGATGCTTCTGACGCTGTCTGTTGTTCAAGAGTGGCTTGACATGGACCCTGAAACCCATGTCTTGCATACGTCTGTGCGTAGTGGTTCTTGAAGCACTGTCTCCAGCTGCAGTCCACTCTTTGTGAATCTCCCCCACATTTTTGAATGGGTTTTGTTTCACAATCCTCTCCAGGGTGCGGTTATCCCTATTGCTTGTACACTTTTGTCTACCACATCTTTTCCTTCCCTTCGCCTCTCTATTAATGTGCTTGGACACAGAGCTCTGTGAACAGCCAGCCTCTTTTGCAATGACCTTTTGTGTCTTGCCCTCCTTGTGCAACGTGTCAATGGTCGTCTTTTGGACAACTGTCAAGTCAGCAGTCTTCCCCATGATTGTGTAGCCTACAGAACTAGACTGAGAGACCATTTAAAGGCCTTTGCAGGTGTTTTGAGTTAATTAGCTGATTAGAGTGTGGCACCAGGTGTCTTCAATATTGAACCTTTTCACAATATTCTAATTTTCTGAGATACTGAATTTGGGGTTTTCATTAGTTGTCACTTATAATCATCAAAATTAAAAGAAATAAACACTTGAAATATATCAGTCTGTGTGGAATGAATGTTTACATTATACAAGTTTCACTTTTTGAATGGAATTAGTGAAATAAATCAACTTTTTGATGATATTCTAATTATATGACCAGCACCTGTATATATACATATGTGTGTGTGTGTGTGTGTGTATGTATATATGACTGTAATGTATGTATATGCATATGTGAATTATATCTATATATATTTTCCCCCGTTCCTCATATTGTACAATCAAAGATTATAAAATTATTCAAAAAAAGTTATGAAATTCTTACATTTTATGTTTTAAATATTCACAGACTCCTGGTTGAAACCCCTGGCAAATATCTAATATCTAACAAATGATATGTGTAACCAGGAGGTGGCGCTACTGCACCATATGTTTCATGTTTTTCTTCCAACCTTAATTGCAAACAGGTGTTGCTTGCTATAGTGATACTGGTGTTATGTGACCAGAACAGGATAAAAGCTTCTACAGTCTCTCTTCTCCTAAGCCATATGCTACATAATGTTTTACTGAGCTTGCCTAACTATGTTGATTATGGAGAGCTTTGTATGGATCTGGTGATTGGTTTTCTGTTTCTTTGTGTTTGGACAGAGAGGAAAGCAAGGTTTTTTCAAAGCTTTTTGCTTTTTTTTTCTAAAGGAAAAGCTAACTGTTAGAAAGTTGGGTTTTGTCAGTTTTTTTTTTTTTTTTTTTTTTTTTTTTTTTTTTGTTATCTGAGGTCCTGTCCCTCTCCTTTTAATTTATTGTATTTATTTTATTGTTTTTATTTTCTTCTTATTTAGTTTTTTTTATATATATATATATTAATATTAATAATAATAATATTGTTAATATTGATTTATTTTTTTGTTATTTGAGGGCCTGTCCCTCTCCTGATGAATTAAATTACTCCCCCGGTTTATCTTAAACTTTATTTTACTTTATTATTTTTACATTACATGTACTTTTTTTTTTATTATTTTTTTATATCAGCATGTGTTTTCTTTGTAAATCAAACCCAACACTTTGGCTTTGCAAGCTGAGGTATATACAGGTATATTTTGGTTTCTAATATTACCTAACAATTTCTGTAAATTGTGTCATTCACGAGCGTTTTTCCATACCTGTATGTTCATACTTGTGTCGCAGCAGTGAGCTGCTCTTCTGGAAGATTTTGTCACACAGATCGCAGGCATACAGGCCACCGACAGTCTTCCTTTTCTTCTTCATTAGAGGTGAATCTTCATCGTTCTGGTCCTCTGACACACAGTCTGAAGCCGTGTCCACCACCTTCTGAGGGACAGAAAGACGGAGCAAATGAGTCCAGAACAACATCATCATGAAAGGCATGTGCAGAACCCTCACGTTTGTGTGCTTACCGGACAGTTGTTGAGTATCACCGTCCCTTTTGTGTCTGTCAAAGACTTGTCGGGTGTTTTGACGCTGGGGTTGGTGGTGTAGGTGTAGGTGAGCTGGGGGATGAGGATGGTTCGTTTGTTACCGGATATTGCCGTGCCAATGCACGGAACACCACCTGGCTCTGCTATGGCAACCAGCGTTGGCAATGATGCTGTCAAAATGTTTAAATGACCCGTGCCAGCCTGCGTCACATAGATGGTGTTACCTGGCAACAGTTGCTTCTTGAGGCAGGTGAGGTTGAGCGGTTCCTTTTGGGTGGAGACCGGCAGCTTAGTGGTGGTGCTGGCTTGAGCGGAGCTGGATTTTGGGAGCGAGAGATCCAGAGGTTCACACTGCAGTTCCTCCTCTACGTCTTCTGTCTTGACAATGACGAGATCATCGGTGGAGACGCTGGCTGGAGGAGAGGCGGGTGAAGCGGCGCTTCCATTTTGGGTGTCCGCTGAGGTGTCATCTGGGGGTTGAGTGGGAGTGCAGGTGGCTTGGGTGGAGTTCATTCCTTCAGGTGTAGCAGATGGTGTAGTTTTCTTAGACAAACAAGCAAGACGTTATTAATATGTTTAGGAAAAACCCATTCATTTTCAAAAGCATCATTAATGACAACCTTAAGAAAATGTGGTAACACTTTACAATAACGTGTCATTTGTTAACATTAGTTAATGTATTAACTAACATGGACAAACAATGAACAATGGATTTATTACACTATTTATTAATCTTTGTTAATGTTAATGAAAATACAGTCGTTCATTGCTTATTCTTGTTAGTTCACAGTGCATTAACTAATGTTAACAAACACAACTTGAGATTTTAACAATGCATTAATAAATGCTGAAATTAACAGGAACTAAGATTAATAAATGCTGTAGAAGTATTGTTCATTCTTAGTTTGTTTACTAATGTTGTTAACTAATGAACCTTATTGTAAAGTGTTACTGAAAATGTCTTAGGCTTGAAAAGGTTATTACATAATTGCTTGATTATGAATATTTCATCTAATGGTTTGTGATTTAACGTGCACTTTACAAAAACAATATTTGTAATACAATTGCATTTTGCCATCCAAACATTTTTATAAGCGAATACTGGAATGCCATGAAAAGTGAAAATATGAAAATAATTATTATTAACTTATTAGTGGTGTCAAAATTTGCGTGTTAATGCAGGAGATTAATTTTTTCAGATTAAAGGTCTCTGCACACTGAGTCCGAAATTTTTGCACGTTAAAAAATAAATACGACCTCACATTGTGTCAATCACGTTTGCACACTGCCTCCAAAACTTTCGTCCATCAAAAAAAATGGCTACCCCATTCACAACTGCTGCCTCTGTCTTTTTTCTTGAAAAGGATTGCGCTTATGGCGCGAGTCAAACGAGCACAGTAAAAGATACTGTGCTCGTAGAGCTCGCTCTTCAAATACACGAACAAAGGTGCCGGCGCGCGCTCCGTAGCCTGTATCATTTCATATCAAACAGCGAAAGAAACTACGTGCATGCCGTCAGTTAAGCATGAAGTTACCAAAAAGGCGATTAAAGCTGCCTTAAAACTGTGTGCATGCATGCAATATGTTATATATGCGTCACATTTGAGAACATGTCTCTGAAATGGTTTTAAAAACTGTCCTGAGGCACCCCAGCTCTGTCTCCCTCATCTAACACACCCGATTCAACTCGTCAGCTCATTAGTAGAGACTTTAAGACGTGAAGCGAGTCAGAAAAGGTAAAGATTAAAGAGAGTTGTGAGAAAATAAGATGCATGTCAGATCCGTGTCACTTTCAACAGCAGCAGCTTTTAAAGCAATAGCAGGCAAATAAGCTAATAACCAGCTGCTGTGATGTCTATTAATCCAAGAACAAAAGAGGAAATCAATAACTTTTATAGCTTTAAGGGGTTCATCTATATTTAATTTAGAATTTAGTGTTTGGTTACTATTCATTTTCTGTATATTTCTGCTGAAGGGCACATGTAGCTAAATATGTCATTTATTATAATGGGTTCGTGTGAAGATTATTTTAAGTTCACTTAAATTAGAAGTTAAGTCTAATAAATGTTAAAATTGATAGCTGTCAATCATACTGTAATGCTGAATGGCTACAGTCAATGATTAAATATTAAGGGGAAAAACTATTTTATAGAGACATCAGTAGTATTGATATCAGTGATGCTGGCCTTCAATCATAAAAAGATGCCATTAAAGAAATATGAAAAATATATTGTCTTTGTTGTTTGTACATTTGAAGATTGAATGTGAAATTATAGCAATATAAAAGTATATTTAAAAACTTTAATGTTAGGTGGGATTAATCGCAATTAATTTTAGAAAAATGTGTGATTAGTTAAATTTTTTTAATCGATTGACAGCACTACTTATTATATTTTAAATATCTGTAAATATATGACTATTTCTTAAATACTACCAGTAAAAAGTGTGTGGTCAGTAAGTTTCTTCTGCTCACAGAGGCTACTTTTATTTAATCAAAAATAGGGTAAAAACTGTCAGATTGCAAAATATTATTACAAGTTTAAATATTTTAATTGTTTATATTTGAATGTATTTTAAAATTTGGTTATTTTTTGTTATATTTTTTTAACAACGTTAAGGTCTTTACTGCCACTTAATAAAATAAATGCGTATTTTGTTAAAAATATTAATTAAAGTTTTTTGAACGGTTGTGTGTACACAGTATATATCTTTATTTGTAAATATTTTATTTAGCATTTAAAATGTGTCATAACATTTCAGAGTTTTAAAGAAAGTCCTAACAGCTTCCTAAAAATCCTAACATTTCATCATGAATCCACGTTATATAAGAATAAATTACTTTTCAAGGTGTGTCTGCTTTAAGGTTTTACTTAATTGTGCAATGAATAGTATTTATTGTCAGAAAAGACAAAATTCAGAATTGTGACAGCCTTATTTTACCATTATATAAAATGTTTTGTACTTACCTCTTGGTTGTTTTTCAGGTTGCCTGCAGCCTGGAGCAATATCTTCTTTGAGCGCATCTTCTGGTACCACTTGCTGACCGCCTCTAGAGGTAACTTGACTGTCTTGGCCACCTGAGACAGCTGCTCCTCACTAGGATCTTGGTTCTGACTGTAGGCCTTCAGAAGAGGAAGGAGGCGTTCCGCTGCTCCACTCTTATCCTTATCCAGTAGAGAGGAGAGAGAGATAGTTGTGGGCGACCCTTTGGCGCCACTGTCTTGACAGTCTGAAGGCTTACGTTTGCTCGGGGAGCTGTCGCAAAGCAGACACGTCGCGTAGTTATGGAAGTTATCTCCACAGGCGACGCCGCTGTGAACCGTTCCAGAGTGTGCCACTGGCTCAGTTGTCGCTATTGTTTGTTTCCCTCCTTTATTTTCATCTGTTTGCATCTCGTTGTCATCTTCACTCTGCATTTCAGGCTCTATCTCGGACGGAGAGGCCGGTTCGGTTTTGATTATGATTTTTGGTGGTGCGGTCAGGTTTTGTTTTTCACATTTATTCTCCAGTGAACCTGTTTTTTCAGTTATCTCCTTCTCTGCTGGAGGAGTGTCTGTAGTCTTCTCTGGTGTTGATTTAGTCTCAGTGCTCTGTGTGTTGGAACAAGCGACAGGTATTTGTCGAACCACGAGGCTCTGCGTCCCATCCGCCCTTCTCACCAGCAGTAAAGTTTGCTGGGTGAGCTTTGGTTGTGCGGCCCGAGCTTGAACCAACCTGGCGGCCTGCGCAGGCGTTATCTTGATGATAGACGGTGGTTTGCTGAGGTTTCCGGTTTGGACTGGTTTAATGATGTTTACCTGTGTAGGTTTAGGTGCCACTGATGTTTGGGTTTCAGTCGAATTGGACTGTACCGACTGAAGCTGCACCACGTTTGGCTGTGCGACATTGGACGCTGTAGATTTTGCTTGCGCTATACCGGTTTGCGTCCCTGTGGACTGCGTTGTGTTCACTTTTACTGCCTTGAGTTGTGATTCCAGCTGGGGGTTGTAGTTGATGATAATTTTGGCATTTCCGTCTTGTCCCACAACTGGCAAAGAGATGGCGGAGATCACCTGCGGCTGCACCTGCTGCGGCTGCAACATAACAGCTTGAGCCTGCGGCTGCGCCGGCACTTGACCTACGATTTTAGCACTCGTTCCGTTTGCATTGGTGCTAGTCAATACCTGTCTGATGACATTACCGTCCATCGCTGCGTTCAGCGCATTTTGTAAGTCACTTAGGTTGATGCTGATTGGCTGGACAAGCCCGACAGTGGGCAGGACCAATGTTTGGATGACGCCTTGCGGAGCCATGACTCCATTGGTAGTGGCGGTGGCTATCGTAGGTGTTGCTGGCGCAGGTTTGGGTTGCTGTTCGATAGGCTCCTGTTTGATCTGTTTTAGGGGGAGCTGTTCTTGCAGAGGTTTGTTGGTAATGTCCACCTTCTCCCTCAGAAGGATGTGTGTGGGGCGAGAAACGGTAAGAGCTGTTTTCACTCCAGGTGTACGAGGCAGGCCGTTGACCGCAGGGGTCACGCTCGCACACTTCTTACTGCTGATGTGAGAGCTGTAGGACCCCGAGTGTGAGAAACGCTTCCGACAATTAGAGCACTCATACGGCTTCTCACCTGGATAAACACAGAGAGAAAGAAGCTTATAACTTCTAAGTATATGTAGTTCACAAATTTTGGGGTCAGTTGACTTTTGAAAGACATTAATACTTTTATTCAGCTAGGTTGCATTAAATGAATGTATCTCAGTTTCCAGAAAAAAAACTTTTAAGTAGCTCAACTATTTTCAACATTGATAATAAGAAATGTTTCTTGATCACCAAATTAGCATATTAGATGTTTAGCAAATTAGCAATTAGCAATCTGTAGGATCATGTGATTCTGAAAACTGGAGTAATGGCTGCTGAAAATTCATCCTTGACTTCACATGAATACATTCTATTTTATATATAATATTAAAATATAAAACTTATTTTAAATTGCATATATTTCACATTTTTTATTGTTTTTACTGTATTTTTGCTCAAATAAAAGCAGACTTTGGTGAGCATTAGAGACTTTAAAAACATTTTTTTTTTTAATCTACACTTTTGTACAGTATAGTTTATATTATAAAGTGCTCAGTGCTTACAAGTAAAGTTAAAATATTAATTGCTATTTATTAAAGGAGTGGTTTACTTTTTTTTTCTAGGCTTGATCGTGTTTATGGGGTGCAGTCTAACATGTTAATGCTTCGTTAAAAATAAAAAAAAGCCTTATTTTTCACACAATTTACCTTTATTCTACACCGCTCTGTCCCTTCTCTTATGAACGCGCTGATCATTTCCTGCTTATATGAAGCCCCTCCCTCAGAAATACACAATAGACTCTGATTGGTTAGCTAGTCCATTGTGTTGTGATTGGCTAAACCACCTCTAGTTTCGCGTCTAAACACCGGCATGTGCTCCGGTTGTTTTGTAAACAATGGCGTCATCTATATTGCTTATCAATTTGAGCCCGATTAAGACAGAAGATATTAGTGAAGAGGATCGCGCAGAACCTGTGCAAGCACAGCTTTTAATGGTAGGCCTATATTTTTTGTTTGTTGTTGTCTCATACTTTTAGATACACTGTTATTATGCTACTGCTTATGTTAGCTTTTAATATATGGTTTTATCCTGATTAAAGCTTTAATACAGTATGGCAACTCATAGCTATGTGAAAATAAGTGAATAAATGGAACAGTTCATTGTTTGAGCTGAGCTGGTGATCTGAATGAGAGAGAGCGAGAGATGCAGAGCGTGTGCAGAGCAGGGCGACGCGAGGAACAGGATTGAGAACCGCTGCTTTAGAATATTGATTTTGAAACTTGTGAAACCATTAGAAACTTTAGAAGACAGAATCGCGATGCAGTTTGTGCAATTTAATCTATCCTATATGAATAGATTTTTATGTGCACCCCTAGTTTTCTCCTCTTCTTCTCTAAAGCAGCACAACATGGCCTCGCCCCATTCGTCACATATTCCCGGGGGAGGGGTTTATCTGGGTTCGTGATGTAACGAACCCGGGAAGTAACTTGTTGTAGTCCCTACGAGTCATTTTTGTAGGCATTAAACTGACAGAATTTTAAAAGATGATATCTCCTTTTGCATTGAACTTTCAGCGCCGCAGCTCTGCAGATATTGTTTATGCTCAAACAGCAACATTACACACTAACTAACGTTAAAAAAGTGAAATCGCAATCAACCACCCCTTTAAAGTAGCTTAATGGGAGATATTTTATACTGTTCAGACTTGCATTCTTAATATAATAATAATTTGACGTAGTCTACATTTTGAAATTTCACACTGTACATTTGTAAAAATGTATAAAAATATTTTTTGTTTGTTTTATACATTCTTACTACTACCTCTTTTTTTTTTTTTTTTTTTTTTTTTTTTATCTGTGCAAACAAGTTTCCATTTATTTTTATTTTTTTCAAAACATACAAAAAAAATAATACTGTCTGTCTCTGCACTCCAGAAAACATTTGTTGTTGTCATTTCCTGGTGTTTCCCTCAGACATTGAAATGAAACACAGCGTGAACGTGTCAACTACTCTACAAAGCTCATGAATATTTAATGTGTAAAGTATTGTTCACAGGGTTCGTACAGATACTGCAAAATGAAATTTGGACTTTTCAAGCACTATTTTTGGGGGTTTTCAAGGGCTAAAATCAGAGATCTCACTTATCAAACAATATTGTTATCTTTCAAATTCGAATAAATAAACTAATAAAACAAAATGGTACAAATAAAGAGCAGCACAACCAAAGCATGCAATGACTGTGGCCACTTTAACATTTAAAAGGATACTAAGGCAAAGTTATCGCTTTTTATTTTATGAATACATGATTGACCTGAAGAATGAAAGCTATACACTTGGAAAATTATGAGCTATATCACGCTCATAGACTCTAGGGGTGTGACAATAAACTTAGCTCATGAGATCAGACAAAATACAGATACGAGACAATATTTTAATACTATTTTTAAATTACAAAACATTTGTCTTTTAATCACAAAATGCAAAAAAAGTAGTTGTATTTTGAAATGTTTTAACTAATCTAGGGCCGTAACTAACAATTATCTTGATAATCAAGTAATCTACTGATTATTGTGACAATTGAGCAAGCTGATATTTTTTTGTAATAAAAATAGACCCAAGTGAAAAACAAGCTTTAATATGACTATATTTATAAATAAACTAACGATGAGCTTAATTGTTTCAAATAAAGTATCAAAACAAAGTAATTACACGGTTTTATTGAACAACACAGTTAAAATATATAATGTAATATGCCTATATATAATATGAACATAACCATCTTAAGTGCATTATGTATTATAACAAATACCTGCAGAGGGCGCCAACAGCCTGGTGAGGTTTCATTTTACAGCGTGATTCAATGACATTTAAATCCATTTCATTTTAACATTTGGACAAGCAAACTCAGAGCGACTTTTATTTTGAAATAGCGATGTACAACAAATCGCATATTTAGAAATATGTTGATCTAAAAATACTCTCCTGTGTTTGCATAGGTTTATAAATCTAGTGAGATAACGCGCACTGTTTTCCCAGATAAATGTTAAGCATCCTAAACTCACAGCATATGCAGAGGCAGAGTTTGTGGACCGAGCAGCTGAGATGGAGATGCACTCCACAATTGTAAATGATAACAGTGCAACAAAAAAATCGTCAGATTTTATATGCGCTCCCAAATGAAAGCCAAACAAACAGCACATGCAATAAAAGACCGAACCATATAATGCAAGCACCATCAAAGGTTTTACAACAAACTCAACTTTATACTGATATCGTGAGACCACTTTTCGCCTCAAGGAGTAATATCGCGAGATCTCGTGCGCTCCCAAAAGCCGAGTGAAATGGCTCCGTATTTATCACGCGCTGCATTGTTAATTTTGTGTGAAATTATTGTTTTATTGAAAACAAAAAGGAACACTAATTTCATATATACTGCCTTTTAAACATTCAAGTACTTTTCAAGTACCTTTTCATAAATATGGCTATTTTCAAGGTTTTCCAGGACTTAAATTTCAAAAAGTCAAATTCAAGTACTTCAAGCACTTTAAGCACCTTGTGCCGAACCCTGTGTTCAGTTCATGATTGGTGGTGTGTTGCTTAACAATTCTTGTTTACTGTATACACTCAGCAAAATGCAGGGCTAAACCCTTCTGTGACACAGGGTTTTATAATCTAGGGTTACAAGCGATGTTAAAAATAAAAACTGACAAGGTTAAAAGTGGAAAGTGAAAATCCTGTAATTTACACAACTTCAAGTTGTTCCAAATCTGTCTCAGTTTATTTCTTCTGCAGAACATAAAATAAAATATTTACAAGGATGTTGGTAACCAAACAGTTGCTGGTCCCCTTCACTTCCATAGTATTGAAAAATACCATGGAAGTCAGTGGAGACAAGCATTTTTCAATATACTGTATCTTCTTTGTTTTCAGTAGAAGAAAGACATTCACACAGGTTTGGATCAACCTGAAGGTGAGTAAATGATGACAGAATTTTCATTCTGAGTTTACAAAGACATTAACTAGAGTTACATCCACTGCCAGAATAATTTCTGTACTTCACTGACCGCTGTGTATGCGTAGGTGCTCCTTCAGGTGATGTTTGTATTTGAAGGCCTTGGAGCATTCTGTACACTTGAACTTTCTGTTTCCGCCTGACTGAGAAATAGTCCGCTGAGAAAAGAGAGAGACAGGAAAAGACAATTGTTTGAAAGCGTTTGAGTCAACATGTGACTGTGAACAAAAGCTCTGTGTGATTTCCTCCACAGAGGTGTGAACATCATGAAGGTGTGAGTACCTGCTCCCGGATGTGTCTGTGTGCGGTCATGTGACGGACGAGCTGCGTGCGGTAGGTGAAGGTGTAGCTACAGAGGGAGCAGCAGTAGTTGTCCTCGCTCTTTTCATGGCGTAGTTTAATGTGATCCTTTAGCGACGTGTGACGTTTGTAACCGCGGGAACAGTGCGGACAGGTGTGCAGCTGCGATAATGCGTCAGGAGTACCTGACAGACAGATGCATAATTAAATAAACAGTAGCGAAATAAGCAACTAAAGGAAAGACAAAAAACATTGGTGGCTACCGTTCTCATCGTGAACCCCTCGCTCTGGCGTGCTCTGATGCTCCTCTGGGGCGTCTGAGTAAGTATGCTCTGTTTCCGTCTGCTTTTCCTCACCGGCCACTTCATCGTCAGCACCATCTTCCTCATCAGTGACACACTCCTCTTTCGAACACACACATGCAAATTAGAACACAGGCAAAATTTCTCAGCTTGTGCTTCAGCATAAAATACAGGTGTTGGTCAAAATAATGTGAACACCTGGGAAATAAGCAATACTACTTTATTAAGGTGTTTTAGCACCATTTGTCTTTTAATACAGCTTCCAACTGTCTTAGAATAGATTCATACAATGACTGAATGGCCTACAGTGGAAAGTCATTTATCAGAACATCTGCCAGTTGCTTTAGAGATGTTGAAGGAGGCAATTTGCTTCTCACTCTTTTTTCCAAATCTGCCCACAGTGGTGATATAATATTCAAGTCAGGTTATTTGTCTGGTTAGGGAAGACGCTGAAATCAGAGAGTACAGACAACTAAAAAAAAAAAAAATTTATGAAAGATAATCGCAACGTTTTTTTCGCTGTTGCCTGCGAAATAACCCCTTTGCCTTTTGGGTTGAAACATACACGTACTGATATACCAAAAAAAAAACTGATTACAGCCTTGTTTAGTGAAACACTAATCAAAACAGATTAACCTACACACAGACACTGAATTTTTGGGTTGGATCGTAATGTAGCAGTCTTATAAAACTACAGTTTTCTTATATTTGACCGGGAAGTGGACCAGTATGGCCCACGCATGTGTGCTATGGAGGCCCATAAGGACCAGGTGACGCATTACGAATGAATAATGACCTGAGAGAGGAATGAGCTCACATACACCTGATCCAGCCATCCTACACTAACACACTCTCACAGACATGCCAGTTCAACTATTTTTCCCGTTACAAAAGTAATTTCAAGCTCTTTGACTTTCCATGACAAGCAGGCCTAAGTAGAGTAAGAAGCCAAGCCTTCCCCAGTTCTCAGCAACTTCAATGAAACTGAAAACTTGGGTGTGTTACATCTAAAACTCTGTTGTTTTCTGTTCTGTGTCTGAATGTCCTGTCTTAAGGTGGAATATAGTACATGACTTTTAAAATCTGAACAGATTTTAAAGCACAAGGCATCATACACATGCCGACTTTGTAAATAGTTACAGAGGAAAAGACACTAAAAGACTGAGGAACAAACACTAGCCTTTCAAGTCATTCCAGACACCACAAACTCAAGCAGAAACATGCACTTCATTGCTGGGAAGTGAAAACAATATGTGTTCTAAAATCAGCTCAAAACATCAAACACATTTGATATCTTCTGACTGGATGAAAAATTCTGAAGCTAAAAAATCTCCATGCCCAATCATACACAACGCATTTTTGTGAAATCTGTCAACTTGGATTGCCCAAAATCTGTTGTTTCTAGCATTGATCCCCCCCCGCCCCCAGGCTGCATATCAGGGCAAAAAGCTGTGCACAACTTATGTAGCGTATTCCAGCCTTTATACTGAGAAAAAGCCTAAGAAATAAATTAAAAACAAAAAATATACAAGAGTTCTGTGACTGTGTTGCACTAAACTGACCTTTGACCCTTATTTCTTGTATTAAAGCATCTGGCCCCAGGCTGCCATCTGTTGAAAGAAAAAAATTAAAATCTAATTACCTCAATGTTTTGATAAAATCAATTTATTATTAAAATAGGATTCATGACATTATTTTTTTTATTTTATTTTGCTCCTATTGTTTAGAAACAGTTCAAGGGATGGAACCCCAAAAATAAATTGCAGAATGTAATACAAAATGTAAATCCTTTTCAATTGTTTCAAAGTATTTTTAATGCTAGTAACCAGTTAACATTACTAGTTTGTTCTGATCATTTACATTTACATTTATGCATTTAGCAGACACTTTTATCCAAAGCGACTTACATTGCATTCAAGTTACAGTTTTACATTTTATCAGCTCTTGCTTTCCCTGGGAATCGAACCCATGATCTTGGCGTTGCTAGCGCCATGCTCTACCATTTGAGCTACAGGAAAGCCTATGATCATGATCATGAAACCAAAGAATTGTTTTTACAATAAACTTTCAGAAACGCCGCTTCTCTCCCCAATCCTGCACACTTATGAGGGGAAAAGTTCACCTATCTTGATGAGTGCAACAGCTGTACTAGACTCTGCACCGCAAAAGCCATGCTGTGATAAGATGTGTTATATGTCAAACATTAGTCACTCTAATTCTTACAACTTTGTCTAATACACAAATGTTTACATGGTTTATTTCAAGGCTTCACTGTTTCTGCTCAGAACTAACCAAAATAAATGCATTAAGTTAATAATCTCTTATAGTTTTACTCACCGTCCTGTGTGCATGTGTCAGAGAGCTGCCGTGCTGCTTTGAGCTTGAACACTGAGGACTTTTGGTCAGGATCGTCAGCAATACTGTCCTCCTCTACAATGTGCAGTTTGTCTTCATCGTCTGAATCTGAGGTCGCCTCCGGCACACTGCTAAATCTCCTCACTGCATGAGAGACAGAGAATGACCTGTTTAGTTTAGGATCACAGATGTTCCCAGATTAAAAGAGATATCATACTCTTTTTGCACTAATGGCCATGTTTGATGTTGTTAAATCACATGTGCACATGTGCATGTGTTTGCAAACAGAACACTTGTTTGTTCTGTTCAAGCGGCGACGTGTCTGTAATCAGTAACAGCTGCGAGTTTTGGCATAACAGAGGGTTTAAACGTGTAAACACACACGCACACTCACATGCAGAAATATATGAGCACACATACAATACAAGGTATGATCTGTGCCCTGAAGACAGGAAGTGAAAATCGGCTAATTTTAGATCGGTTTCCTGCAGCCTAGAAAAGCTTTTTACCTGCTGTATGACATCATCAGAAACACAAGTATCAAATGTTTTTAATAGTATGTCATCACAGATTTTGACATATGGATTCTTTCTCTAAATCTGAGAGCAGCACTGGTTTTAAAATGCCTTTCAATTGTGCACAAGCGTATGAGCTACTGGAAAACTCATCTCTGATGTGAGTGTGTGCTTGTGCACACATGTCAGGTTATGAAGAATACTTCCAGATGTGCATGTCAAATTTGTGTTTTTTTAATACACACAGATTTAAACCTGTTTGGTTTCTGTGGAGCTCATCCAGTTTCTTCTGCTGGCAGAATTAGAGGATGTCAACAGGAAGTGATGTAAAAGTGATCCGATTATGCAAAAAATAGTTCCTGTTTAAGGTTTCTGTTCCTTGAAATGACCTGCACAAAGTCATTTCACATACCTGTGCATGCCAGAACTGAAAATTATGAATTTCTGCCATACAGATGGAAAAATCATTCAAGAACCTTCTACGTTCTTACAGTTGATTCAGATCGCTGCTGAATATCTGGCCCATTCAGTGGACAGCTGAATTCACAGTATTTAGCTATTTAGCAGGTGCGCAATAATGGGAGTAGTGGTCGACCGATATATCGGCCGATAAGTTTTCCTGTTTGGTCGATGTGTACAAGGCGGGACTTTTATTTTGATGGTGTTGAGAACGGCAGCGCCTGAGCAGACAGCGCTCACATTCTCCCTCTTGTTCGCTGTTGTCGTTAATAGTTCTGTCTAATATGGATAGAAGTCTGTCTAATAATCAGACAGAACGGTTAAACAAAGGAATTAAAATGTATACAAAACGTATTATAACGATTGCTTTTATATTATTAGTAATAGAAAGGCAAACATTATAATACTTTCTTGTTTGCCGTCAGCATTCAGCAAATATGGATTTATATAATTTAAACAGATCTTTGAATGACTAATTAACATTTAATTTCACGAACCTTGCAAACTTGCAAAATCCAGTTGTGAGATCTTGTGAAGTGTGCATTTGTATCCTGAATGATCTGTGCGTGATGGGCGGTCTGTGCGAATTGAATGCGGACAGGAGGAAACGTGCGATCAACAAACTTTAAACTCGTGATTTCAAATTATGCTGCGCTTTATGCATTTGCCCACTGCCATATTCATGTCATTTCCACTGTGTACTGTATGTAAAATGAGTGTTATCTTGGCTTTATTTGAAAAAATACGATTCCCAATGCACACAAACTTCCCAGAATACTGAGTGCCCTGTTGGTTAGTGTTTACTTCCTTTTTAATTATATTTTTATTAAATATTTATTTATTTGTGAAAAATGCTTTGTCATCTAAAGTATAAGTATGTTTATTTAACATTTATTTTTTAATCCATTTTCAAATGATTTCAAATTTCTTAAAGCTGCAGTCCGTAACTTTTTTTTGGTTAAAAATGATCCTAAAGCAATATTTGAGCAAGTACATAACCAGCCAGTGTTCAAAACTATCGCCTTACTTTAGCCCGATTCACAACGGTTAGCTTATAATAATGTTTTCTAATTTGAGAGCTACGGGTAGGTTTTCGCGGGAAATTTGAGCATGGCACTGCGTCATTACGTCACGTCTGTAAACATGAAGAAGTTGTCCCGGCTAGTAGGCTATTGCATGTGAGGATCCTGTAGGTGACGGATCATTTATAGCCTTTTCTCACAGCAGCTAGAATAATTAAATGTATAATTTTGATGGCGGATTGTAATCCAGAAAGGATTGTGTGTTTATGAAACACATGTGAATGAAATTAAATTATATTCCAGTTTTAAATGTGTTTCTGATTACAGATAGCCTTATTACACAAGATTTATATTTTAAAGAAAACCAGTTTGAAGGGAGCATAATTTGCTTTTTGGGTTAAAATAATTTATTAATATGAAATTCAGATGGCATAACAATTAGATTAGACTACAGAAATTGAAATCTTCATGCTAATACACACTTAACTCATAGTCATGCAATGCTGATGTTGTTAACATTAATAATTTGAGAAAAAAGTATAACAATAATAATAATTTGCACGGTTTGATGTGATATGAGCTAAGCGATCTTTAGATTTAATCACCGTTGGTAGCGCGATTTATTTTAATGTTTTTTTTTTTCCTCAGTTGGTCAGAACAAACATGGCAGACTTGTTACTAACTTGTTCAGATGGCAATATACGGTGAAAATTATTATTTGGGTCATATATTCCAAGATGTAGGCTAGAATCTGTAATTGCGAAGTACAGTAAATATCCACACCGGTGCAGTGAATGACAGCAACACATTCACCTCAAAACATTAGATTCATCCACGCTGGAGACGTGCCAACTCACAACCCACGCAATCAAGATAATTCCGCAATTCCAGGTTTTCAAACAGAGATGGCGACAAAGAGGCAAAACTTACAGACTGCAGCTTTAAATATCAATTAAAATAATTAAAATTATACCGGCCATCGGCCACCCTGCTTTCCAAGATATCGGCATCGGCTGTCAAAAAAAACAGTTGGTTGACCACTAAATCGGAGATGATAGAAATACATTTAAATTGCATCTAATTTAATTTCAATCATTATTCCAGCCACATTGAAAGGAGCTGTTGTCTCTGAATGAAAAAATAATGATGAAGACTGATGATTCCTAGACTGCTTGAAGTTTCACGGTCAAGAAAACAGGTAAATTTCATAGTTTCATAAAATCCTTAATTCACAAAAACATTGTCCATTACAGCTAAATTTCTGCCTGTTCTTCACACAAAGCTACTATCAGAAGTGCGTGAGTTATATATATACTGCTTTTTGTGTCTCTTTTGGAGCCTGTCTGTTTCTGGACTCCTTATACTTTTACTTTTTGACTGTTTGGAAACAAGCATTCTTCAGAACATTTCCTTTTGTGTTCCACAGAATGGACGTCATACAGGTTTTGGAATGACATGAAGGTGAGTAAATAATGACAAGAAGTTTTTATTTTTGGTTGCATGCTAAATGACACACACTTGTGCCGTCTTTTTGGGTGTGTTTATAGTGCAGCACCTGAGCGGCAGACAGTGCTGGCAGGTAGAACCGTTTCAGTGTGACCTCATAATCAACACAATCAGGTCACCATGGCAACCTCCATTTCATGTGACATTTCCTGGGATGAGGTGATTTGGCTTGTAATAGAGTGCACCTGCCACCATATACACACGCGCACAGAAACTCTGGCTTCACGCAAGAGAATAGAGTTTAAAATAGGAACACCTGATATTCTGAAGGATAAGCAACTGAAAACACAAATAAACCACTGAGCACATAGATTGCATAGAAGAGCATGAACCTTTTCAATTTGTTTCATTAATTTTTTTAAAGCAAGACACAAGACAATGGCCCAAGACGTCTGTCTGTGTAGCCTATATAGGCAATTTGTTTGAACTTTCTATTCAGTCAGTTTTCTCAAAAATATTAATCAGCACTGTT
This sequence comes from Schizothorax lantsangensis, assembly GCA_027422415.1. Taxonomy (NCBI): domain Eukaryota; kingdom Metazoa; phylum Chordata; class Actinopteri; order Cypriniformes; family Cyprinidae; genus Schizothorax; species Schizothorax lantsangensis. The sequence goes on from CM049845.1 coordinate 30,370,195, forward strand.
TTCAACATTGATAATAATAATGTTTCTTCAAATCAGCATATTAGAATGATTACTGAAGGATCATGTGACACTTAAGACTAAGAGTAATGATGCTGAAAATTCAGCTTTGTCATAGAAATACATTTTTAAAATAGGCCTATATTACAAATTGCAATATTTGACAATATTACTGTTTTACTGTATTTTTTATCAGATAAATGCAGCCTTGTTGTGCATAAGAGATTTCTTTTAAAAACATTTAACATTTGAACAGTATGTTTTTCAACTGATACCAGATAATCTTGATTTTTTTTTAATAGTCTCCCATTGCACATTAGATCATGTGACTCATTGGACTCTTTTAAATCAATGTTTAAAACACACCTTTACTCTGGCATACAGTTGCCCCTAGCTTTGGGACATTGATCATCAGTGATGGATATTGCGTGTATTGTGTCTGTCGGAGTAATTTTTAGACATGTAAAGCACGTTGGTCAACTGGTGTTGTTCTAAATGTGCTATATAAATAAATGTTGATTGATTGATTAATTGAAATGTTTTATATAAGCATATGTATGCGTTTATACACGTTTGAGTGCATAAGTTTGCATACCCTTTTTGTCTCAAGTTTATAAACTCCTTTTAGAATTTATATATATATATATAGATAGATAGATAGATAGATACACAAGATAAAACACATTTTTAAAATTTAGTACAGAAATTTAGTACCTTCAGAAGCTACGTAAGATATTATGTACAGGTGCATCTCAATAAATTAGAATGTCGTGGAAAAGTTCATTTATTTCATTAATTCAACTCAAATTGTGAAACTCATGTATTAAATAAATTCAATGCACACAGACTGAAGTAGTTTAAGTCTTTGGTTCTTTTAATTGTGATGATTTAGGCTCACTTTTAACAAAAACCCACCAATTCACTATCTCAACAAATTAGAATACTTAAGAAAAACATTTTTAGTGAATTGTTGGCCTTCTGGAAAGTATGTTCATTTACTGTATATGTACTCAATACTTGGTAGGGGCTCCTTTTGCTTTAATTATTGCCTCAATTCGGCGTGGCATGGAGGTGATCAGTTTCTGGCACTGCTGAGGTGGTATGGAAGCCCAGGTTTCTTTGATAGCGGCCTTCAGCTCATCTGCATTGTTGGGTCTGGTGTCTCTCATCTTCCTCTTGACAATACCCCATAGATTCTCTATGAGGTTCAGGTCAGGCGAGTTTGCTGGCCAATCAAGCACAGTAACACCATGGTCATTGAACCAGCTTTTGGTACCTTTGGCAGTGTGAGCAGGTGCCAAGTCCTGCTGGAAAATGAAATCAGCATCTCCATAAAGCTTGTCAGCAGAAGGAAGCATGAAGTGCTCTAAAATTTCCTGGTAGATGGCTGCGTTGACTGTGGACTTCACACTGGACTTCAAGCAACATGGATTATGTGCCTCTCCACTCTTTCTCCAGACTCTGGGACCTTGTTTCCAAATGAAATGCAAAATTTGCTTTCATCTGAAAAGAGGACTTTGGACCACTGAGTTCTTTTTCTCCACAGCCCAGGTAAGACGCTTCTGACGTTGTCTCTGGTTCAGAAGTGGCTTGGTAGCCCTTTTCCTGAAGACGTCTGAGCGTGGTGACTCTTGATGCACTGACTCCAGCTAGGGCTGCTCGATTATGACAAAAATCATAATCACGATTATTTTGGTCAATATTGTAATCACGATTATTTAACATGATTATTAGCGGGCCGTATAACCAATTTTTTTTTATGCAAATCTAAAGTATTCAGTTAACAGCCTACTATAGAAATTGAATAATCAAATGTAAAATAAAACAGCGTAGTCTTCACTGTAAGAATTAAACTACCTTTGTTTCTTATTAAAGCTACAAAAGACCTTCTGTGAAGAGCAGTGAGTGATTTTGTCTTTGTCTTTTGATTAATATTAAGCACACAGTCGGCAGCAGGAATATAGCGCGCTGTCACTTTAAGAGCCGCACGGATCCAATTTACTGTTACATGCTATTTTCAGTATCATCCGTTTACATTCATTTATTACATAACCGACGAGGGTTTACGTGAATAATCACTAAGCGCCGCATTTTGACACATTTTTGCGTGTATTTGAGCGTTTAGGCGCATACGTTCAGCTAAAGGATGACTTTACATGTCTGTGCTCTGCTCCGTCTCTGAGCGCATACACAAATATCCCCCTGAGGAACAGCGCAAGTTCTCTTTCGCGCTTTTTAAAAACATTAATAAATCTAATCAACTTTAATAACTCAAGCACGTCCAATTTTGCAAAAGTAACGCTACATGATTTTACTGATTTACACGTGAAAATGGGCTTTTATGGAGGAGTGAAAGCGCACTGCTTGAAAGGGGGCGGAATGGGGCGCCATAATCGTTTTATCTCGATTATTGTATTTTCATAATCGTTGGAGGCCGAAATCGAAATCGAAACTGAATTTCAATTAATTGCACAGCCCTAACTCCAGCTTCAGTCCACTCCTTGTGAAGCTCTCACAAGTTTTTCAAGTTTCAAGTTTCAAGTTTCAAGTTTTATTTGTCACATACACGACTATACAGAGACTGTATAACCAGCAGTGAAATGAGAGTCGGGTCCGCTCCATGGACAGTGCAAATATTGAAAAAACAACACAAGGGAAGTAAACATAAGATAAGATGAATGAAAAATAAGATATAAAGAATAAAATATAAAATGTAAAAGAATGTGCATGACAGTAAGCTGTAGAATTAAATATTAATATGAGCATGACTGTACAGAGAGGAATGTGCAACAGGTTATACATGGTTGACATGAAGCAGCCAATCACAAAAAATAGAATAAATATAAAAATAAGATACGATTTACAAGATACAGAACGTGTTGTGTGCAAGTGTGCAAGTGTGCAAATGAGCAAATGACACTGACAGTTATGAGGTAGTTATGAGGTAGAGATTAATAATGAGTGTGTGATTAGTGATTTGAAGTAAGTCAGATGATGTTTTTAAGAGGCTGACTTTGAGTTCAGGAGCCTGATGGCCGTGGGGAAGAAACTCCTCCTGAGTCTCTCTGTTTTTGCCATCAGGCAGCGGAAGCGCTTACCAGATGGCAGCATAGTGAATAGACAGTTTCCAGGGTGATTTGAATCTTTGATGATTTTGTCAGCTCTGCCTCTGCATCGTTTGATGTAGATGTCCTGCAGAGAGGGGAGAGCCGACCCAGAGATACGCTCAGCTAAGCGCACAACTCTCTGCAAGGCTTTGCAGTCTTGACTGGAGCTGTTTCCATACCACACTGAGATGCACTGAGACAAAACACTTTCTATGGTCCCTGCATAGAAAGTTTTCAGGATTGTTGGTGAGACCCTGAATTTTCTCAGCTGTCGCAGATGGTACAGTCTTTGCCTGGCTTTCTTGACCTGTGTTTGGATGTGTGTAGTCCAAGTCAGGTCCTCGGAGATGTTTACGCCGAGGTACTTGAAGCTGCTTACTCTCTCCACAGGGGTCCCACTGATCATAAGAGGAGTGTAGGGCAGCAGGTGTCTCTTTCTGAAGTCCACAATCAGCTCTTTGGTTTTGCTCACGTTCAGAGAGAGACAGTTGTCCTGGCACCATGATGTTAGTCTCTCCACCTCATCCAAGTATGCGGTCTCATCATTGTTGGAAATGAGGCCCAGAACCACAGTATCATCAGCAAATTTGATAATAGATGTGGATCTATGAGGGGACACACAGTCATGTGTGTAGAGAGAGTATAGCAGGGGACTCAGAACGCAGCCCTGCGGGGCTCCTACGTTCAGGGTGATGGAGTTTGAGGTGAACTGGCCTACCTTCACCACTTGAGGTCTGCCGGTGAGGAAGTCTTGGATCCAGTCACAGAGTGAGGTGTTTAGGCCGAGGCCTGTGAGTTTATTAGTCAGCTTGGTGGGGACTATGGTGTTAAAAGCTGAGCTATAGTCTATGAATAGCAGTCTTGCATAGTTCCCATTGCTGCTGTCAATGTGTGTGAGGGAGGAGTGGAGTATGTGAGAGATGGCATCATCAGTTGATCTATTGGAGCGATAGGCAAACTGAAGAGGGTCCAAAGTAACAGGGATGGAGGAGCTAATGTGGCTCTTAACAAGTCTCTCAAAAACCTTCATGACTATAGATGTGAGGGCCACTGGACGATAGTCATTCAGGCAAGAGGGTTTACTGTTCTTAGGCACAGGGATGATGATGGATTTTTTAAAGGAGGTGGGAACTACAGAGGTAGCAAGGGACTCATTGAAGATAGAAGTGAACAAACCAGCAAGCTGATCAGCGCATGATCTCAGAACCCGGCCTGTGATCCCGTCAGGTCCAGCCGCTTTCCTGATGTTCACTCTCTTTAGTGCCCTCCGAACCTCGTCCTCCGTCACGGTGATCACATGATTCTCGCTTCTCTGCCTGCTGCTTCCTGACGCGCTGCTCGGCAGAGCCGCGATGCCTCCGTTGCTTTCAAAGCGGCCGTAGAAGGTGTTTAATTCTTCGGCCAGCGACGGATCTGCTCTCACCTGCGCGGAGGATTTGCTTCCAAAGGCACAGATGGTCCTTAGTCCCTGCCACATGCGTCGCGAGTCATTGAGCTGGAAATGAGACTCAATTCTCTCTTTGTAGCGATGTTTGGCGGCACTTACAGCTCGTCTGAGAGCATAACACGAAGCTTTATATTCGCGCATATTCCCAGACAAAAGAGCCTCGTTGTATGCGGCAGTGCGTTTGTTAACCGCTTCACGGATTGATCTGTCCATCCACGGTTTCTGATTGGGGAAAGTCCTTACAGTTATTGTTTCTGTAGCTTGTTCGGTAAGTGTGTTTACAAAGCTCACTGCTACCTCCGTGAACTCGCTGACGTCAGATGAGCTCGCCCTGAACATGTCCCAGTCGACGTCATCAAGAGCCGACTGCAGCATAGCTTCAGAGTGGGAGGACCAACGCGTCACTTCCCTCTTCACCGGGGGTTCCTGTGCGAGCCTTTGTTTGTATTCCGGTGTGAGGAAGATGGCGGCGTGGTCAGACTTACCAAAAGCAGGTAGAGAGCGGGCCTTGTAGGCGTTCTTAAACTGAGAGTAGCAGTGATCCAGTGTATTCGGTCCTCTGGTTGGACAGGATACATGCTGGTGAAAGTTCGGCATGACCTGCCTGAGGTTGGCTTTGTTAAAATCCCCTGCGATGATAAAGGCAGCGTCAGGATGTTGGTTAATGTAGCCGCTGATCACATCGTGAAGTTTAGACAAAGCCAAGCTCGTGTCTGCCTGTGGAGGGATGTAGACGGCAGTAGCGATGACCGCGGAGAACTCGCGGGGTAAATAGAATGGGCGGCAAATAATGGATAGATGTTCCAGATGAGGCGAGCAGGATCGCGACAGAGAGGAGATATTCCTGGGGTCACACCATTTCTTGTTAGTCATGAAACACACACCACCACCCTTGGATTTACCAGCCTCCGCTGTTCTGTCCATCCGTAAAACAGAGAAGTTGTCAGACGGCGTTACAGCAGTGTCCGGAACCGAGGGCGTGAGCCATGTTTCAGTCAAACAGATGATGTTACAGTCCCTTATGTCCCGTTGGAAACTAATCCTGGCTCTAAGATCGTCCATCTTATTATCCAAGGATTGGACATTAGCGAGCAAAAGGCTCGGTAAAGGAGGACTGTGAGCCCTTTTCCTCAATCTGTTCCGAATCCCAGCGCTTTTTCCACGGTGTTTTTTGTTCCGTCTCCTGTGTCCTTTGTTCTCCGCGTTCCGAAGAATCTCAAGAGGCCACGATGGATTCGGTGATAAAGTGTCCTGAACCAGGTTAGTGAGGCGGTTTCCGATGTCCAAGAGTGCACTTTTGTCATAGGTGATCAGTGCCGACGTTATGTGTGTAAAAATAGAAATCAAAAGTAAGTAAAAAAGTAAATAAAAGCATAGTCTTAGCGGAGCGGCCCGGACGGCAGCCGAACATAGCAGCGCCATCTTGATTCAAACACAAGTGTTTGAATCAGCTTTGCTTGACTGTATTCTCAAGCTTGCAGTCATCCCTGTTTCTTATGCACTTTTCCTACCCAAATTCTTCCTTCCAGTCAACTTTGCATTTAATATGCTTTGATACAGCACTCTGTAAACAGCCACACCTTTCAGTAATGACCCTCTGTGACTTACCCTCTTTGTGGAGGGTGTCAATGTTCGTCTTCTGGATCATTGCCAAGTCATCAGTCTTCTCCATTATTGTGGTTTCAAAGAACAAGAGATACCCAGAATTTATACTGTAGGGATGGTCATTAATTGAAACTCAAATGTAAATATTCTAATATTTTGAGATACTGATTTTTGACTTTCATGAGCTGTAAGCTCTAATCATCAAAATTAAAACAAAAAAACTTTTGAAATGTTTTACTTTACATGCAATGAATCTAAAATATATGAAAGTTTCACTTTTTGAAATAATTTGCAAGAAAAAATTAACTTTTTCACGACATTCTAATTTATTGAGATGCACCTGTATATATCTGTCCCAACAGATAATGAAAGAAGCTACTAATACTCATATAATGATTTCTGTAAATTGTCCTATGGAATAAATATAAAATCTATTATGTGAAATGGCTTACTCTTTTTGTTTTAATGAATTTAATCACCAAATAAAATGTGAAATGATTTGTGAAAAAATCTTGCACATTCATACAAACATATGCACTCAACTGCATAAATGTATTTTAATGTTTGTGTACAGTATATAGAGAGAAAGAGAAGGATAGATGACAGTAACTATGTCTATGGCATGTAATGTAGTGTGTTTATGTTGGGACATAATCAATTTAGAGTAACTTGGGAGTAGCGGTCACCTGAGATGTCTGTTTCTCCCAGCTCTTTTGGTTAATAAGAGCCCTCAGGTATGCACACTATATGAGCCACGTGAGACCAATTAAACACACTGTACCGTCTACCGGTGCGTTTTCTTTCTCTCATCCATGTAAACTCATTCACCCACATATCACTGCGTCGTTCTATCACACAAACACATGTCCCTCCCAACCCTCCCCCACCCTAAAAAAAAGAAAGAGAAAAGCCCTCCCCTTTACCCTGAGAAACTTTCCCCCTGCCGTACAAACCGCCGGGTGAGATTAGCATGCAAAAAGAGATGCTCAGCAGTCACAAGCCCCCCCACAAACACAGAGTGAAATGTGAAAAGCTCTTTAATGCCCTCTGTATCCCTTTTCCATCAACAGGGAAGTGTGAGAAGAGCTCAGTGCTACAGGTGTTCGTTTTGTCTTTGCTTGTTCCATGCATACATGCATTCACACCATACCTTTACAACACACATTAACTCATGCATTACAATATACTTGATTGTTATAAATGTAAATTGACATTTAGGGCTTTTTGTATTGTTTAGATAATTAAATTCACCCCTGTAGACATGCTTTATCAGAAACATATTAATAATACTAACATGACATAAAATTACCATAAAACAATTTCAGATTATTTTATTGCGTTGTTAATGATAAAATATCTGACAATATATCTGTGCAAAAAATAAACTGTTATATATTATCTTATATTGTATGCACACACACACATGCATATATACAGTACTATATCTATATATTTATTACATCTATGTATGTACATGTATAATTAATGTATAGTTATACAAGTGTAATAAGGTTAGATATGTTATTACCAAGGAAGAATATATATGAATTATGTTTTAATTATCATTAACACTAGAAATATAAATTTACATGCACACCCATATATATATATATATATATATATGCTCACACACATACATAGTCCTTAAGAAAATAAAAGAAGAATATAAAACACACGGTGAATTCTAAAAACGAGAATCATTCTGACCCGACAGAAATGATAAATGTTAACATGTGTGGCTTTAAAGGGCAAAGGTTGACTGAGGGTCAGGAAGAATGAGCAAGGGAAAAAATAAAAAAGTGACCCCTTTTAAAACATAACCTTAATGTCTTCCTTACCAGAGTTACAAAAAAGCAACTGCTGTCTGTCTGCCATTTTTTGTCTTTCTGTATCTCACTTGAGATGTGCTTTTAAGTCTAAAATGCAAAATACACACTTGTAATCCCATGTGCTTCCTACCAACATTCACTCACACATTCTACAGGACTGATAATCAACGCATAAAGCACTCATAAACATACATGGCACTGATGCTACAGTAATTGTGGTGACACTTCTCTTACAAACATGAGGCTGAGCAACTGAACCAAAGAAAACGAGTCTCGAAAGGACCGTGTGACCTCATTTCCGTGCTGTAACGCCCTAAGATCTTAAGGTCTCGTGAACATGTCAAGCGCTAGAGTCAGTGGCAGGAGAAATGAAAATAAAAGTCAAGGCAGCATCACTGCTCCTCCTAGTGCTTACGTCACACCAGCCGTTCATCACACAATACATCCATCCGCGCCAAAAAAAACACCCTGTTCGCTGTGTATTCTTATAATATTTAATAAGCAAGTCATATCACACGAAACATCCGAAACAGACCACAACACATTTAACAGAGACACAACTGTGAGAATTCACTCGGTAACGACGGGTACAGTGAATCAGCGCCTCTCTGGACCTGAATACTACCTTTGTTTCCGTACAAAGAACGTGTGCTTTTAAAGATTAATCTTCATAAAACAGCTTAAATCGCATTTATGTACTATGCTAAAATAGCACACTTACTAAATAACGCCAATGAAAGCACCTATGTAGGTGTTTCGTCACCTATCCTACCTGGCTCGTCTCCGACGCACGAGAGCAGCAGCCCCGCCCTCACTGCAGCATATAACGGTCCACACCGCCATTACAGAAATAACGTTACCTTACGGAAAAAACGACCTGTTTGACTTCTAACCAGTAATACGACGGAAAGCACCACTAACAACCACCTTATGCGCTATATCTTTGGTTCCCAACCACTTTACGGCAGCTGAAACTGGACTCCTGCGCGAAAATAAAAACATAAACAAAATAGCCTGCGTTCTAGCAACGAGCGAAATATCACTCATTAGTGGATGAAAGCCAAATAAAAGGTAAGGTAATCGGTTATCACGACATGCACGTCTGCAATCAAACACCATCTTCTCACGTTACCTGCACAAGTTGCCATTTGCCGTAGTAGCGTGCGCTAGGCGCCTCTCTCGCGCTTAGCTCGGGCAGATCGCGTTTCAACCACCGATTCGCTTCCACCGTCTGGGCAATCACGGCTCTGGACACGCGAGGAGGGTGATGAACGGTAAAGGAGGACATTGGCTCGCTCCGTTGTCTCCTCACCGTTCAGGTAAACACGTTGACGGCTCCTGAGCGTGTTACGTCGCGAACGGATCCGCGCTCGTTGTCACACGCACGCACAGGAAAAGGTAGCACGGTGCTCATAACTGCACGGCGGACTATATTACCGGATTACCGGAAAGGTTATTTAAAGAGAAAGCAACATCAAACCAGAAGTCAGCAGCATCTATTCAGTGTTGGACGTGGATGTTTAGATAAGACGTGGATCAAAGCAATATGGTACTTTTAAGATTACTTTAGTAAATCTGATGTAAGATAGCATAACGTTAGATGAATTGTAGGCAATTTCTCTGCAGACTGCAACACTTTTGTTTTTATAAGAAATGACAAAAGCTATTTATTTAATTAGAAAGAAAAAAGTTTAAATAATAATACCGTAATAATAAAGTTTTGTTTGCTATTACTTAAATTAAAAATATTCTCTTGAAAAGTCTAGAAATAACATTCAGCTAAGGATGGCTCGCTTTAGGATTCAGGACTGGACGCTCTTAAAGGGATAGTTCACCCAAAAATTAATATTCTGACTGCCTTAGTCACCATTCACTTTTATTACATACTTTGCAATGAGAGTGAATGGTGACTGTGACTGTCATTCTGCTGAACATTTCCTAGAGATATAGATTTGAAACAACATGTAAAATGATAACAGAATGTTTGGGATGAACTGTCCTTTTAAGTATTTTATTAGACTTGTGAGCAAATTTTGACGGCTTTATGGCACCAGCAACTGTCAAGAATCCCCAGAGACGCCATTTGAATGCTATAAAAGTTGATGCTTTAGCATTGTATCTATATTCTAGTTTTGAATGAGTGCAGCACTATTTGATTCACTCTACGTCACAAGTTTTTGATCAAGCAAACGCTAAAATACTGAATTGTGTCTTGAATCGAAGTAGTTTATCGCACACGCAGCTGGTGCACGAGACGTGCGTCCTTCCGTATAACGGTCCGGACAGACTCAGGTATAACGGTGCAGCACACTGGGACAGCCCAGCCCAGCCCGTTCCCATAGTACACAACTTCATAAGTCGTCATTAAACTAATCCAAAGATGGAAGAAACAACTGGAGGAATTTAAAACAACTTTTCCGCCTTTCGTTCTTGTGTGTGCGACCTGATTTCAGCCTGTGGGACTCACCGTTGTTGCGTCGTGGCTGTGTCTGTTTTCTGCGCTGGCACCTGGGGCCATCCGCCATGATTTTTGCACTGTGTCTGAACGCTGCCTTGCGGATTGAGCCCCCTCTCCCCCCTCGGTTACCCCCTCCCCATAACAGGCCCCTCTCCGCACCTGGTTTACGACATTCTGCTTTACGACATAACCTTTTTATGCTGTGAGAGCACACCTTCTTTGACGCCCCACCCCCTGTGGGCAGCTAACCACTTCTTCAAATCTGGGGAAACATTATGTGTATGTAATAAGCGTTTATTACATTAAGGAGCAAGCGGACAAAAAGAGTTTAGAGGGGACATTTACGGGGAATAGGGTTATTGTAATATCGGGAGCGCCCCCGACAGGCTGGGAAGTCTGATGACGTAGTTTGTTTAACTCTTTAAATGCCGGTTAAATATCAGCATCAGTGCCAGTGCAACATAATGAAAGTAGTTTTTTCAAAATTACTCAATTCTACAGCAAGTTCTTGACATATTTCTCATGTTTACACATTTTGTAAGTACAAATTGAGACCATTTTAATTAAAAAAAAACAATAAAATCATAATTAAAAACAAAACAATCATAAAAATAATAATAAAAAATAAAAGGGCATCACAAGCATGTTAAATTCATTTAGCAGAGACACGGTTCTTTGGACTTTACGATTTTTTTAAAAGACTTTATAGATTCTACAACCCCAAATCAGAAAAAGTTGGGACAGTATGGAAAACGCAAATAAAAAAAAGTAGTGATTTCTAAATTTACTTTGACTTGTATTTCTATGAACACAACATATTTCATGTTTTGTCTGGTCAACTTCATGTCATTCGTAAATATACATCCTTTCCTGTCATTCAGACCTGCAACACATTCCAAAAAAAGTTGGGACAGGAGCAATTTAGGGCTAGTAATGAGGTAAATTGGTTAAATAATGATGTGTTTTGAAACAGTTGATGTCAACAGGTGATTGTAATTATGATTTGGTACAAAAGCAGCATCCAAGAAAGGTCTAGTCCTTTAGGAGCAAAGATGGGCCGAGGATCGCCAGTTTGCCAACAAAATACGTGAGAAAATTATTGAAATGTTTAAAAACAATGTTCCTCAAAGAAAGATAGGAAGAGATTTGGATATTTCACCTTCAACAGTGCATAACATAATTAAAAGATTCAAGGAATCTGGAGGAATTTCAGTGCGTAAAGGACAAGGGCGCAAGCCTAAGCTGAACAACCGTGATCTCCGATCCCTCAGGCGGCACTGCATCAAGAATCGTCATTCATCTATAAGCGATATCACCACATGGGCTCAGGACTATACTTTGGCAAACCTTTGTCAAGTACCACAATACGTAGTTACATCCACAAATGCCAGTTAAAACTGTACTGTGCCAAAAGGAAGCCCTATGTTAACAGTGTCCAGAAGCGCCGTCGACTTCTCTGGGCTCGGAGGCATCTGGGATGGACCATCACACAGTGGAAACGTGTACTGTGGTCAGATGAATCAGTATTTCAGGTATTTTTTGGGAGGAATGGACGCCGTGTGCTCCGGACCAAAGAAGAAAAGGATCATCCAGACTGTTACCAGCAACAAGTCCAAAAGCCAGGGTCTGTCATGGTATGGGGTTGTGTCAGTGCCCTTGGCAAAGGTAACTTGCACTTCTGTGATGGCACCATTAATGCTGAAAAGTACATAGAGATTTTGGAGCACAATATGCTGCCTTCAAGAAGACATCTTTTCCAGGGACGTCCATGCATATTTCAACAAGACAATGCAAAACCACATTCTGCACACATTACAAAGTCCTGGCTGCGGAGGAAGAGGGTACGGGTACTTGACTGGCCTGCCTGCAGTCCCGACCTGTCTCCAATAGAGAATGTGTGGCGCATTTTGAAGCGCAAAATGCGACAACGAAGACCCCGTACTGTTGCCCACCTTAAGACTTGTTTGCAGGAAGAATGGGACAAAATTACACCTGAAACACTTCATCACTTGGTGTCTTCAGTCCCTAAACGTCTTTTAAGTGTTGTGAAAAGGAATGGCAACATTACAAAGTGGTAAATGCTTTACTGTACCAACTTTTTTTGGAATGTGTTGCAGGTCTGAATGACAGGAAAGGATGTATATTTACAAATGACATGAAGTTGACCAGACAAAACATGAAATATTTTGTGTTCATATTGTCTGCAATGAAATACAAGTCAAAGTAAATTTAGAAATCACTACTTTCTTTTTTTATTTGCGTTTTCCATACTGTCCCAACTTTTTCTGATTTGGGGTTGTAAATAAAATGAGCAAAATTGGGTTTTAAATTACTCCATTTAGTTTGATGAATATAACATTTTCCTAATAACAAAAAGAGCTCAATAATAAATTTTACTTTTAGAAAAGTCATATTCATTTGAATGAAGTAAGACAAATGATACATTTAATACTAGGATGCAGTTAATTTTAACACTTAGACATTGTGACATTTCAGACCAAAACAAAGATGAACAGGGACATTCAAAAAAATAAATGCACATTGCACAATAGACTCTTTTTTTCAATTACAGAAAGAGAAGTTGTAATCTATATCCAGATGAAAACGCCCTAATGTTTCTTTAACAGGATATATTCTGCGAGCAATTTTAAAGGACGCTTCTTTGGTTTTATTTGTAACACAATAGCGACTATAAGAACTCCCCAAAAATGGTCCCACTCAAATTAGATTTAGATCTTCAGATCGTCTTTTACAAAATGAAAGTATTGCGACGCGTCCGATGCACAGAATTTCAGTTGTTTTCTGTCATTCATAAGCAAAGATTCTGGGGTTGGTTGGATCAGGGTTATTTTTTTAAATTAAACATTGGAATATGTTGATCCACATTCACTGATATCAACTGATTAAAAGATTAAAACCTATATGAGGTCAACCCATTGTTCGTCAAAATATTCTCCCAGTATTCATATTAGGACTCGAACAATATATTTTTTAAACAGATGATTCTTAAAATATTACACCTGGTCCCCCTCAAATCCTATTCAAAATATGTGGATGCTATGACAGGCAGCTAAACATTCAAGTGATAAAACAGTTTTAAAAGATTATGATTTACATATCATAAATTATGTTAGTTGATATAAAAATATGATTGTCAGGCAGACGTGTGGTGTAGAGTGGTTTAAAATAAATGTTTTCATCTTTTCCGTTGGTTTAAATTTTAACACCAAGCCCACAACAAAACTTTATTCTTGTGCCTAGTTTATTCAGAAAGTGGACTGTGCTGTCCTCTGCTGGAGGAAATAATCTTGTGCATCTATGACTATAGATTCTATGTCATTCGTAATTATTACCTAGTATGCCACAGTTTAGAATTTATGTCATAATAATTTACAAAAGCATGATTTTTTTCTTAAGTATCAGAATACATAAGAGTATTGAAAAAAGCATACCATTATCATTAATAAATCAATAAAATTATTTTATATTTACTGGCTGCAGCCAGGTGAGGTCGTTTATAGAACGCTTCCGCAATGTGATAACGATCAACAATACCTTCTATATACCATCCGATAACAGCAGTTATTTTCGCCTTGCTGCAGGCCGAATTGATACTGTGGAAGATGTTCTAACGTAATTTTTCGAACTTCCAGACAATTCTCGTTGAGTTAAAACAGCGCCGTATATAGATGCAGGTTCCTGACGGTGAGTAGAAGTTAAATGTGATACATTTTGAAGCTTCTTTCTGCGCTTTTGTTCCGCAGAATTTACAATCTCCTCACCTGCACAAGAAATTGTGCTACATTTTTGTCGATATGAGAACTTGCAGTCTGAATCATATGTCATGAGATGATTTAAAAAATCTATATCTATTGATGATGCTAAAACAATAGTCCCGGGGTAAAATCTGGGTCTAGGGTGGGGGTGTACACGTTAATGAAGTCTCACACCACATTAATATCATGCTGGAAGCAAAATCTGATAGGTATTGGTTATGCAACCAACAGTTTTTTTGGGAGGTAGCAAAATCGTCAGAGCGGCATAGCTATGGAAGTCGCTATACATCTCGATTGATATTTGTGGATTTTTGGTTTAGATTTTAATTTTAGTGACCGTGTAGTTGACAGTCCTGAATATAAGAGGCGAGCGCGGTAAAGTTAGTTTTAGGTCTGATATTCGCTGGATATTCGCCTAGGCTGCTTTAGGGACCGTCTGCAAATTTACCTCCCAAGTAAAAAACGAAGTCCAATAATTAATACAAATTATGTTTACAAAGCCATAGTAAATGACTTGTGGGCAAACTGACTGAAAATATTTAGCCAATATGTCGCCTTAGAGTTAGACAATACCTCCCCTAATGTATATACAGTACACAAATATTTTGACAAAAAAATATTTAAAACTACAATACAAAAAATATTTGTAAAAAATACAAAATGAGGTTTTTCATGTTCCAAAGGCTGTAGTACATTTGTAGTTACAAGACTGATTTACTACAGGTGAAATTTTGCCAATATCTTCCTTAATGTACATACAGTACACAAATATTTTTATGAAAAAATAATGTAATTCACCAAAAGTTTTTTTTTTTTTTTATGTTCCAAAGGCTGTAGTACGTTTGTAGACTGCCTAACTACAGGTGAGATTTTGCCAATATCTCTCTTAATGTACATACAGCAGACATGTTCACAAGTCTCTGAGGTCCAAGTCAAGTCTCAAGTCTTTAAAGCGGAGTCCAAGTCAAGTCTCAAGTCTTTAAAGCGGAGTCCAAGTCAAGTCTCAAGTCTTTGAGGTCAAGTCCCAGTCAAGTCTCAAGTCTTTAAAGCGGAGTCCAAGTCAAGTCTCAAGTCTTTGAGGTCAAGTCCAAGTCAAGTCTCAAGTCTTTAAAGCGGAGTCCAAGTCAAGTCTTAAGTCTTTGAGGTGGAGTCCAAGTCACGTCTCAAGTCTTTGTTCTATTTATTAGCAACAGTTCTTTCAGCTAGTTATTGAGGCTAATAAGTTTTGAAATACTGATTTCACGATATGATTCTCAACAAAAAAAACTTTAACAAAATTTAAGACAAAGAAATGAAAAGGTGTCCATTTATTAATTGTCAGATAAAATGCTGCACATTTCTTTGTAAAATTGAAATATGTCAAACAACAAAACTACATTTTAAAACAAACCCCAATTAATCAAATGAATTACACAAATGAAATAAATATCATATAAACAAACTAAGGCTTTGTCTGTGCTCTTTTTCAATTTAAAATTAGAGGCATTAACCACTGTATTTTAAACACAACACAATCCAAACATCCAGCATGAGCAGTTTTTCATCTAAATTGGAACAAAAACAAAATGGTCTGACTTTAGTTTTGTGAAACTATTCTACATAAAACATCTGTACGAAACAAACCAGAAGACAGGCTGAATTAATGCAGATCCACTCTCTGCCAGCAGGTGGCGCTTGAACATCAATTAAACATCGTTTCCTTGGTTGCCGCTGTAAACAAAGCAGAGCTGCGGTTATGAACACTACTTTAATATGCATTACACGGAGGCAAGATGAAAAGAAAATACCATTTAAACTTTTTTTTAAGACAGCCAGTTTCCCTCAGAGATACATTCATATAAACTCCTATACCAAATGACTTGCATTTTTTACGAGTCTCATAAGTCACGAGTCCAAGTCAAGTCTCGAGTCTTTATTTATGCGACTTAAGTGCGACTCGAGTCCAAGTCGCAGACTCGAGTTTCCATCTCTGACATACAGTACATAATTATTCTTAGAAAACAATTACAGGTGCATCTCAATAAATTAGAATGTCGTGGAAAAGTTCATTTATTTGAGTAATTCAACTCAAATTGTGAAACTCGTGTATTAAATAAATTCAGTGCACACAGACTGAAGTAGTTTAAGTCTTTGGTTCTTTTAATTGTGATGATTTAGGCTCACATTTAAAGGAACACTCCACTTTTTTTGGAAATAGGCTCATTTTGCTTTCCTGTAGCTCAAATGGTAGAGCATGGCGCTAGCAATGCCAAGATCATGGGTTCGATTCCCAGGGAAAGCAAGAGCTGATCAAATGTAAAACTGTAACTTGAATGCAATGTAAGTCGCTTTGGATAAAAGCGTCTGCTAAATGCATAAATGTAAATGTAAATTTTCCAAGTCCCCAAGAGTTAAAAAGTTGAGTTTTACCGTTTTTGAATCCATTCAGCACTTTTAGCGTAGCTTAGCATAGATCATTGAATCGGAAAAATTTCCTGGTAGATGGCTGCGTTGACTGTGGACTTCAGAAAACACAGTGGACCAACACCAGCAGATGACAAAATGTCACATGTAGTAAGTCAGTCTGGCCACTAGGAATATACTACAACCTTTGGAACATAAAAAAACTCTTTTGGTGAATTACAGTAATTGTTTTCTAAGAATAATTATGTACTGTATGTACAGTAAGAGAAATTGGCAAAATTTCACCTGTAGTAAGTCAGTCTTGTAACTACAATCGTACTACAGGCTTTGGAACATGAAAAAAACCTTTTGGTGAATTACAGTAATTTTTTTAAAGAAAATAGTTGTATACTGTACATACAGTAATGGAGATATTGGCAAACTTTCACCTGTAGTAAGTCAGTCTTGTAACTACAAAAGTACTACAACCTTTGGAACATAAAAAAACCATTTTGGTGAATTACTGTAATTGTTTTCTGAGAATTATGTACTGTATGTACAGTAAGAGTGATATTGGCAAAATTTCACCTGTAGTAAGTCAGTCTGGCCACTAGGAATGTACTACAGCCTTTAGAACATGAAAAAACCCTTTTGATGAATTACAGTAATTTTTTTCTAAGATTTATTATGTACTGTATGTACACAGTAAGGAAGATATTGGCAATATTTCACGTGTAGTAAGTAAGCCCTTCCCCTTTCCCCTACCCCTCCGTTTTGCGCGTTCACGTGAAGGGGTAGGGAATCTAGGGATGTCTCGATTCTCTTTAGGTTGGAGGGGTAAGGGGAAGGGCCAGATAGCCCTTCAAACGAAGATTTTTCAGGACCACACTACAAACGAAGGGGTATGAATCATCTCAGCGTAAACCGGCTGCAGCGGCAACATGGCTGCCCGAGCGGGAAAAAAGGACGCATAAATGTAAGCATTATTGGCATTAATAAAGATTTAAAGAAAAGTAATCATTAGTGTACAAACGGCTTACGTGCGTGGCCCCTTTAAGACTTGTTGCCCTTTTAAGACTTGTCGCCATTTTAAGATTGCGCAGCAAAGTTTGAGAGAAGAGATGCGAGCCGATCCAAATTCAGGTGTAATATGTGTGCGTGCATCCTGTAAAGTGAGTTGTTCTTGTTAAATTATGCTTAATATTGAGATTAAGTCGTAATCTTGCAGGCAATTGCAGTTATGGTAATTATTTTCCTTTGATTGAGCGCGCATAACCAGCGCCTGTTTAAATGCACGTTATGCATATCTGCCGTGAGATTCTATAATCACTTTATTTCTACTGTTCTCATGTTCTACATTGAGATAGGTTATTCTTTTAGTTCATATGTCTTTTGGGAATCACAAGTATAAGTGTGTTAAAGAAGATTGTTGTTAAATGGCCTATTCAGATG
The DNA here is from genome assembly GCA_027422415.1 of Schizothorax lantsangensis. Classification (NCBI taxonomy): domain Eukaryota; kingdom Metazoa; phylum Chordata; class Actinopteri; order Cypriniformes; family Cyprinidae; genus Schizothorax; species Schizothorax lantsangensis. Next base: position 30,388,248 of record CM049845.1, read on the forward strand.
CTCATATGCCAATTCATTGAGCTGTAGTATTTCAACTATTTCCAGTAATATTGATAATGGTGTCACCCGTTATTGAATTGTCGAATTATTGGATTTGAAGTCTGTATTATTTACCTTATTGTATTTGTTATCTTTGTACAGACCACACCTATTACATGCTCCATGGCACAGTAAAGTCATCAAAGAAAAGAACTGTTGTTGACTGAGTTCCTGGGTTCTGACCAGCCCACCAGGGCGAGTGATCCCTTCCACAGTCCTGTAAAGACAAACTAAAATTTCTAATTCCAAATCCTACAAATGGTCCTTCGAGCCGGATGATCACTTCTCTGGATTAAGATGTCAGCCAGTTCTGAACCAGTAAACCCTTCGGTTCGCCCAAAGCGTCGTCCAGCCTATTTACAAGACTATGAGGTGGACTTGCAGAGCTTCCATAAATCAACATCACCAGTTAGTACAAGAGAACAACCAGTGGAGTCATCTGATGACGATTACTCTTCATCACAGGTTGGAGCATCTGCTGCAAAGCCTAAGAGAGCAGACAGTTTACCCACCTTTTCTTCCCCTTCGAGGCTGACTGTCAGGGATAAGCATCGTAACCGTCCAAGTCTTCTACAGCAGCACACCTCAAGCCCTGCCCATCAGTCATCACCACATTATCCAAACCAAGAACTACAGTCTGAATCCAATGCAGAGTTTGTTCCCCTCGTTGATGAAGGTGATGGATACCAAAGCGATAGATCAGATGCTAGCTCCCTAAAGTTACAAAAGATCTCAGAGGAGAATTTAAAGCTTCGTGAAACACAGCAGGCCATCCAAGCTGACCTTAAACGGATTGAGACAGCCAAAGATGAGCTGATTCAGCTTTTAGACAGAGCCTGTAGTCTGCAAAGGCCTTTATCTACATCCAACACCCGGTCTGATCATCCATCAGTTAAATTTCACCACGCAGCGGATCCGGGTGATGAAGACTGGCCAGAGCCTCCTCCACCTATTGCATATGATGAGCCAGAAACTATGAATCAGTGCGACAAGCAGAGGCTTTACAGCACTACGAGGGTCACACAGACACTTACCCCTCGACTCACCTCAGTGGAGAAGACTAGGGATTACAGCCATCTAAGTTCCTATGATGACCAACTTCGGTATGGCCAGTATCCTGCCCAACAGACAGGTCCTCCGTATGCATATGAGTGGCCATGGGATTCATCTACACGTCTTTATCCCGAACAACACAGGATAGCGTCCTATAATGTGTCACCTCCCATGGCATCTGTGGATCTGACAGAGAAATATTACAAAGGTCCATGCCCCACCATTCCTTACTTCCGCAACAAAGATCCAAGTGAGTTTGCTCGATTAAAAATAGCCTTGGACAATCTCCTGCCACCTGACAGTACTGAGATGTTCAAATATCAAGTCCTGGTTGACCACCTGAAATTAGAGGATGCTTGTCTAGTAGCAGACAGTTTCTTGCACTCTCCTACACCTTATCGAGACACCATGTTTGCCCTCAATGAGCGGTTCGGTCAGCCTCACCAGGTAGCATTAAGACGGATTGCCACTATTCTTGATTCACCTGATATAAGCCGCAATGACCCCTCAGCCTTTGAGAAGTTCTCCCTTCAAGTGCAGTCTCTAGTCGGTCTACTTAAGACTCTGGGCCAGGCAGGGAGCATTGAGTTGTATTGTGGGTCGCATGTTGCACGCCTCCTCAGTAAACTGCCACCTGAAAGATGGGCCGATTTCCGCCGCCACATGTTACATCGGCCTGGGGTGACATACTCACTGGTAAATCTAGCCGAATGGCTGAAATATGAGTCTTGGTGCCAAAGCTATGATGATCAAACAGCCAAGGGAGAAAGCAGAGCCAAACGAGATCCCCGAGCAGCTCTACAATCACGCCGAACCACTGCCACTGTACTGACTGGGTCTGGGAATAGTGCTGAGGTGGAAACCATTACATATTCTCCTGCCAAGGTTGATGAGAAAGCTAAGGGTAGGCCCATGGTATATTGCTCTTACTGTCAGAACTCTGAACATGCTTTTAGTCAGTGCCCAAAAATTCCAACCCTCACCAAAGATCAGCTCTCAGAGTGGATACGAACCAATAGGAGATGCTGGCGCTGTGGTCTTGCACATCAGGCTGCCCACTGTGGTCTAAAGAAACCATGTCCACTTTGTCAGAGGAAGCATCTACGAATCCTCCATGAGGTAAATGAGAGGCCTGTCACAGAGGCATCCAAAACAGAGGCTTGCCTAGTCAGCTCAGCGACACAGACACTGTACCTGAACAAACCAGTCAGCAGTAATAAAGTTTTGCTCAAGGTTGTCAGAGTACTCCTACATCATGGCAATTGCACATTAGACACATTCGCAATCCTTGATGACGGTTCTGAGCGTACAATGCTTCTGCCAGAAGCAGCACAGAAACTTGGCTTGAGAGGTACAGAAGAAAGCTTAGCTCTGAGAACAATCCGTCATGATGTGCAAACCCTTGAGGGGGCTTCAGTCTCATTCCACATTTCTCCATATTCCAATCCGAAGAAGCGATATCTCATAACCAGAGCCTTTACTGCACCACAGCTTGATCTCATTGACCACTCTTACCAAATTCCCAAGCTGCAGAAGCAGTACAAGCACTTGGCTGGACTACCTTTACAGTGCTTTGAAAAGGCCAAACCTCTCATCCTTGTTGGTGCAGATCAAACTCACATGATCTCACCAATTGAGCCGGTAAGACTTGGTCCACCTGGTGGTCCTGCTGCAATAAGAACCAAATTAGGCTGGACATTGCAGGGCCCTACCAGCCTGTTGGAGCAGCGACTCCAACCAAAGCAGTGTCTCCACATATCCCTTTCCCCCAGCACCACGGAACTGTTCAAGAATGTTAGTAGGCTGTGGCAAGTGGATGTCTTGCCCTTTCAGAATGAAAAGGAGTGCACAAGGTCAAAGCAGGACCAAAGGGCCGTTGGACTACTGGAAGACAAAACCGTTCGCATAGAGGTAGATGGAATACGCAGGTATGCAACACCCTTGTTACGAAAGGGTGACATGCCCCATCTTCACGCCACCATGGAAGCAGTCATGCCACGCCTACGGAGTACTGAGAGAAAACTTGCCAGAGACCTACAGCAAGCTGATGCTTATTCCTCCGAAATCCAGAAATTGGTTCAGTCTGGAGCAATCAGAAAGCTCAATCCCGAAGAAAGAGAAGGAGATGGTGAGTGCTGGTTTATTCCACATCACATGGTGTGCCATAATAACAAGCATCGTGTAGTGTTCGATTGCTCCTTTCAGTTTAATGGTCTCAGCCTAAATAATTCACTCCTCGCTGGCCCCACCTTGGGTTCATCACTCCTGGGGGTCTTACTCAGATTCCGTGAGCATGCCGTGGCCATCAGTGCGGATATCAGGGGCATGTTTCACCAGGTCCGACTTCTTCCCGAAGATAGACCCCTTCTTCAGTTTATCTGGCGTGACTCCAAGGAGAAGGGGACCCCCGATGTATTTGAATGGCAAGTTCTGCCATTTGGGACAACGTGCAGCCCCTGCTGTGCGACCTTTGCCTTACAGCGACACGTAAGAGACCATAGCCAACCGGACGATGATGTGAGGTTCTCCATAGAACAATGCTTTTACGTTGACAATTGCTTGCAGAGCTTGCCATCGCCAGAGGAGGCTAAGCAATTGGTTGACAAGCTGAGGGGGCTATTAGCTGAAGGAGGCTTTGAATTGAGGCAATGGGCCAGCAATATGCCAGCTGTCATTAACCATCTTCCACCTGAAGCCAGATCGGATGGGTTTGAACTCTGGCTAGCCCATGAAAAGACTGATGTCCAGGAGTCCACATTGGGCCTTAGCTGGAATTGCCCAGCAGATGTCCTGACTTACCGTCATCGGCCCATTGATCATGGCGCTCCCACCATGAGGATTATTTACAAAGTTTTAGCAAGCCAGTACGACCCCTTAGGATATATCCTCCCGTATACTACCAGGGCTAAGATGTTGGTCCAACAACTTTGGAACAAACAGCGCAGCTGGGATGATACCCAACTTCCCCAAGCCTTAGTCCAGAGCTGGAACGAATGGGAAAGTGAGCTGCAGTTTCTTCACAAGATCAGTTTCCCAAGATCATATGTACCAGCTTCAGTAAATCAAACAAGATCTATTATCGACCTTCATGTGTTCAGCGATGCTTCAGAGAGTGCATATGGAGCAGTCGCCTACCTGCGTACTGAAGATCAGCTGGGTAAGATCCATCTGTCATTCGTACTGGCACGCTCTAGAGTAGCACCAAAAAAAGTCCTGTCAATACCCCGCTTGGAGCTCTGTGCTGCGGTAATTGGTGCACAGCTAAAAACCCAGTTGCAGAAAGAGTTAACATTGTCACTTCGCCACACAGTTCTCTGGACAGACTCCACTACGGTGCTGTCTTGGATTCAGTCAGAGTCTTGCCAAAAAAACCTTTTGGTGAATTACAGTAATTTTTTTAAAGAAAATAGTTGTATACTGTACATACAGTAATGGAGATATTGGCAAACTTTCACCTGTAGTAAGTCAGTCTTGTAACTACAAAAGTACTACAACCTTTGGAACATAAAAAAACCATTTTGGTGAATTACTGTAATTGTTTTCTGAGAATTATGTACTGTATGTACAGTAAGAGTGATATTGGCAAAATTTCACCTGTAGTAAGTCAGTCTGGCCACTAGGAATGTACTACAGCCTTTAGAACATGAAAAAACCCTTTTGATGAATTACAGTAATTTTTTTCTAAGATTTATTATGTACTGTATGTACACAGTAAGGAAGATATTGGCAATATTTCACGTGTAGTAAGTAAGCCCTTCCCCTTTCCCCTACCCCTCCGTTTTGCGCGTTCACGTGAAGGGGTAGGGAATCTAGGGATGTCTCGATTCTCTTTAGGTTGGAGGGGTAAGGGGAAGGGCCAGATAGCCCTTCAAACGAAGATTTTTCAGGACCACACTACAAACGAAGGGGTATGAATCATCTCAGCGTAAACCGGCTGCAGCGGCAACATGGCTGCCCGAGCGGGAAAAAAGGACGCATAAATGTAAGCATTATTGGCATTAATAAAGATTTAAAGAAAAGTAATCATTAGTGTACAAACGGCTTACGTGCGTGGCCCCTTTAAGACTTGTTGCCCTTTTAAGACTTGTCGCCATTTTAAGATTGCGCAGCAAAGTTTGAGAGAAGAGATGCGAGCCGATCCAAATTCAGGTGTAATATGTGTGCGTGCATCCTGTAAAGTGAGTTGTTCTTGTTAAATTATGCTTAATATTGAGATTAAGTCGTAATCTTGCAGGCAATTGCAGTTATGGTAATTATTTTCCTTTGATTGAGCGCGCATAACCAGCGCCTGTTTAAATGCACGTTATGCATATCTGCCGTGAGATTCTATAATCACTTTATTTCTACTGTTCTCATGTTCTACATTGAGATAGGTTATTCTTTTAGTTCATATGTCTTTTGGGAATCACAAGTATAAGTGTGTTAAAGAAGATTGTTGTTAAATGGCCTATTCAGATGCTCATATGCCAATTCATTGAGCTGTAGTATTTCAACTATTTCCAGTAATATTGATAATGGTGTCACCCGTTATTGAATTGTCGAATTATTGGATTTGAAGTCTGTATTATTTACCTTATTGTATTTGTTATCTTTGTACAGACCACACCTATTACATGCTCCATGGCACAGTAAAGTCATCAAAGAAAAGAACTGTTGTTGACTGAGTTCCTGGGTTCTGACCAGCCCACCAGGGCGAGTGATCCCTTCCACAGTCCTGTAAAGACAAACTAAAATTTCTAATTCCAAATCCTACAAATGGTCCTTCGAGCCGGATGATCACTTCTCTGGATTAAGATGTCAGCCAGTTCTGAACCAGTAAACCCTTCGGTTCGCCCAAAGCGTCGTCCAGCCTATTTACAAGACTATGAGGTGGACTTGCAGAGCTTCCATAAATCAACATCACCAGTTAGTACAAGAGAACAACCAGTGGAGTCATCTGATGACGATTACTCTTCATCACAGGTTGGAGCATCTGCTGCAAAGCCTAAGAGAGCAGACAGTTTACCCACCTTTTCTTCCCCTTCGAGGCTGACTGTCAGGGATAAGCATCGTAACCGTCCAAGTCTTCTACAGCAGCACACCTCAAGCCCTGCCCATCAGTCATCACCACATTATCCAAACCAAGAACTACAGTCTGAATCCAATGCAGAGTTTGTTCCCCTCGTTGATGAAGGTGATGGATACCAAAGCGATAGATCAGATGCTAGCTCCCTAAAGTTACAAAAGATCTCAGAGGAGAATTTAAAGCTTCGTGAAACACAGCAGGCCATCCAAGCTGACCTTAAACGGATTGAGACAGCCAAAGATGAGCTGATTCAGCTTTTAGACAGAGCCTGTAGTCTGCAAAGGCCTTTATCTACATCCAACACCCGGTCTGATCATCCATCAGTTAAATTTCACCACGCAGCGGATCCGGGTGATGAAGACTGGCCAGAGCCTCCTCCACCTATTGCATATGATGAGCCAGAAACTATGAATCAGTGCGACAAGCAGAGGCTTTACAGCACTACGAGGGTCACACAGACACTTACCCCTCGACTCACCTCAGTGGAGAAGACTAGGGATTACAGCCATCTAAGTTCCTATGATGACCAACTTCGGTATGGCCAGTATCCTGCCCAACAGACAGGTCCTCCGTATGCATATGAGTGGCCATGGGATTCATCTACACGTCTTTATCCCGAACAACACAGGATAGCGTCCTATAATGTGTCACCTCCCATGGCATCTGTGGATCTGACAGAGAAATATTACAAAGGTCCATGCCCCACCATTCCTTACTTCCGCAACAAAGATCCAAGTGAGTTTGCTCGATTAAAAATAGCCTTGGACAATCTCCTGCCACCTGACAGTACTGAGATGTTCAAATATCAAGTCCTGGTTGACCACCTGAAATTAGAGGATGCTTGTCTAGTAGCAGACAGTTTCTTGCACTCTCCTACACCTTATCGAGACACCATGTTTGCCCTCAATGAGCGGTTCGGTCAGCCTCACCAGGTAGCATTAAGACGGATTGCCACTATTCTTGATTCACCTGATATAAGCCGCAATGACCCCTCAGCCTTTGAGAAGTTCTCCCTTCAAGTGCAGTCTCTAGTCGGTCTACTTAAGACTCTGGGCCAGGCAGGGAGCATTGAGTTGTATTGTGGGTCGCATGTTGCACGCCTCCTCAGTAAACTGCCACCTGAAAGATGGGCCGATTTCCGCCGCCACATGTTACATCGGCCTGGGTGACATACTCACTGGTAAATCTAGCCGAATGGCTGAAATATGAGTCTTGGTGCCAAAGCTATGATGATCAAACAGCCAAGGGAGAAAGCAGAGCCAAACGAGATCCCCGAGCAGCTCTACAATCACGCCGAACCACTGCCACTGTACTGACTGGGTCTGGGAATAGTGCTGAGGTGGAAACCATTACATATTCTCCTGCCAAGGTTGATGAGAAAGCTAAGGGTAGGCCCATGGTATATTGCTCTTACTGTCAGAACTCTGAACATGCTTTTAGTCAGTGCCCAAAAATTCCAACCCTCACCAAAGATCAGCTCTCAGAGTGGATACGAACCAATAGGAGATGCTGGCGCTGTGGTCTTGCACATCAGGCTGCCCACTGTGGTCTAAAGAAACCATGTCCACTTTGTCAGAGGAAGCATCTACGAATCCTCCATGAGGTAAATGAGAGGCCTGTCACAGAGGCATCCAAAACAGAGGCTTGCCTAGTCAGCTCAGCGACACAGACACTGTACCTGAACAAACCAGTCAGCAGTAATAAAGTTTTGCTCAAGGTTGTCAGAGTACTCCTACATCATGGCAATTGCACATTAGACACATTCGCAATCCTTGATGACGGTTCTGAGCGTACAATGCTTCTGCCAGAAGCAGCACAGAAACTTGGCTTGAGAGGTACAGAAGAAAGCTTAGCTCTGAGAACAATCCGTCATGATGTGCAAACCCTTGAGGGGGCTTCAGTCTCATTCCACATTTCTCCATATTCCAATCCGAAGAAGCGATATCTCATAACCAGAGCCTTTACTGCACCACAGCTTGATCTCATTGACCACTCTTACCAAATTCCCAAGCTGCAGAAGCAGTACAAGCACTTGGCTGGACTACCTTTACAGTGCTTTGAAAAGGCCAAACCTCTCATCCTTGTTGGTGCAGATCAAACTCACATGATCTCACCAATTGAGCCGGTAAGACTTGGTCCACCTGGTGGTCCTGCTGCAATAAGAACCAAATTAGGCTGGACATTGCAGGGCCCTACCAGCCTGTTGGAGCAGCGACTCCAACCAAAGCAGTGTCTCCACATATCCCTTTCCCCCAGCACCACGGAACTGTTCAAGAATGTTAGTAGGCTGTGGCAAGTGGATGTCTTGCCCTTTCAGAATGAAAAGGAGTGCACAAGGTCAAAGCAGGACCAAAGGGCCGTTGGACTACTGGAAGACAAAACCGTTCGCATAGAGGTAGATGGAATACGCAGGTATGCAACACCCTTGTTACGAAAGGGTGACATGCCCCATCTTCACGCCACCATGGAAGCAGTCATGCCACGCCTACGGAGTACTGAGAGAAAACTTGCCAGAGACCTACAGCAAGCTGATGCTTATTCCTCCGAAATCCAGAAATTGGTTCAGTCTGGAGCAATCAGAAAGCTCAATCCCGAAGAAAGAGAAGGAGATGGTGAGTGCTGGTTTATTCCACATCACATGGTGTGCCATAATAACAAGCATCGTGTAGTGTTCGATTGCTCCTTTCAGTTTAATGGTCTCAGCCTAAATAATTCACTCCTCGCTGGCCCCACCTTGGGTTCATCACTCCTGGGGGTCTTACTCAGATTCCGTGAGCATGCCGTGGCCATCAGTGCGGATATCAGGGGCATGTTTCACCAGGTCCGACTTCTTCCCGAAGATAGACCCCTTCTTCAGTTTATCTGGCGTGACTCCAAGGAGAAGGGGACCCCCGATGTATTTGAATGGCAAGTTCTGCCATTTGGGACAACGTGCAGCCCCTGCTGTGCGACCTTTGCCTTACAGCGACACGTAAGAGACCATAGCCAACCGGACGATGATGTGAGGTTCTCCATAGAACAATGCTTTTACGTTGACAATTGCTTGCAGAGCTTGCCATCGCCAGAGGAGGCTAAGCAATTGGTTGACAAGCTGAGGGGGCTATTAGCTGAAGGAGGCTTTGAATTGAGGCAATGGGCCAGCAATATGCCAGCTGTCATTAACCATCTTCCACCTGAAGCCAGATCGGATGGGTTTGAACTCTGGCTAGCCCATGAAAAGACTGATGTCCAGGAGTCCACATTGGGCCTTAGCTGGAATTGCCCAGCAGATGTCCTGACTTACCGTCATCGGCCCATTGATCATGGCGCTCCCACCATGAGGATTATTTACAAAGTTTTAGCAAGCCAGTACGACCCCTTAGGATATATCCTCCCGTATACTACCAGGGCTAAGATGTTGGTCCAACAACTTTGGAACAAACAGCGCAGCTGGGATGATACCCAACTTCCCCAAGCCTTAGTCCAGAGCTGGAACGAATGGGAAAGTGAGCTGCAGTTTCTTCACAAGATCAGTTTCCCAAGATCATATGTACCAGCTTCAGTAAATCAAACAAGATCTATTATCGACCTTCATGTGTTCAGCGATGCTTCAGAGAGTGCATATGGAGCAGTCGCCTACCTGCGTACTGAAGATCAGCTGGGTAAGATCCATCTGTCATTCGTACTGGCACGCTCTAGAGTAGCACCAAAAAAAGTCCTGTCAATACCCCGCTTGGAGCTCTGTGCTGCGGTAATTGGTGCACAGCTAAAAACCCAGTTGCAGAAAGAGTTAACATTGTCACTTCGCCACACAGTTCTCTGGACAGACTCCACTACGGTGCTGTCTTGGATTCAGTCAGAGTCTTGCCATTTCAAAGTTTTCGTCGGCACCAGAGTGGCTGAAATCCATGAGCTTACCAACGTAACCACCTGGCAATATGTGGATTCAATTCAAAATCCAGCGGACGACCTTACACGAGGAAAGACTCTAAAGGACCTTGCTAAGCCCAACAGATGGAGCCAAGGACCCCAATTCCTGCTTCTCTCCCCAGAGAACTGGCCAACAAACCCTACCAAATGCCCTGAGATTGACAAGTCTGAGCTCAAGAAATCTGCATTCTGTGGAGTTGTAGCTGTAGACGGACAATTTGGCAGTGAGTATAAGACCTGGACAGAACTGGTGAAGGCCATTGCACAGGAGCTACATGGGGCGGCTGGAGAGTCAGGAGAACCTACCGCAAACACTTACCAAGAAGCAGAGACATACATACTCCAGAAAGTGCAAGGTGAGAGTTTCCTTGAGGAATTACAACGGTTGAAATCAGGCAAGGCTCTTCACCATAATAGCCGCTTACTCACCTTAGCTCCAGAATATGACCCATCCACCAATCTAATCCGGGTTGGTGGTAGGTTAAGACATGCAGAGACCTTAAATCCCGCCCTCAAACATCCAATCGTACTAGATTCTAGACATCCAGCTGTGAAGTTACTTCTTCAAGATTTAGATGAAAGACTCTGCCATCCAGGCCCTGATCGGGTGTTTGCAGAAGTAAGGAGACAGTTCTGGGTGCTAAGAGGAAGAGCAGCCATCCGCATCTTACAGCATGCCTGTACGGAATGTCAAAGACTGAGAGCCAAACCTACCTTTCCCAAAATGGCAGACCTTCCTTTGGCACGCTTACGCCTCTACAAACCAGCCTTTCATTCAACCGGTATGGATTGCTTCGGCCCCTTCCTTGTAAAAATTGGTCGACGAGTAGAAAAGAGGTGGGGAATCCTCTACAAGTGTCTGACCACACGAGCTGTACACATAGACCTGCTGAACAGCTTGGACACAGATTCCTTTCTGATGTCACTTCGGAGGTTTATTGCACGTAGAGGTTCCCCTGTAGAATTACTGTCAGACCAAGGAACAAATTTTCGAGGGGGTGAACGGGAACTGTATGAAGCGTTCCAGGCCATGTCACCTGATCTCCAGCGGAAACTCGCTCCACAGAAGATAGCATTCCATTTTAATCCTCCTGCAGCACCACACTTCGGGGGAGTGTGGGAGAGGGAGATAAGATCCATTAAAATGGCACTATCTGCGACTATTGGGGCCCAAACAGTACCGGAAGAGGTACTCAGGACTGTTCTAGTCGAAGTGGAGAACATCCTTAATTCCAAACCCCTAGGGTATGTGTCTTGTAACGTGGCTGATCCCGATCCAGTAACACCCAACCTTCTTCTCACGGGGCGGCTAGACAACTGCCTACCTACAGTCATATACCCTAAAGAAGAGGGTTTGAGTCGTCGCCGGTGGAGACACTCTCAGGTGTTAGCTGACCACTTCTGGTCCTCCTTTATCCGCCATTACCTTCCGAACTTGCAAGTCAGACAGAAATGGCACCATACATTCCCTAATATAACCACAGGCACGATAGTCATGATAATGGATCCCCAACAGCCCAGAGCACATTGGCCTATTGGGAAAGTAGTCCAGGTGCACCCCAGTCAAGACTCGCAAGTGAGATCAGTGGATGTCCAAGTTCAAGGGAAGGTGTATACTAGACCCGTAGCTCGACTCGTGGCCTTGCCTTCCATCCCAGAAGATGATACAGAGGAGCCCAATACACCCAATACAGCATCAGTAACACACACGCAACCGTCTCGAGTGTCAAATTGAACACAATTTGGGGGCGGCTGTACAAACGGCTTACGTGCGTGGCCCCTTTAAGACTTGTTGCCCTTTTAAGACTTGTCGCCATTTTAAGATTGCGCAGCAAAGTTTGAGAGAAGAGATGCGAGCCGATCCAAATTCAGGTGTAATATGTGTGCGTGCATCCTGTAAAGTGAGTTGTTCTTGTTAAATTATGCTTAATATTGAGATTAAGTCGTAATCTTGCAGGCAATTGCAGTTATGGTAATTATTTTCCTTTGATTGAGCGCGCATAACCAGCGCCTGTTTAAATGCACGTTATGCATATCTGCCGTGAGATTCTATAATCACTTTATTTCTACTGTTCTCATGTTCTACATTGAGATAGGTTATTCTTTTAGTTCATATGTCTTTTGGGAATCACAAGTATAAGTGTGTTAAAGAAGATTGTTGTTAAATGGCCTATTCAGATGCTCATATGCCAATTCATTGAGCTGTAGTATTTCAACTATTTCCAGTAATATTGATAATGGTGTCACCCGTTATTGAATTGTCGAATTATTGGATTTGAAGTCTGTATTATTTACCTTATTGTATTTGTTATCTTTGTACAGACCACACCTATTACATGCTCCATGGCACAGTAAAGTCATCAAAGAAAAGAACTGTTGTTGACTGAGTTCCTGGGTTCTGACCAGCCCACCAGGGCGAGTGATCCCTTCCACAGTCCTGTAAAGACAAACTAAAATTTCTAATTCCAAATCCTACAATTAGTTTTATATTACATTCAATCGTGAGTTCATATTTACGGTCATGCTATTCGAAGAAATGTTTAAAAAAAATCGCTTAAGTTTGCTAAACGTCATATCGTTTGATATGAGAGATGACATTTACATGTATGCGCGTCTCTCTTTACAATGAGCGAGTTTAACTTACTTCAAAAACCGATTTCATCCTCTCATTGCTGGAAAATATAATGTAGTGATTCACTATTAAACTGTTATTAATAAAAGTCGTGTGGCAGCGTTGATAAGTTCCTTTGCTCCTGGATGTGTGAGCTGCACGATCTCCGGTGTGTGTGTGTGTCAGTAAGCAGCGCATTAATATAGAACGGTAAGGCTCTAATGCACACCAGTATGTGTTTATTGTAGGAGCTAGATGACGTATGATCACATGTAACGGTATAGTAGTGGTGTCCCAATTCTTAGGGGAATATTTTCACCCCTACCCCTTGACACTCTGTTTCAAGGGACAAGGGGAAGGGGTATACAGGTGCATCTCAATAAATTAGAATGTCTTGGAAAAGTTCATTTATTTTAGTAATTCAACTCAAATTGAGAAACTCGTGTATTAAATAAATTCAAAGCACACAGACTGAGTAGTTTAAGTCTTTGGTTCTTTTAATTGTGATGATTTAGGCTCACATTTAACAAAAACCCACCAATTCACTATCTCAACAAATTAGAATACTTCATAAGACCAATAAAAAAAACATTTTTAGTGAAATGTTGGCCTTCTGGAAAGTATGTTCATTTACTGTATATGTACTCAATACTTGGTAGGGGCTCCTTTTGCTTTAATTACTGCCTCAATTCGGCGTGGCATGGAGGTGATCAGTTTGTGGCACTGCTGAGGTGGTATGGAAGCCCAGGTTTCTTTGACAGTGGCCTTCAGCTCATCTGCATTGTTGGGTCTGGTGTCTCTCATCTTCCTCTTGACAATACCCCATAGATTATCTATGGGGTTCAGGTCAGGCGAGTTTGCTGGCCAATCAAGCACAGTAACACCATGGTCATTGAACCAGCTTTTGGTACCTTTGCAGTGTGGGCAGGTGCCAAGTCCTCCTGGAAAATGAAATCAGCATCTCCATAAAGCTTGTCAGCAGAAGGAAGCATGAAGTGCTCTAAAAGTTCCTGGTAGATGGCTGCGTTGACTGTGGACTTTAGAAAACACAGTGGACCAACACCAGCAGATGACATGGCAGCCCAAATCATCACTGACTGTGGAAACTTCACACTGGACTTCAAGCAACATGGATTCTGTGCCTCTCCACTCTTCCTCCAGACTCTGGGACCTTGATTTTCCAAATGAAATGCAAAATTTACTTTCATCTGAAACGAGGACTTTGGACCACTGAGCAACAGTCCAGTTCTTTTTCTCCACAGCCCAGGTAAGATGCTTCTGACGTTGTCTCTGGTTCAGAAGTGGCTTGGTAGCCCTTTTCCTGAAGACGTCTGAGCGTGGTGACTCTTGATGCACTGACTCCAGCTTCAGTCCACTCCTTGTGAAGCTCTCCCAAGTGTTTGAATCAGCTTTGCTTGACTGTATTCTCAAGCTTGTGGTCATCCCTGTTGCTTGTGCACCTTTTCCTACCCAAATTCTTCCTTCCAGTCGACTTTGCATTTAATATGCTTTGATACAGCACTCTGTAAACAGCCACACCTTTCAGTAATGACCTTCTGTGACTTACCGTCTTTGTGGAGGGTGTCAATGTTTGTCTTCTGGATCATTGCCAAGTCAACAGTGTTCCCCATTATTGTGGTTTCAAAGAACAAGAGATACCCAGAATTTATACTGTATGGATGGTCATTTATTGAAACTCAAATGTAAATATTCTAATATTTTGAGATACTGATTTTTGACTTTCATGAGCTGTAAGCTCTAATCAAAATTAAAACAAAAAAAACTTTTGAAATGTTTTACTTTACATGTAATGAATCTAAAATATATGAAAGTTTCACTTTTTGAAATAAGTTACAAGAAAAAATTAACTTGTTATGGCAGTGGCACTTATTCGCGTTTTCTTTCTTCTGTAGCCTACCACCCTTTGAAGTCAGTCAAATTGTAACCAGTATTTGAAAAAACACGAGCAAACCACGATCTTCTTTTTGAATGTTTACTTCAAAAGGCATAAAACAAAACTGTACATAAACATGGTATGCACGGTCAAAAAACTGTGTTGCTTCCAACGTTTCTAACTTCAAATTGAAACTAAATACGTACAATCGCTTGCGTTATGACGTAGTGAGATCTAATTGGAAGCTCAAAATAATTAAATATAATCAGATCTAAACATTACTAAATATGCATTTTAAAGCAAAAAATTTCTTATGAATTTACATGAAATATTTTCTTATTATTTTTACTAAATTATTATTTCAGATGAACTAATTCCCATGTGGCTCTTACATTACCCGGCCCTTAATTGGTTAGGCAGGAAGACTAAGCAATTATAAACTTAAACACTGAGAGCCAAACAATTTCTAAATGTCCATAAACTATCAACTTGTTTCTTCTTTCCTCACTCTTCAGACATCGCTTCTTCCAACAAGCACAGTTTGTTTACAGGCCTTTCCAGAGTGTTAGTCTTGGTCTTTATCTTGACTCTTCTTACTGTTCCATTGGAATCCGGCAATGTTTCAACTACTTTTCCCATGAGCCAGGAGTTCCGTGGGGAAGAACTATCCACTAGTAACACTACATCTCCTGTCATGAAGTTTCTTCTTGGCTTTAGCCATTTCTGGCGTTCCTGAAGAAGTGAAAGGTATTCACGCGTCCATCTAGTCCAAAATAAATCCATAAGATATTGAACTTGCTTCCATCTCTTTCTTGTGTACATGTCATCTTTGCTGAAAATCCCTGGAGGCATGTTGGGTTGAGATTTCAACAGCAGTAAATGATTGGGTGTTAGAGGTTCTACGTCATTCACATCATCTGAAACAGTTGTAAGCGGCCTACCGTTGATGATGCTTTCGACCTCACACATTATTGTCAGAAGACAATCATCGTTCACTGTTTGCTCTTTCAGAAGGGAGTTAAGGATTCTTCGCAGAGTCCGAATTTGTCTTTCCCAAACCCCACCTTGGTGCGAAGCAGCTGGGCTGTTGAATATCCACTTTATTCCCTTTGGTTGCAAGGCCTTTTCAATCTTGTCATTATCCAGCCGTTGAATGGCTTCTCTCAACTCTCTTTCAGCAGCCACAAAATTTGTGCCGTTGTCAGAACGCATGATGGTAACTTGACCTCTCCTGCACATAAAACGACGAATTGCATTAATGCAGGAGTCCGTGTCAAGGCTATCTGCAACTTCGATGTGCACCGCTCTGAGAGTGAGACAAGTGAACATCACGCCGTATCTTTTGACTGTACTACGGCCCCGCTTGACATCAAACGGCCCGAAGAAATCAACACCGGTATTTGTGAAAGGAGGCTTATCCGGCAAGAGCCTATCTTCAGGCAGGTTTGCCATCTTTTGCTCCCCAACCTTTCCATTAATCCTGCGGCACACTGTACATTTGTTGATTATCTTTCGAACAGCAGAATTGGCTTGTGGGATCCAGTACCTGCATCTCAGTTGTGCCAAGACATAACTGCGTCCGCAGTGTCCTGTTCTTTGGTGTATATCTCTCAAAATCAATGTAGCCACTCTGCTGTGCTTTGAAATAATTGTTGGATGTTTAGCGTTTTCTGGCATAGCAGACTTGTTGAGTCTTCCGCCAACCCTTAACGTGCCATCTTGAAGAATCGGATCCAATTTAAACAGCTGACTGCTGCGACTGAGCTGTTTACCTTTCTCCAGTACTTTGATTTCTTCTCCAAACTGCTGTCTTTGACTGAATTTGATTATTTCTGATTCTGCGACAATCAGATCATCCAAAGTAAGTGATTTCTTTTCTGTTGCTTTGAATTTCTTCATTTGTTGTTCTAATTTTGATCTTGCTTTTTCAGGGTCTTTTTCAGTTTCCCTGATCTTTCCTGATATTTCCTTTCTTTCCTCTTTCAGTTTCCACAGATTTTCCTTTACCTTTAAAATCCAGGCCACTGATCTTTTTAGTTTATGCCAGTCTGAGTAATAGCTGATCAGTTTGTCGATTGGTTTCATGTTTTCTTCAACTTTGATCATGTTGACTGTAGCTCCATTCTTGATTTCCGGATCATTTTGAAGGCTTTCCTTCATTCGCACAGGCTGTTCCGACCAATCACATTCATTGTCCAGCAAGAACTCCGGCCCATTGATCCAGGTTCCTCCTTGTGTCAAACCTTTAGCTTTCAGACCCCTGCTGGCTTGATCTGCAGGATTTTCCGTTGTTCTGACATACTTCCATTGTGATGGCTTGGTTGCTTCTCGGATCAACGAGATTCTGTTTGCAACGAAGGTTTTGAAACGAGCAGTTTCACTGTCAATATATCTGAGCACAGTAGTACTGTCTGTCCAAAAAATTGATTGTTGCAATGGAACTTGAAGCTCCTGATGTAACATCTTGTCTATTTTGACAGCGACAACTGCTGCGGTCAACTCGAGTCTGGGAATGGTGACAAGTTTGAGTGGAGCTACTCTTGCCTTCCCCATGAGGAATGAACAATGCTTCTCATCTTGGCTATTCTCTAGCAGCAGATAAGACACAGTGCCGTATGCAGACTCAGAAGCGTCTGAAAAATGATGTAACTGTGCTGCTGTAGTGCATCCAAAATCTGTAGGCTTCAAACACCTGCTCACATGGAAGGTAGAGAGATGACTGACATCTTCAATCCATTTCTTCCAAACTTCAGCGTGTTTTCCGCCAATGTTCTCGTCCCATCCGTATTGTTCTTTACAAAGATCTTTCAACAGGAGTTTAGCGGGCAAGATGACCGGCGCCAGAAAGCCAAGAGGGTCGTAGATAGAATTCACGACTGATAAAATGCCTCTTCTGGTCATCGGCTTGTCTTGCAGCTTCATACTATAAGTGAAAGTATCAGTTTCTGTGTCCCACTGTACACCGAGGGTCCTCTCGACTGGCAAAGTGTCATGTCTTAGATCCAGGTCTTTCACTTCGCTGGCTCTATGCACTTCAGGGATTGTCATTAACACCTTCCTGCTATTGCTCATCCACTTTGTTAAAGTGAATCCTCCACTGACACACAGGGTACGAAGATCTTTAGCCAGGGTCACTGCATCTTCTTCTTTAGCTACACTCTTCAGACAGTCATCTACGTAGAAGTTGCGCAGAACTGTCTGGACAGCTTCTGGAGATACATCAGCCTTGTGATCTTCAGCAGTTCTTTTTAGTGCATATGAGGCAACACTTGGTGAAGAAGTGGCTCCGAAGAGGTGCACAGTCATTCGGAATTCCTCCATAGGCTCGTTCAATTTGCCGTTGGGCCACCAAAGAAAACGGAGTAGGTCTGCGTCACGCTCCAGCACCTTGACCTGATAAAACATCGACTCAATGTCTACCATTATAGCTACTGGCTCCTCACGAAATCTTAAAAGCACACCAACTAATGTGTTGGTCAAGTCAGGTCCTTGGAGCAGTTCGCTATTCAGAGACCTACCCTGAAACGAAGCTGTGCAGTCAAAGACCACCCGCAACTTTTGTTTCTTCGGATGATACACACCATGATGTGGTATGTAAAACAGCCTGTTGTCGTTACGGTTCAGCTGATGGACTGGAACTTGGACAGCGTAACCTTTTTCAATGATGGTCTCCATGAAGCTCTTGTACTCTTCAAAAAATTCAGGATTCTTCTTGAACTTTCTAAGCAAACTGGTTATGCGTTGTTCCGCCACACAACGGTTATTTGGCATTTGGAGCTTCTCATTCCTTAGTGGCAGTCCAATGCTGTAGTGCCCGTTCTCAAAAATTGTGGTTTTCTGCACAGACTGCAAAAACTGTTTGTCTTCACAAGACATCTCTTCTCGATCATCGTAGTTACGCTCTGGAAAATCAGTGTTATACTGTTGAACCAGCAGCTTCTCAATCTCCATCACAGAAACTCTGTTTACTGAAAAAGTAGGCGTTTTATTCATTGCATCATTCAGTTCCTTTCTTACAGGCCCATTCACAACCCAGCCAATGGCAGTCTTCACAGCATAAGGGCCTCCATCCTCAGCATTAATAACATGCCATGGTTCCATTGCTCTTGAACAGTTAGCTCCAATAAGCAGGCTTACATCAGCTTCTATCTCTGGCAAGCGTACTTCATTGAGATAAGACCACTTCTGGATATCTGACCTTTTAGGTATGTTCTCGACGTGAACAGGTATGTTGCTATGAGTAAACACCTTAGGTAGATCAATGAATTTGGTATCTTCCAGCCCACACACTTCCAGGTCTGAGATGACGAAACTGTTCATGAGCTTCTGTTCTCCAGGTTTGTCTTGACCCATGGTGCTAAGAAGTATTCGTGTCGGTTTCCCTTTAATGTTTAGTTTCCTTTGCAGGTCTTCTGTGCAGAACGTTGCTGTGCTTCCCGGGTCCAGAAAGGCGTATGTTTCAACACACTTGTCACTCCTTTTTGATTTTATCTTCACCGGTACTATTGACAGCACACATTCTGCTTCCCCGGCCCCTGTGAGGCTACAGGACTCTTGCAAAATAGAAACTTGAGCACAAGATACTTCACTTCCATGACGACCATCTTTCCTTTCAGGTGAGACAGAACCTTCTTCCTTTATTATGTGCAGAATGTCTGGATGCTTTAAAGCACACTCTTTACACTCAATTCTTCTTTTGCAGAATTTGCTAAGATGACCCGGAACCAAACATCCAAAACACAATCCCTTCAGTTTTAAGAAATCCACACGTTCCTTATGTGGTTGGTGTTTGATTTTGCTGCATGAGGCAAGGGTATGTGATTGCTGGCAGTACAAACACGGCTTCTCAAAGGCACTCACAGTTTTAATTGAATTTGCTGGCTTAACATGCGTTTCTTGAGGCCTTTTGCTTTCGGTGAAAACATTTGTTGCGAAACTGCTTCCACGGACCTCTCTTTTTCCATGATGCTTTTCTTTTTGGTCAATCTTTCCACTTGAGATTGGGCGGCTGTCTGAGATATTTCCAAAAAGGGGATCCATCGCTATTCTAGCTTGTCGGTCTATGTAATTCACCAAATCAGCAAACCTTGCTCTTCTGCCTCTTCGCTCTTTTATGTCATAAGCTTCAGCACGCCAACGTTCTTTCAGTTTATATGGTAACTTAGACACTACGGTCCGTAAGTTGGTTGGGTTATCCATCTCCTCTAAGAATTCAATGTCTTCCATAGTATTGCGACATCCAATCAAAAACATTGCATAAGCGCTCAATGCTTTCCCATCATCAGATTTCACTTGAGGCCATTTGAGTGCTTTGTCAATGTACGCACTGGCAATCCGTAGTTCATCCCCATAGTGCTTATGAAGTAGTCGCTTCGCCTCGCAGTAGCCTTTGTTTGGCATCATATGAGCACAGCTGCGAACAAGCTCTTGAGGTTCACCGGCTGTAAATTGTTCCAAGAAGTACA
The DNA here is from genome assembly GCA_027422415.1 of Schizothorax lantsangensis. Lineage (NCBI taxonomy): Eukaryota > Metazoa > Chordata > Actinopteri > Cypriniformes > Cyprinidae > Schizothorax > Schizothorax lantsangensis. Next base: position 30,408,284 of record CM049845.1, read on the forward strand.
ATTTGTCTTGCTCATTGCTGGTTTTCTGCACTATTGCGTGCTCAAACGCCCTCATGAAAGATTTGTATTGTAGCGCATCACCCTTGAACACAGGAATGTCCTTGGTTGGTAGATGAGATAGCTGCTGTTGTTTTACTAGTAACTCAGTGATTACATTCTGCTTTTGCATAACCGTTATTATGTCATCACCTCTGTTAGATTGAACATTAGACACATAATTGAAGACCGGTTGAGATTGATGTATTCGGGAGTGCTGTATTTGTGGTTGAACATGACTGTTCATATTAGCTTGCTGTGGAAGCAAAATGCTCGTTCTTTCCCTCACGTGTCCACCTTGTGGCTTTTGAACTGACGAATAGCTACTTAAACCATCTTCAGATCTTTCATATTCTTTAAGCACCCTTAATTTTGCTTTACTCTCAGCTAACGCAGTTTTCAGCACTAACTCTTCCTTTTCAGCTTTGATTTTAGCTGCTTCAAACTCAAGCTGTTGCATTTTCTTTAATGCTGCAGCACGTTCGAGCAGGGCTGCATGTTCTGCTTCCTGTCTAGCTCTTGCTGACGATACTCGTGACACAGCTGAGGTGCGACTGACTTGTGATCTACGTGTGCTGGCTTGTGTGACATCACTGACCCCCACTTGTGAAACACTGTCATTTGGTTTAACAGTTTCTTGCAGATAATCAACCACATTTTCTTCTTGCAGCACTTTTTCCACTGGCAGTATGATTTCATGCTCAGATGCAATCCAATTTTTTGTAGTTTTCATAAATCCTCTAATTACTGCCATTTTAGGTTCAAACCAGATTTCTTGATCAACTGTTTTTTTCATCTTCAGTCAAAAGATTTGCAACTTCGTTGTTGAGACGATTAAACTCATTTAGTGATGTTGCAAAGTCATTTTCCGTAATGTTTTTCACCCTTTGTAAATTTTGAGCATCACTCATCATTGATTCTAACTCCTTTTTTTTGCTTGTCAGAGTTCCTAATGATCTTCTTCTCAATGCAATGCATCTCTGCAATCTCTCTTCTAATGCCTTCTCTGTCAGCTTATGTGACCTTCCCTTTTTCATTGTATCCTCAATATATCTTTGTTCATCTTCCTCAGCCATCTTACAAATAGCAGAGTTAATTCTTTAGTTGTATGCAAACGTTTCAAACACTTTCTTCAAAGGTATTTTTCTAGATAAACCGAGTGCAAAACAACTTCTTAAAGATCGCCATAACTCCACATTGACTGAATCAGAGCTTGCTATAAGCATACGTTTTACAGGAAAAAGTTGATCTACTTGTTTTCTCTTCAAAACTCACTCATTATCTTCGTGCGTCCGTATCGCGTCTTTTGAAGAAAAAAGTCTTCACTTCAGCGCGCAGCGTCACTTCTCTGTTGACGGACAGGTCGACCAACCGTCAGCTGCCGCTTGGTGCGTGTCGATCCGTGGCGGGTCTCTTGAGCAAACTGGCCCGGTTCTGTGGCTTGTTTGCAGCGCTAAAGTCCGATCCGCTGCATCCTCGACACAAGCTAGCCACGTCCTCCTCGTTACCCAGGTAATTCGTTTCGTATTAGCGAGTTTTTTGACTATGTTATGGCAGTGGCACTTATTCGCGTTTTCTTTCTTCTGTAGCCTACCACCCTTTGAAGTCAGTCAAATTGTAACCAGTATTTGAAAAAACACGAGCAAACCACGATCTTCTTTTTGAATGTTTACTTCAAAAGGCATAAAACAAAACTGTACATAAACATGGTATGCACGGTCAAAAAACTGTGTTGCTTCCAACGTTTCTAACTTCAAATTGAAACTAAATACGTACAATCGCTTGCGTTATGACGTAGTGAGATCTAATTGGAAGCTCAAAATAATTAAATATAATCAGATCTAAACATTACTAAATATGCATTTTAAAGCAAAAAATTTCTTATGAATTTACATGAAATATTTTCTTATTATTTTTACTAAATTATTATTTCAGATGAACTAATTCCCATGTGGCTCTTACAACTAATTTATTGAGATGTACCTGTAAAATAGAATTGGGATTCAGCCTTAGTCTCTCGCCTTCATTTTGCTGTTTTTCAGACTGAGAAGTTTGAGTGTAATTTTGGTCCGAACTATCATCCCACCTTTGAAGTGTTTGTGGGTGTTAACATTGAGGAAATCGGACTGAGTCTTTTGGATAAAACTGAAGGAAAGGAAGTGTGGGAACCACGGCAAGTCCTTATCACAGGTAATGAATGAATTACAGATGTTGCTAATATAACATTTTACCACATTGTAACACTCATTACAATATAAAAGTTGTATGAAAGATTGAATCTTTAACAGTCTACACTGTAAAAAAGATTTTTTGAATATTATTGGATTAGAGGAAAATACTATTTCAGTCTTTATACTGTAACGGAGGTCGTCTTGTCCCAAAATATAACAAAGGTTAAACGCACACACACAAAAAAACAAACAAAAAAAAAACAATCTGAAGCGGGAATCGAACCCCGGCCACACGCGTGATGACGTAGAGTCCTAACCACAAGACCATTTATCATTGACGACTAGGGTGGTACTCAGTCTGTACTCGACTCAGACCGAAAACCTCAAAGAGGAAGGCAGAGAAAAAAAAAACAATCAGTTATTATTGTTCGGGCGCCAGACAAGTATATTATACCTGCCACATTTTTATATTAATTTCATCCCGGATAGCAACGGACAACCAAACCATCCGCTACATACAAACAAGAGGAAGACAAAAACAAATACAAACTACAGGAAGAATACGGACTTTTCTTTGTTTTAATGAGGTAACGTTTTTATATTCTAGACAGGACTTTTTTTTATCTCCAAGCACTACAATTCCATTAAAAAAAAAAAGAAAAAGAAAAATAATCGAGCAAAACCAACTAACACAAAACAACACTTTTCAAATATGCATAAATGAGTGCAATGTGTATTTGTGACTGTAGTGAGTGGAACACTGACCAAGCTGGCAGCACAGGTGACTAAGAGTGATTCGGGAATATCAGTGGCGGCAGCCGGTCTTGGCTCCTTTAATAAGAGTAAGGTTCGAACCTCCAGGTCAATCCCAGATGTTAAAAAGAAGCATTCACTGGCCAAGAGAAATGCCCTTTAGCAACAGGCTAAACAGGTAGCACCACCTCCTCTCCACAATCCGCACACTCCGAAAACGACAGATTCACCGCAAGGACTGCCTCCAAAAAGGTACGTAACTGGTCAGACCACCCCCTTCCGGTCTCTAAACCTCACACTATATAGACATTGGCTGCGTCCGAAATCGCATACTGCATACATAGGTACTACATTTGAATTTGAACGTACTTCCCGACCGTTAAAAAAGTACGTTCTATATAGTATGAATGTGGGTAGTATGAATGAAACTCGGACGTACTACATCCGCCATGTTGATATTGTCACGTGACATACGTCGCCACGACAGCGCGAAAATTTAAAGAGCCCACTCTACTGGACAAACATCAGCAATGTTTATTTGTTATTCTTACCGCTTTCATCGGCGTTTTTGCGTCGGTCAGCTGCTCGCAGATTACCCCTTCGTCGACAGCTTGTAAACCATTTACTAAATATATAGCAAGTAAAATTTACCTCAGAATAAAAGCAGCCACAGCTGTGAACCTGCTGATTTTGAGTAATTTATTGTAATAAATGAATGCAAATAAAATAAATGATGATAGATATATACACACACACCAATTCATTTTATATATATATATAAACAATACATAATATAAAACAAAACACGATAGAAGTATCATCACCTATTTATCTAGTAAATTTTACCTCAGAATAAAAAATAAATAAAGTAGTGTAACTATTTCAATTACTTTACTAAAGTAATGCAATTGATTACATTTGATTACTTCTCATCTAACAATGCCTTGGAAAAAAGTTAATCTTAAAAAAAGCATATGCATACATCCAAATAGTAAATAAAAGTTATAGACTAAGCATGTGTCCTAAACCCCTGAAACATTGGTGTCTCAAATTTTACAGCAGTTGCTGCAATTTATGAAAGGAATCAATTAAATTTGTCTGTGGAAAAAAATCTGATGTAACCCCTTTGTAATTATTAACATTTTCATAAGTAATTTAATTACACATTTTTTATCAGTAGCTGTAACTGATAACAATTACATTTATTTTGTAATTAAATAACATAATTTAGTTACATGTAACTCCAAAACACTGTACATATATACATAATACATTATAGACAAGATGCACACACAGCAGAATCATACTGGGTGCGGTCACTGGCCTTCGACATCCCCAACTCCTCTGTGCATGACATTGTGCCCAGAATGAGCGGGGCAGTCTTCAGGATTTTGAGAAGGCTGACTGCTTTCCCCACCGCAGATGACCTGGAGACTGTGGGAGCAGGTTTTAATGTTCTAAGCTGGGTCTCCAACTTTCCATGTGGTAGCTGGAAAAATATATGGCTGTCACATCTGAAGTGAACCACCAGCAAATGAACTGAGCCCTGCCTTTGTGCCAGATGTTGTTGTGTGCTGTGCGGTGCTCCACGGTGCTCCACAACCTCATCTGTCTTCAGAACAGGAACATTGTTGATCCAGAAGTTGTGAGGATCATGACGATGACCAACCTGAATCCTAAAACACAAAGCCAGCGCAGGAGAGAACGTGTGGGACAATCTAGCCACAGGTGTGTCCGCACCAGACAACTGTGTGCCTGGTCTTCAAGAGCATGATTACCTGTAAGACAATTTAACAGGTTAAGACAGCAAATCAGTTCATGTTCTTCTCATATGGCTATTGTTTAAGCTAGTGTAAGTTAGTTAGTGCAAGTAAGAAATATATATATATATATATATATAAATAAAATTTATAAACATGAATAAATACACATGTAAATATTTAAATGTACACACATGTGTGTGTATTTATATATTGTCACGGGGTGAGGAAGAAATATATATATATATAAACATGAATACACATGTTAATATTTAAATGTACACGTGTGTATTTATATATACATATAAATATTCACAGTACACACATTATATAAACTAAATTTTAGATTTCCACTTTTTATCCCCCACTATTTTTTGTTATGCAAATTTAAAGTCCTCATCTTATACACATACAGAGGAAGAGAAATATTTTGATATTTTTTTGAAGTTATATTTATAAAATATTGCTTTAAAATAGTTTCTCAATGCCACATAATAAGCACTTTGTAACTGACAAAATATAGCTACTGTAAACACCTGGCAAATAAATGTAATAAAACTTGCTTTAAAAAAAAGCATAAATCAATGAAGATCCTAACATAAATAAATGTAAAGAGAGTGTGTAGTTAAGGTTAATACTCATTTTGTATACTTACTCTATCCCTTTGATTGCAGCATTATTCTTTCCAGTGAAGAGGGCTTCATTAGCCTCTCTCTCTCCTGGATGAGAACACGGTTCATCAGTCCCTGTAACATCAACATTACTGATCATTCCTCATCAATCTAGCAATGCTACAATGACAAGCTGAGGCACTTATTAACAGTATTTTGCTATGTATCCAACACATTTCACTCAAAATATCAGCACTGGTAAAAGAGAAATAAATTTGCTTTAATTCCTTTAAGTTTTGTAACTTTATCTCATTAAATTACTAAACGAACCGTCTGTGCAAGGAAAGCAGCGTTAACAAGCTGATGTACTGCATTGGTTAAACATCTTTTAACAGCAATTCACAAAATCGTCTCATCTGTTTACATTGTTTGAACCTTCAACAAGTAAGCCGTTCACTTTGTATGATTTTAAACAAGTACAATTTAACCACAATGAACGTTTTTCCTTGAGGTACTTACACTTGAAAACAGCCGCGTCGCCGCCTTCCGCCATTTTCGAATATGACGCCTCCTCTCCCGCGGCATCATGGGATAGTAAAGTGTCCATCGTATGCCTACTACAGAATTCGGGCGGAAGTAGTAGGTCATCCGGGTATTCTCGCCTACTGTTTTTCGAATACTATGAATTCGGACATACTACTCGCCTCGCATACTGTTTTTCACATACTATATAGTAGGGAAGTATGCGATTTCGGACGCACCCATTGACTCCTCCTCTTAATTAGTGCTGCTTCCAATCCAGATACAATTTCATTTGGAAGGCGGTGATAGAAAAAATGAAAATAAACAAAGGGGCAGTATAGGAAATATCTGTAATGCCACAATACTTAAAAAGTTTCACATTTGAATTCAGTGTTAGTTGCCATTTCTTTACATTTATTTTTACCAGCAATTACTGAGTGAATTGTTTTCCCTAGCTTTAAAGTAAGTACTACTCCAAAAGTTTTCAGTGTAATCAACAATTCTTTATCAATGTATAAAGCTAAACACTTATAGATATATAGATTTAACCCATGTTAAGCATTTTATAGCCTGTTCTACAAAATTCAATATTATGATCTGTGAAATCTTTATTGATGTGTAATAATTAAATTTTACTGTTTATATAGATTAAAGTTGTATTTATGCAGATTATTCAGTGATCAAATGTCTGTATTTATAAATAACATCAGGTAAAGATGCAGACCCTCCTGCTCACAGGTATCAACTCAAAGATACACAGCATTTCAACTGGTTGTTTTTATCTATGAAACACAATCAGTTCTGGAATGTAACATTATTATTATTGTTATTTATATATTTTTATTTATTTCAACCAGAATGTGAATTTTTGAAGAAAAAAAACATATGAACTCATTCAGAGAGTTTCATCAGTGATGGTGATTGCTGATGGTCTGAGGACTAAATACATGATTCCAGTTGAAATGTACAATAAAGTTCATGCTGCAGAAACACCACAGGATAAAATGAGACTCTTGTTGAATGTTCTTGAGTCTGGAGGAGCTGCTGTAAAAGCAGAATTCTACAGACTGCTAAAGGAGGAGCATTATCTAGTATATGAACTGGAGTCTGGACACAGTAATGCTGAGAAAACATCAAAGAGGAACTTAAGTCAGTTTGAGATGTAAATGGCAGTTACAGCTTCCAGACACAGACAGACAGACGCTTATTTTCTTAATTTAGTACAAGATTTACAAATTATATTTCTGGTCTGAACTACACAAGTTTATGTCAAACCTTGTAATCATGTTCTAATCGAGGCAGAACATGTAGGAACCCAAAGTCCATTGGTGACAGAATTTAAGGAAAAACCATGGGAGAACCCAGGCTCAGTCAGGGAGCAGTTCTCTTCTGGAACAAACATGGTTTATTTTCAGGCTGCAATAATATTCTTAAAATAACCCAAAGAGCATCTTGTGCTTCAGTGGAAGCACGGACATCTATCTGTACAATGTCAACATTTTGCCTATATAAACTGTGTATAATGAAAAATATAAAAAAAATATTAATTTGTTGTTTTAACGTATAATTATAATTTTCTTTGTTTTAAAATCCTTAAACTCTATATCCAGATTTACACTGTAGATTTAATTTGAATCCCTATATTTGGTCCCCATTGTACACGTCTGTTCATATACAGTAATATGCTTATGTTTTACTCTGTGTAAGCCTGTACTTGTTTAATATGGGGTATGTATGATGCTGTTGCTGTGTATGACAAAATGAGTCATTATGAAAGATGTTTTTATTTTATAATACTGTGGAAAAATAACCACATACAATTTAAAAAAAAAAAAAAAAAACCTGTAAAAGTTGTGGGGAAGAAGCACATGGGTCATATTTTTCTTTTGTATTTTACATTTTAACAGATGAATAAAACAAACGTAAACAAAAAGTTAATCATAAACACTATGTGAAGTACAGGTCTTTTTTAACAGGAGCATGAGGAAATGGATCTCAAGTCACACTGAAACATGCTCTCACATTCACACACTATAAACACAGTATTGCACATTCATTCCCTCATCTTTCTGTCTCTGATATGTGAATTTGATTCGTCAAATTCATTGTCATCTCGTCATACGTAAAGTTGCCAAATAAGTCTTAAAGTCATAAGAGATTTTACATGGATAGTTAATAAAAAAAAAACATTTTGTAAATGATGCGTCTGTAAACTTTAACAGAGCGGCTCCTATAATTCACTGTGAAATTTCTACTTTTTCAAAAACTAGCAAACCTGATTAAAAATGCTAATTGTTGAACCAAAATGTATTGATCATTGCCTAATTTGAATGTTTCAACTTTTAGTATAGGCCAAAGGTGATGTACATTTCAGCAGATTAAACCTAAATCAAGCCGGATTTTAACTCAATAGCACAAACATCTACTGCACAAATTGAGCTTTTCTGCAGAGCAGAAAGGTTTTAGAGCTCATAATAAAAGCCCTTCTTTATTTTGCATAAAAGAGATTTTAGAGAAAATCAGGACTTGAATAAATAAATCGCTCCCATTTTAGTATTATGTTAAACTTTGCTCTTATGATCCGATTTAACGTCCCTTTACAGAATTTAGACAAATGTACAAATCATGAACATAAATTTTTTTTTTTAAAAACAATGTTCTCCTTTACATTGCTTATACCAAAAAACATTCAATCTCTGACCCCTTACCGCCATCTTAGAAAAATACTATAAAAGCGCTTTCAAATGCAATTTAGTTCAGATACAAATATGGAAAAGCACTCTACTCTACTTTGAAAGTGTGAAGGACAAATACATGGACACTTCAGAGAAAGATTCATCACATTCAATGATTTCCTCCACATCACATCAGTAAACACTCTCTCTCGCTCTCACTCACACTCTCTCTCACACACACAGAAACACAAAGCGTCAAATACTCATGAGGTTTTCTTGGAAGGAGGCAGAGCGTGTGTTCAGAGAAGAGTCCGTAATCTCACTTTGACACTCCGTGAGTAGCATCCATTGTAAAAAATCCTAAAATGTTACATAAACTCCAGCTTTCAGAGTTAAAAGCACTGGTGGCGTTTACCCAGATACTCACGTCTCCGTCCTATCAGAAGAGTTCAAACTGGCAGCGGACAGCTATTTCTACGAGGAGCTCGGGCAGTGTGAGCAGTGGTGATGTGAGCGGGCCGTACGGTGAGTTCTTTCACAAGCGATTGATGACACCTGCAGTATTCTTCAACTCGCTGACTCATTCTGCAATATCACATTGTGGATTATACAATCAGTGTGAGCCCACCCACAATTCCCATAATTTAAAACGCATCATATTTTATTAGGTTGATTGATGGGACAGATCTAAACGGGTCCAGTGTAAACTCCAGTGCATAGCGATCAGGCTTTCACTGGGCTTTATACTCAATAGTTGATGGCTTCTGGTGCCCTCCAGCCTTCTATTGGCCATTCTTTCAGCCAATACGATTCACATGGAGAAACCCGTCCAGTGGCTGCTTTGCAGTGTATGATTTTGGTGCAGAGATTTTAGAGGATTGGTTTTGCCACATCAACCCATCTTCTTCAAATTTGGAAAGAAGAGGGAAAGATGATAAGGTTTACATGCTTTTGTGATTTCCTCTTCTGCTGCAGTCATTTATTAATTTGGCACTTTTTTCTCTCAATCATATTGTTGTAAAGGTAGAAAACGCAATGTGTGTGTGTTTGCATATAGTTATGTTGGAAAGAGAGTTTCAGACTGTAAGAGTGTAAAATTTAGTGTGTACCATATATTTTCATCCATGGAAGTGCTTTTTTGTTGGCAAGTGTGTGTTTCACACATGAGTCTGCATCCTCTGTGTGTGTCTCTGAGAGTATTCTGTGGGCGGGGTTGAATATGGAAATTGGGCGGAGCTGGGGTATTTTCCCGCGTTAGCGTCTTGACTCGTCCCCACCCCTTGTCCCGTAGGATACATTTCATAGGCTGGTCCTGCCTCCAAAGGTGGGGCGAAGCCTAACCTGTATTGAGGTGTCGTTGAATAAGCATAGCTGTCAAAAGCCAACGGATTGGTTGATTCCAGCAGGCCACGTTCTCCAGAATAGTCTGTGGTCTTGGACACAGGGTTGGGCGGGGCTTGGATTTGCGATGCCCTGGCAATGGTGTTAAAATGGGTGTATGTGTTGTGAGCCATTCGGGAAGCGGGCCGGGGCTCGTAACGGCCTGTGGGTGCCGGGTGAATGTTGGCCACTGGGCCGCCGGCTGTCGCCGAAACTGAAGCGGGATTCAGTGGCCGAAATTCCTGGTACAGCAGGGAGCGGGTAGAGGTGCGGACCTCATCATGTGTCGTAGCTCGAACGTTGTAGTAGCCGTTAGTGGGGTCCTGTAATGACAGAAATATATTATTTCACTGATATGATATGTAATATTTCACAATTAAGTTTGCTCATGTAAATGTCATGGGTTAAACTCAGCCTTTGCAATAGGAATCTGCAAGACTGAGAGTTTTGTGTGAGGCATCACACAAGTTGGTCATGTTTTGCTGAAATTTCTCTAATGTGACCACACATTTAGTCCTGGTTTACAGGCACTGTATAGGAGTGTGTAAACATCTGTGTGTTTGTACACACTATCGTTAAAAAGTGTGGGGTTGGTAAGATTTGAAAGATTTTCAGTCTTCAGTATCACATGACCATTCAAAAATCATTCTAATATGCTGAATTTATGCTCCAGAAACATTTCATATTATTATCATTATGTTGATTATTATTATTATGTTGAAAACTGTAGTGCTTCTTAATATTTTTATGGAAAAAAAATACTAATTTTTTTTGTATTCTTTGATGAAAATAAAGTCTTACTGACACCGAACTTCTGATAGTAATATATACAAAGGAAAAACTATTCAAAAATGTATATTTTAGAAAAATAACTCCATAAAAATGTTGGACCATAGCTATAATACATCCTCTGTCTGTGTCAAACATTAAAGCTAAAGTGTGTAATATCTGCAACACCAGCATCAGCAAACAGGATTTTAAAAATAATGACAGCTTTCAAGAACACTCCTCCTGTTTGCTATTGGTCAGGCAAATAGATAGCCCCGCCCCAAACTCACAGCATTGGTTGAGCCAATGTTACTGTGTGAGGCTGGTTGGTGTCTCAAACAGTGAAATGTTTTGATAGTGCCACAGTATTTTTTACACTTTTAGAGGCAATCAATGTACTTAAACTGGCAGTAAACAGTAAACTGGAATTCCAAAACAATTGTACACTTCTCCTTTAAGTATAGCATTGATGTCTATATGCACCTGCGCTGTTTCTTACCTTGGGATCAAACTCCTCCACCTTGGGCTCCACCGTGTCGCTCTGGAGGTCCTGCTTCAGGTCCATGTCATCTTTGAAGGGCTGGGTGGAGGGAGAGAGGGAGACAGAGGGAAGAAACTAAACCATCAAACGACAAAACACACACACGGAGAGAGGGAGGAAGAGAGAAGGAGAGAGAGGGAGGAAAACAGGATATCAGCTTTATCAGAATTGGTGAAGAATAGATGTTCTTAAGTTTGTGGTGGAAAGAAAGTCTTTCACCATTAGAAACTTTTTATTTACAGATTTATCTTTTATTTATCTATTCAACAATATCTTTCTTTAATTATTTCACTGTTATGGATAAAATTAAGCAGAAATGGCCCATTTTGATAAGCACTAAAACTGGCGGCTTTTAAACTCACTAAGTATGTTTACATACACTTTATTAGTTTAATTTCAGTCAGACTAAAAGGTAATGTAAATGCTTTAGTTTGACTAAAAATGTACCAATCCGGCTTTTGCTGCCAAAGCTGGACTAGATAATGTGATAGTAGATATATTATAGAGCAGTTAAACCATATTCAAATAAACACTAGATGCTCCAGCAACAAGTCATTTTTCTGTTTTCACTGAAAGCAAAAATGCTTCACAAAGGAATATAATCACAATATGATTGATATTTCATACTGCTACACTACCATTCAAAAGTTTGGGATCAGAAAGATTTTCTTTTAAAAGAAATAAAAACAATAAATGAAAATGAATAAAGGAGGAGGCATTCAATTTTTCACAATAATTGTTAACAAAAGCCTCCTATATCAAATAAATGATGTTCTTCTGAAATTTCTATTCATCAAAAAATCCTGAAAAAAATGGTTTCCCCAAATATTATATAGCACAGCTGTTTTCAACATTGATAATAATACCAAATCAGCATGTTAGAATGATTTTTGAAGGATCAAGTGACACTAAAGACGGGAATAATGATGCTAAAATTCAGTTTCTCAATCACATAAAAAAATTACATATATTCAAATAATAAAATAGAATATTTCAATATACTGTGCTGTATTTTTGGTCAAATAAAGGCAGCTTTGGTGAACATAAGGGACTACTTTAAAAACATTAAAAATCTTACCGACCCCAAACGTTTGAACTGCAGTGCTTCATAAGGCACGATGTTTTAGAAACCAAGTGCCCGACAAAATTGTGTCACACTTCCATCAATGTGAACTAACCAAACTCTGACATGACAGACTTAAGAAATCTATATTTTTTATGGGTAACAAAATAGCATGTCTGACCTGACCATATATATTCTGAACGTTATATGAGACAGCCTGACAGTCTAGTTTATGCTATATACTCACAGAATACATAGCCTTTACCATTCGTGTGGCTGTGGAGGCGCCGGCAGCCTCTTCCTCAAGACTGTGAGTCTCCTTGTTGACCGTTTCCACCTTAATGTCTGGCTTCAACGTGACTCCACGACGACCTGCAAGCATAATAGATCACTGACTCAAAGCCTCACTTCATTTTAATCAATGAAATGATTTATGGTTCCATTAAATCACAGCAGTTTATAGGCATTGGTCTGAAAGCAAGATTATGATTTCAGTAATTTTATTGTTACCTCAGACTGAACCTACAACCTATGTGTTAGCAGGCTGTTCAATAGAGGGTAGGAAACATAAATCTATAGCATGTGTCTCATTAAAATGGATAGTTTGCATTGTGATGAGCTGACATCAAAGTTTCAATGAATGGTAAATTCAGTAAATGGTAAAACCTGCTGAGAATTTCCTTCTGTTTCTGTTAAGTTTGCAATTTTCAGTAATGTTTATTCTATTTTTTTTTATTTTGTTTAAAATGTGTTTAAATTTAGCATAAATTAAAAGAAGCGTATGAACTATGTTAGTAAATATAAATGCATATAAATACATTACAATTAAAATATCCATTATTTTCAATTAGTGAGGAAAGAGTATTAACAAAACATTAATAGTAGTTCTAAAAACAGAATTATTATTGAAATTAATAAATAAACAACATATATTTTACGAAAATTAAAAATATAATTTATCATTTCAATTTTGAATATGCGGTAAAATATGATTTAGATGTTTTAGACATGCTTTTTTCTTCTTCTTTTCTGTCTTGTAGCCACATGGGGGCACCAAACAGTAATCAAGCATTTTTACACATTTTTTCTTTCAGAGCATTGCCTTTTAATACACATGTATATTTATTTTCTTAGAATCTGAATCCCAGTGATAATTTAGACAAATTCATCACAAACAAATGAACATGAAACACAGATGCACACACACACACACACAGTGTACTCACTGCCTTTGCGCTGTCGATACAGATAGAATATCAGAGCAAACAGGAGGAGCAGAAGCAAAATGGAAGATCCAACAGATCCACCTGCTATCACACCAACAGGCACTATATCTGAGAGAGAGAGAGACAGGTATAAACATACAGACACTATACTTCAGACAGAGAGAGACAGGATACACAGATGTTTATATACGTCTAAGTCAAAGACAGACAGTATAATATCTACAGGTACTACATCTGCGGACAATATATAAGAGAGAAAGACAATTTATAGGAAGTTTATCTGAGAGAAAGTCACCTATACTATATCTGAGAGAGAGACAAGAATTATATCTACAGGCATTATATAACTGTGATAAAGACACCTATGAACATTACATCTGAGAGCACGACAGGTGTTATCTATAGGTGTTATATATCTGAAGGAATGACACCTACAGGTAATATATCTGACAGAGAGACCGGTATAATATCTACAGACATTAAATAGACACTTATGGACATTATATCTGAGTGAAAAACGTATTATATCTACAGCCACTATATATCTGAGAGAAAGACACCTACACACTACAATATACCTAAACATTACACTATATCTGTGGGAGAGACAGACAGGTATTATACCTACAGATGCTATATCTGAGAGCGAGAAAGAGAGAGAGAGGTGTTACATATCTGATATAGACCTATGAAATATGAATGCTCTATATCTGAGAGAGAGACTTATTATACCTAAGAAAGAGACAGAGGGAGAGAATAAGACAGGACTATAGACACTATACTGTATCTACCAGAGTGTTTTTTCCTGACCTGTCTCCTCTAGCGTGATGATCATGGTTCCTGGTCCAAAGGCGTTCCATGCCGTGCAGTTGTAGGTGGACTGGAAGTCAGACTCCATGACATTATTGATGGTGAGCGTGGACAGAACGGCGCCCCCTTGTGACGCAGGTCGGCTCTGCTCCACTGTGTACCTCTCCAACAGCGTTCCTCTCTCTTTTTCCCACACGTTCTCCTTCCAGGCCCAAACCTGCAGAAAAACATGTATGCATTCACACACACACACACACACACACACACACACACACACACACACACACACACACACACACACACACACATTAGTAAATACACACACAAGCAGGGGTTCACAGGCGTTGCAGCCCTTTTAGGATTTTGCTCTGAACTGTGGGAGAGCAGATAGTTCATACAAAATGAACAACACTCCATCAAATATTCACAGCACTAATGTCCCTCTCAAACTGACAACAGAGCGACAGAGAGAGGATGAGGAACAAAAAGCATATGGCCCACTCTCCTTTCCTCTCCTCCACTTTCTTTCCTCATTTATTCCATTATTCATTATCTCATAAGTACCGTCTTCACATTAAGGCCAGTCCTGTTGTGTCATGTCTCATTATCCAGTGAGCGATCAGACAGAGAAAGAGAGCAACAGAGGAGTGTGAGTCTATTACTAAACTCATGCATAATAGTACTATTATGGGCAAATCTAATTTTAATTTCATTTTATTCCCTTTAATAACTTGCTTAAATATTACTCCAATGGCTAATTCCATTTTGTTAAATTTGTGGACTGTTTATTTATTTATTTTTAATTATTCAGTTTTTTTACTACTAATTTTTCCCTCTATTTTCACTATTCTTGCTTTACTTTTTTGGCTGTTATTTTAATTGATAATTTAGAAGCTATTATTTTATTTGTTAATATTACCATTTGTTTAGTATTTTTAATACTGCTTTTTCACACTGTTATTTTCTTGGACTGTTGTTTTATTATATTTTTTATAATTTTTATTTTATAATTCATTCCATTGAAACCATTCCCATTGTTAATACTATAGTTGTTCCTTCTATTTTCACTTACTTTAAGTTTTTGCCATTATTTATCATTTAAAAATGTAAGTTAAAAATATATTGTTAATATTACTAATATTACTGTATATTAGTTAATATTACTATTTGTTTTATATTACCGTAATAATTTTATTCTATTTTATGTTACTGGGCTGTTGTTTTATTTTATTTTATAAACCATTCCTTTTTTTCTTTGTTAATACTACAATTTGTTCCCTCTATTTTCACTATTCTTCTTTACCTTTTTGTAGTTATTTATATTTTAAATGATTTTATCTGTTAATATTTGTTTTCTTTGTTTACTATTTTAATACTACTATTTTTACTTTTCTTATTTTTATTTATTATATTTATTTTATTAATTTATGTTGTATTTATTTTATTTTTTATACACCATACTTTATTTTATTTGTTAATACTAAGGTTTACTGCATTGGCACTATTCTTATTTGTTTTACCTATTCAGCACAGCAGTTTTTATTGTGACAAAGAAGCATGCTAAAATGAGAGAAAGGAAAAAGAGTGATTAAAGGTGGTTGAAGGAGAACGATAAAGATGAGGAGGGTGACTAGAGGACAGGTGGAAGGAAGAAGGAGAGAGAGAGAGAGTGAAGGAAGGAGGAAAAGAGGCAGAGCGTTGAGTGAAGTGCTGAGATTGTTAAAAGCTCACTCATTTGTCTGTCATGTCGTGTCGTCTGCTGTGATAATCGACACTGAAAGGTACAGGACTTTGTTCTGCGCCGTCACTCTTTTTCTCCCCCTCCCCATCAGCCCTCCTCATCTTTCATGTCTCATTTGATATCTTCTTGACCTCTATTTTTCACGCTTCCTTTGGCTCTATCTCTCTCTCTCGCTCTCTCTCAGTATTCAATCAAGTATAGTGTAAAGATTATAAAGGAAGGACGAAAAACAAGTACAGTAAGAGACATTAATAGAATACATAAAGCTGAATAAAGCTGCTTTATGTCATTTCTGCTCCATTAGTGCCAAGAAACAGCACTGAAAACCCAGGGAAATTACTGTATATCGATAATGCATAACCAGAATTTCCTACTTGTAAAAAAGGAAGAAGCAGCACCACCTCAAAAGCACAAAGTTTAAAGCTCTAGAAAGAATCTTGATTATTTATTCCAGATTCATTTTTACACCGTATCTGAGCAATGCATGAAATGCATGTTTGCGGTAAATCACAGCATGTCACATGTCCAGAATAACCTGTGATAAAAGCTATATTTATGTACTGTACAGAGTGTCATTTCAACTCACGATTTTGTCCGGCGGAGGGGTGCTGGCTATGTAGCACTTGATTTCCCCCTTCTCTCCTCTCACGGCATACTGGATCGGCTCACTCGAGATGATTGGAGGACCTGGACACCCAATCAAATCATAAGAGTGTCATATCACACTTCAAAATCTATTTTTGTGTAGTTATGTGTTACTGACCATTGACTGTAAGAGTGACTTCTGTTTCTCCGACACCAATTCTGGGAACGATGGCTTTACACACATACTGTCCTGCATCTGCCTGACTCACAGACTTCAGGAATAACTGATTACTATTACTGAGGACCTGAACAACAAAGAGTTGAATAAAGAAAGATAGACAGCATTAAAAATAGTCAATAGAGTGATTTTTTTGTATGTGTACATGTGTAAAAAAAATGTTTTATGTGTGTTAGAGGTGAGTGCACTTTGTAGGGTGTAGATAGCATTATCTAGAGTGCACTAACCATACTGGAGCCCTTCTTGGTCCATGTGAGGGTGAGCGGAGGATTTCCTGACCATTTACAGTTGAGTGTGACATCAGAGTCACCATCCACTGTTACTGGCCTCGGCTCCACCACCAAAATTGGGCCAACTTCATGAGAGAGAAAAAGAAGACAACAAGGTTATTATATTTTACTTTAAACAATTAAGATGAAGTTTGTTTTTTTTTAACTAAAAACAACACAAAAACAGAAGTTATGAAAAATACAAATGAACCACTAAAAAAAATTAAAAAACAAAAACATTTCCCTAAATGAAATTATGCAAACTGGCATCAGAAAATATTCATTCTGCATTTTAATAAACACATTTCTCACTCTGTGGCTGTGAAAATGGTGTTTTCTAGATATGGATATTCCAAAACAAAACTGGCTTTATGTTTTAAATTATATTTAAATGTGAGAATGAAATAAAAACACAATTTGCACTAGCAGAACTGCTTAGCAATGGCAAACTCATACAGTATAACATAAACCTATCAATAGATCTGTGTGGTAGATCATAGACGGATGGACTGAGATACTCACAGTGAACGTCCACCAAAATACTGACGTTAGTGCTGCCCACTGCATTAAAGACCAGACAGGACACGGGCTCAGTGAAGAACGAGTGATCTGCTGTCGTCTCAAACACACTTTCTCTCGCTCCGTCCAGAATCACGCCCCCTTTAGCCCACCTAAAACACATTAGAGTTATTATAGTTAACTAAAATAATGATTTTTTTTTTAAAAATAAAAAAAATAAATGTTAACTGAAATAAAATATAAAAAACTTGAACTTATTGTATTTCAGCTATTAGCCAAGGCAACATTTCTCATTTTCTTGAGGTACTAAAATAATTAAAACCAAAACTTGAATACAAATGAATAAAAACTATATAGACATCTCAACGATCAAAAATAACACTGTAACACAAACACTGCATATGTAAAACAGAGAGAGCACATCACTGCGATCAGCATATACACCCACACTACACACTAACCTGAAGCCCATAATGGGAGGGTTGGCAGTGGCCTGGCAGGTAAATTTAACTCGCTCTCCTTCTAGAACCGAGCGAGGTTCTATAGACAGGATTACTGTAGGAGGATCTGGAGAGAGATTGAGAGGTCATTAGGGCCCTTCTTGTGGATATACAGTATGCCAGCACAGCAAAGTAGGTGTACAAACACTTACGGTGGATGTTGAGAGTAACAGTGGCCCTCTTTCCCAGCGGGGCGGCCAGGTTTGAGGCCACACAGGTGAAATTTCGTCCTGTGTCTGTGTCCACTGGCTGGATCTCCAGAAAACTCTTTGTGGTCACCCTTTTCCTGTCCGCTAATACCTCCTGACAGACAGACAGATAGAAATAATGTATACCGTTTGTTCTCATATATGTGATTTTCATGCTATCTTCATTTGCTTCTGTGCTCACTCACAGTGCTGGTATGGGCTCCCTCCACTATGATCCCATCTTTGTACCATTCTATGGTTGACAGTGGCTTTGCTCCTCGAGACACACAGGTGAGGTTATATGAGGTTCCTGCTGTCAGCAGGATCTCTGGAGAGCCCTGGATAACAGGACCTTCAGGAGGAACTACACAGATAGACAGATAATATGCTGAAAGTGATTTACTGTGGACAGAGGTTAGATCTATAAATACGGACACATACATGGTATTTTGTTTCCTTGCAAATATAGTGTACTACACACTATTGTTCAAAAGTTTTGGGTCAGTAAGATTTTAAAAGAAAATATTTTATGCATCAAACTGATTAAAAGACTTAGCAAACATTTATAATGGAACAATTAAATTTCAAATAAATGTTGTTCTTTTAAACTTTCTATTCATCAAAGAATTATGAAAAAAAAGTTTCTACAGAAATATTAAGTAACACAAATGTTTCTTGAGCATCAAATCAGCATATTAGAATGATTTCTGAAGAATCACGTGACACTAAAGACTGGAGTGGTGATGCTGAAAATTCAGCTTTTGCCATCAGGAATAAATAAAATTTAAAAATACATAAAAATAGAAAACTGTTATTTTAAATTGTTATAATATTTCACAATTACTGTAGTTTTGAAAAATAAAGTGCAGCCCTGAGAAGTATAATTTTAAAAACATTTAAAAAAAATCTTTTGAATGGTAGTGTATGTGTGGAAAGTTTATTACCGCATTGTTTCACTTGTGTATGTAGTAATGTAACTTGTGTTAGTGATTTGATTTTTCAATTGAAGTCTATGTAATGTAATGATGGCAATGTACACTTTTGCAAATCATGCCAGAATAGCTTCACATAAAAAAAGAGACGTAAACAGTTAAATTGCTCCAAGGCATCTCTGGAGCTGCTATTACTGTTCCTACAAAACAAGTTAAATAAAGAAAGCAGAATGTATTCTTTAGAAAGAGACTTCCTGTGTGTCGGTGGCTATGTTTGGACTGCACAGTGCATACTGTATACTGCATACTTTTTAAAAATTATTTGTGAAGATTATGTACCAATGAATATTTCAAAAAGTAGTACATTACAACCTTGTCACATCAACAATCTCAGATATAAAAATAACTGACTTTTTTTGTATTCAATTTTGTGCAGTTCAAATACTGAAATGTTAAACACGATACATATTACAGTGCATTCATCACACTGTAAACAATACAGTGTTCCACACAGTGTGCTGTTGTTTACTGAAATGCACAAGAATTTCATGCAAAATATGTGCATACTTCTCGCATTATACATACTGTAAAAACGTTATAATGGCAGTATGCTATTCTGATCATATTCAGTGTGTACTCACTCAGAACAGTGAGTTTAGCTCTTCTGGACCTCAGAGCAGCTTCAGTGGCCTGACACTCGTACAGTGAGTCATCGGTCAGGTCCGCTGACGTGATCTCCAGATTATACTGCCCAACATCCAAGATACGCAAAACACGGTACCGTGGCCATGCTGAAACACACACACCATCACACTTTAACACAGTAAAATGTTTCATGCATTTATCATTTCAGATGCAGATAATACTGTGCTGCAAAAGCCCCAGCATAGCTTATATGTACCGTCAGAATTCATATTTATTTTGCCTTGACTATTTTGCATGACTGTCCCTATTCCATGGATTTCCCCTCACAATAAACATACAGCTCAAACGAATACATATTCTTGTAAATTTTTTGAAAGCTCCAGCGATCTTTGAATTATAAAACCCAAACCATAGTTCATACAGCCAATTTAGCCAATCAGTGTGATTATGTGGTGGCTTGTAGGACATGTGTTAGTCACCAGAGGGCAGCACTCCAACACATTGGCATTCAGACTGCACACTCTCTCTGGCACACACATTATGACATCATTGATCTGGATACCAGGAGGACAAAAGTATTGGCAATGATTACATCATCCTTTAGCTCAACCAATCAGCAAGCAGACGCTTAACCTGTGCGCGTGTTTGCACATCTATATGTGTACGTGTCTGTGATTAGAGCGGACAAAAGAGCAACACGTCAAAAAAAAAAGAGAAAGAGAGAGCGAGACAGAGGACAAAGAAAGAAAATGGCAATGTCTGGACAATGAAAGAAAAAAATATGTCTGTTGCATCATTTTAAATGGAGGAGAGGGAGAAATCGTATGTCGTACTGTATGTTGCATTGCAACATTTATGTTGTATAGACATGAGGCATGAGACAGATTTCTGAGCCAAATTCCAAAAGAATGGTGATGGTGTTTGTCTAAAACACTTAAGTAGAAATCACATATCTAAATCTGGTCAGTAATTTGCTTTATACTGAAATCCAGTCATCGTACCCACCCTCGTGTCACTCCAAACTCGTATGACTAGATACAGCTACACTGCATGCCGATCGCTGACTGACGCAGTTGAACCCATGTCCCCTTTAATGCTTAACCAAATTTGTACTGCTAGACTTTCCTGACGTGCTTTGGTCTCGTCTCACCTCACCTAGAGCTCTTATTGAGCTCATACTGTCATTCATTTCCCCTCTAAAAAAGGTGCATGACGCCCTTGGTTAGTGTGATCTGATGTGTGTGTGTGTGTGTGTGTGTGCTCACCCCTCAGATCTTCTCCGATGCCAAGAGCAAGCCCGTCTTTGGTCCATTGTACAATGCCGGTGTAGTTAAACACCACGCAGGACAAAATTACTCTCTCCCCGACCACCACAGACTGATCCGCCGGCTCCTGAGAAAACCGCGGGCCGCCGAACACTGACAGACACAGAGAGAGAGACAAAAATGACCTTATATGTTACTGTACACTGTACATGGGACACTGTAGTTTTTTTCCCACTTTTATTAGGATTTTCTTTGGTGTGCCATACATTTTTGTTAAATACTTCTAACCCAAGCCTAGAAAAGAATAATAAGACATATAGATTTAAATATAAAAAAAAATCTAAATTCTGCATTTGAAGACATAAACATTTGTTAAAATACACTACCATTCAAAACAGTAATATTGTGAAATATATTTTACAATTTAAAATAACTATTTTCTATTTCACTGTATTTTAAAAAGTAATTTATTCCTTTGACGGCAAAGCTGAATTTTCAGCTTCATTACTCCAGTCTTTAGTGTCACATGATCCTTCAAAAATCACTAATATGCTGATTTGGTTTTAAAGAAAC
Source organism: Schizothorax lantsangensis (assembly GCA_027422415.1). Taxonomy (NCBI): domain Eukaryota; kingdom Metazoa; phylum Chordata; class Actinopteri; order Cypriniformes; family Cyprinidae; genus Schizothorax; species Schizothorax lantsangensis. The sequence goes on from CM049845.1 coordinate 30,430,055, forward strand.
ATTTTCTTAATGTCAGTTCTGAAAACAGTTGTGCCAATAAATATTTTTGTGGAAATCATGATAAGCAGGATACTCTGTTGAATATAAAATTAAAAAGAACAACATTTATTTAAAATCTTTTGTAACATAAATGTGTTACTGTGTCTTTTAACCAAGGAGTTCATCACAAGGACATTCACGCCCCAATCCCTGGTTAATTTTTGACCCAGATATTTTGTGTTAATCAATGTCTATTTTAATATATATAAAAATGAAGATTAATAATAAAAAAAAAAATGTGGTCACATTATTTTAAAGTCCAATTCTCTTAACTATAAAATTTGCCTAAAATAATAACTATAATTAATAAACTATTAATTTGCTGCTTCTTAACAGTTAGCAATTTAGGTAGTTGTTAAGTTTAGGTATTGGGTAACATTAGGGATGTAGAATATTCATGCAGAATATGTGCTTTATAAGTACTAATAAACAGCCAATATGTCATTACTAAGCATGCTAATAAGCAACTAGTTAATAGTGAGAATTGGTCCCAGAGTTACCAAATCTTTTTACAAACATATGCTACCCAGACTCTTACAGTCACATCCCAAATTTTCATCCATTACATCATCGCAGAGATATTTCTGAAAAATTCCTTCACTCTCTCTCTTCCTGCCTCTCTTTCTCCTCCGGCACATGCCACTCCTCCAGGATTATTGGTAACAGTCCAATTTGCTAATTAAGGCAAAACGTTAATAAAGGGAGGGAAAAAAAAGAAAAGGTGCACCTCCAGAGGATTACATTTACAGCCATAAAACAAATCTCTTCATCACACTTAAAGGAATGGGTCACACCAAAATGGAAATTCTGTGACCATTTACTCCGGCTAACCAATAATTAAGAATGTACTGGACACTCTTCTCCATATAGTGCAAATGAAAGAGGACTGAAGTGGTCACACTGACTCTGGTGTTCCATGGAAGAAAGAAAGTCATACGGAAAGTCAAGGGCTCTGGACATTAAGTTTCTGTCATAAAACCAGCCTTCTCTCTTTGCAGCTGTCCATGCATCATGATTGGACTGCAGGAGACATGACGTCATGTCTTTGCGGCACAGCTGCTTATGACAGCACTTAATGACACTGGCCCGTGTATCAGAACGCTCAAAGCAGCTTCACTCGGTTAACTAGTCATTAGTGATGCAAAAGTGCCCTCAGAACAAAGACACAACATCTGATGTCTGATTCATAGACTGATTCGTCTATATGTGTGTGTGTATTTTTGAAAACTCTGAAGTATTTCCAGATGCTACAGTATAAGAAAAACATCCCTGAAGTGGTGCTGCCAAATGTTAAGCATTTAGAAAAGCAGAGCCAAATGCAAAACGTCATGGAGAGAAAGCGATAAACAGAGAATGACAATAATGTACCCTGTAGCACACAGAGACACAGAAACAAGCTTTTAATTATGTGCCAAGAGAGGTAAGCAAGAATACATGACTTAGTCAAATGGTCTCAGACGGAACATTCATCTGTCCACATCTTTCCTCAGGGCAAGTCTTGCTCTAATTTTGCACACAAACAAATAAAACTGTATTTTGTGTGGGTGTGTGTTATGTGATGTCCATGAGTATTTGTGTGCGAGTACTAAAATCCATGTCTAGTCTGCCTCAGGTAGCAAAATATTTACATCACCAGATTAAAGGGATCAAAAATGAAACTTCTGTCATTGATTACTCACCCTCAAAATCATTATTTTTGTTTTCTTTGCGCACAAAAAGTATTCTCATAGCTTCATAAAATTACGGTGGAACCACTGATGTTACATGTAGTATTTTAACAATGTCCTTACTACTTTCTGTGCCTTGACCGTAGTACCCTTACTGTCTATGGAGAGTCAGAGAGCACTCGGATTTCATCAAAAATATCTTAATTTGTGTTCCAAAGATGAACAAAGGTCTTTTGGGTTTGGAACGACATGAGGGTGAGTAATTAATGACAGAATTTTCATTTTAGGGTGAACTAACCCTTTAAGTTACCGTTATGACTAGGAATCGACTCTGACTTTGATTCAAGCTTCGGACTCGATTCCAGACTCAGGCAGGCAAAGTGAGATCTTACACTAAACAGAGCAATGTAAAGTATAATGGTTTACAATTTAACATTTAATTTTAAAACAATAAATAAATATAGGTGTATTCATTGTAAGCACACAGCGAAAAGCTGGATTAGCCACTGGCAGCTGAGGTGGAAGCCTCTGTAATAAACTTCCGCTTGTTTAAAATTAATATGAACTTTGTTTTCACCTCTTTCATTGCTTTTCTGTTGCCTCTTCTTTCAAACACAAGTTGCTTTCGGTCGAGTCCAGTCAAGTAATCATGATCGATTAGCTAGCGTTGTTTTGTCGTTGAGATCGTAAATGACTCTGTGTTTTGAACATCGTGCTGCTGTGTGAATGATTCAAAGATTCACTGGTCGAATTCAGGTTGCTGAAGGAAGCAGAGATTCTAAACGAGTCATTTTGTGGACAGAGTTACAAGATTTGATTCACTGGAATGAATCGAAATTGTGAAGAATCTTTTGGAGTATGTATTGTAGTAGCAGCAGTAAACGTAGGGTTGCCAGGTCCGCGAAACCAAAACTTTCCCCAAACTAGCCCAACTTTTTGGAATCAGCCTTTGGGGTTGATTATCTATTTCCAACAAATCAAAGAAATTAATCTTTATTTGATTCAATTGATTAGTTTGTACACTCTAATCTTCTCTTTCCTACATCAGTTTCTTTATTCACCTTTTTTATGGTCGCATATGGTGTCCCTCTATGCAGAAGTTGAAATAAACTTTAAATACCAATAAATCAAAGTGTTTGCATATTTGTATTCTGTAAAACAATGCGTGTGTTCTATTAAAAGGTATCCTGGGATGTACAGTGACTGCAACAATATAATATAAAATAACATTGTAAACACAAACAAAGTGGTTATATTTTGAATACATATTTAATTTAACATGCAAAATTGTATTAATAATAATAATAATAATAATATTTCCAAAATGTCCAGTGATCTTGAAACTATCATGGATGGCATTTTAGAAAAGTCTGGATTTGCACTAATTTGGTATTACTGTCTCCCTTGGCGGAAATCATAAAATAATCAATATGAAAAACAAATATTCAATTAAAATGAAAAACGAATGCAATGTACCTTATGAAACAAAGTTTAAATAGGAATTAAATTTAAAAAACTTATTTATTTACCAATTCTGCTTCTAGTTTGCCACTCCATTTGTCTTTGATTTTTTTCAACTCATTTTCACAAATACTCTCATTTCCCTTCCATCTGTTTCCAGCCATATTTTATTCACTCTTTCATTTCATTTCTCTGTGGTGCTAATTGCTTTTTTAGAGTAGTAAATATGATAACCTCTCTGCACACATCAGCTCTCATTAACATCAGTCAGTGTGTGTGTGTGTGTGTGTGTGTGGCTATCCTGTTGTGCCTGTTTAACTTTCTCTTATGGTATCTACTTGTTTTACAGTATGTGTGTACCTGTATATGGCCTATTTCTTTTCCTATGTCATGATTGTTGATCTCTTTAGGAAAAGTGTGAATAAAGCTCTCCCACTTCTCTCTATCCCACTCATTCCTGAGGGAAATGTAAGTGGAACAGAGGAGAGAAACACACAGATACAATTTCAATTTTTGCTTTTTACAGTACTTTCAATCCTTCTCCCCCTCTGATTTCATCCCACTCTTTAAATATCCTCATCTTTCACCTTACTCCTCCTTCTTTTCACTCAGTCCTCACCTTTTTTCTACTTGATTACTCCTCCTCCATCTCTTTCATTCACTCTGTCCATTCATACCTTCGCGTCTTTGAGTTGATGGTGGACACTTTTTCCCCTCTACAACACAGGCTACACATTTCTACACCTTTGCATTTTTCTGTCTTCCCACCATCTCTGTTTTTCCTCCATATGCATCTTTCTTTGTTCTTGTTCACTGAACTGGAAGAATTTTAATGTAATTCAAAAATGTCTAACACATCCTGATCAACCCTTGCGTTATTATTTAATATTTGGCTTCAATTATACTTTAGGGATTTCTCAATTTGTTTAGCGACTCTTTCTGCAGGTCCGCTTTGCCAGTAGGTGGCGACAAGTGACTGTTGAGTGAGTCGTTTGAATCATTCGTTCAAATGATTCATTCATTGAATCATTTAGGGGCCCTTCACACAGAACAAGTTTTTGCATTCCACTGCTACCTTTTCATTGTTTTTCCATGTAAAATTCACTAAATGGACAGTGGCCCTCACGTCTTTACAGCATCTTGAAAATGACATGGTGTTCTAAAAAATGTGGCATTCAAGTTAAAAGAAGATAGTTCAATAAAAAAAAATTGTGCCTCTTGACTTTGCCTTTTTTTCATTCAACTGCACATCTGGCATTTTTTTTTATGAAAGATTTACTGAATCATTTACTCAATCATTTAATCAATCGATTTGTTCAAAAACACTGAATCATTCGGGATCAAATCTACACTAACTGCTGGGTTCTGCTGGGCTTTGCTTTTCTTTGGCAGTGGACTGACCAAACTGACAAAGTAACTAGTAATGTTGTTTTTTAATTGTAAATGACCGAATATTATATTATCAGGATATAGAAATTCTTAATAAAACTGAAACGAAATTCAAACTGTATAGGTTTATAAATTAAACAATGTATTTATTTATATTTATTTTATTTTTTTCCCCTACTATTCTGCAGATTTTCCCCACAAAATCAGTGCAGAAAATAAAAATCAGATTTCATCTGAGGCTGGTTATATCCAACATATAATATACAGTATATTAATTTAGTCTGAGCTGGCACAATGCAATTTATTAACACAGAAACTATTAAATATTAAATCAAAAATTGAACTTTTAACAATGAAAAAGGAGAAATCTCTATAATAAGCCATAGAAATACACACATGTGTATGTCAGTCCTACAAATGTATTCACCAAAAAACAACAACAACACCCAGTACTTAAAAAGTGCACACACACACACACACACACCACAAAATGTTCTTCTGTAAACAGTGGCATGTTGTGTACAGGGGTAACATGCTTCAGGACATTCTGCAAAACCACTCAAATGTCACTCAGCGTGCTAAGGGGCCTCAGGGGGACCTGGTGACCCTCGACATTAGCAGTGGCACAGAAACAGGACAGTGTAAAAGATTCGCCAAATGCCCTTCATTTCATTAATATTTAATTTCGCACATCCCTCTCGTCCCAGGAATCCCAAGTAAACTGGCGCTCGGAGGAGCGGATGAGAGAGAGATTTAACCCCAGAGAAAAGCCGCTGAAACATCTACATCTCCTCACAGCTATGTGTGTGTGTGTGTGTGTGTGTGTACATACCACTAATGAAGCAGTCGCTTAAAAACCAAAATTATGATGAAATTCTGCTGTTACTCCACTTTGAGCTGTTGCAGTGCAGAGGAGCGAGCGTGAGGAGTGTAATGAGTGCTGAGAAGGAAGAGAGACGAAAGAGAGTGTGCTGTGACTATAGCGGTCATAATGTGCGTTTGTTTAGTTGCTTGAGGCCTCGACCCACTGACCTCTTTGTGTCAAAAGGCTGTTAGAAAGGTCAAAGGTCATCTCCATGGGGTGCAGGACACATGAGGGAAAATATATCATATTTTCTTTTCTTTCTTTTTCTTTCCTGCATGGCTCCTCTGCTCCTATTTTCCGCTTTCATCTTTCCTTCTGGTATGTGAACTTTCTTCCTTTATTTATCTCTCCTCTCTTTCTCCCGCTCATCCCAACTGTCTATTTCCTTTTTCCATCCGATCATTTCACACACACACACACACACACACACACACACACACACACACACACACACACACACACACACACACACACACACACACACACACACACACACACACACACACACACACACACACACACACACACACACACACACACACACACACACACACACACACATTCTCTTCTCAGCACTGAAAGAATGTGAGGCATTTCCTTTACCTCCTCTCTCTCTGTCTCTCTTCTTTCCTTCTCTTTCTCAGTTCCAAAAGTTTTCCATCTCACCTCATGTCTCTTACCTCTTTCTCCTCCCCTCTTTTTTCTGTTTTTGTCTCTTAATTAGAAATGTGAGAAAACGTTGGCTTTCAGCATCAATCACCTCTGTGCAACAAACACACAGAAAGTGAATACTTTATGCTCTCTTCTGTCATGTCATTTCTCATTTAGGCTGTGCTTCTCTCACACATTTTTACTCCTATGAAAATCTCACATTCTCAGATTTTTTTCAAGATGAAAGAGAATCTTTGCCGTGTCACCTTAAGGTATGATGGTGAATAAGTAACAAGAATGAAACATAACCCTGAGGATGTCATCAGAAATTGAGGCTAAAAATAGATTTTAGATATTTTATACTGCACTGAAAAGGGTGTCGGAACCATTTTCACTCAGAAAAATGCTAGTAAATTTCATGAACAATTACAAAGAAACAGCATGTAACAAATTGAATTAAACATGAAATTTAAAGAATTAGTTCACTTCCAGAATAAATTTCCTGATGATTTACTCACCCCCATGTCATCCAAAATGTTAATTTCTTTCTTAAATGTCGAAAAGAAATTAAGGTTTTTGAGGAAAACATTCCAGGATTTTTCTCCATATAGTGGACTCCAATGGTGGCCAATGGGTTGAAGGTCCGAATTGCAGTTTCAGTGCAACTTCAAAGGGCTCTGCATGTTTTCAGCCGAGAAAAAGGGTCTTATCTAGCAAAATGATCATCATTTTCTAAAAAAATAAATAAAAATTATATACTTTTGAACCACAAATGCTTGCCTTTCACTAGTTCTGCGATGTGTGTCCGTGACTTCACGCATTATGTAATCACATTGAAAGGTCATGCATGGTTAGTTCTTTGTCTGTATACTTTGATTCACAAAGGTAGGGTAGGGCGAAAAACATTCTTTGCACGTTCTCTTTGTAAACACTGGGTCGGTACTTCTGCCTATGTCACGCATGACCTTTCCAATGTGACTACGTAATGTGTGAAGTTGAGCTAGTGCAAAGATGAGCATTTGTGCTTACAAAGTATAGACATTTTTATTATTATTTATTTTATTTTATTTTTTAAGAAAATTGCTAGACAAGACCCTTATTCCTCGGCTGGGATGATGTAGAGCTCTTTAAAGCTGCACTGAAACTGCAGTTTGGACCTTCAACCTATTGGCTCCCATTTAAGTCAAATATATGGAGAAAAATCCTGGAATGTTCACCTCAAAAACTTCAATTTCTTTGCAACCGAAGAAAGAAGGACATGAACATCTTGGGTGACATGGGGGTGAGTAAATTATCAGGAACTTTTCAGGGACCAATTCTCACTATTAACTACAAATTTTGCCTCAAACTCCTAATTTGCTGCTTATTATTTGCTTATTAGTTGTTATGTTAGGTATGGGGTAGGATTAAGGGATCTAAAATATGGTCATGCAGAATAAGGCATTAATATGTGCTTTATAAGTACCAACAAACAGCCAGTATGCTAGTAATATGCATGCTAATAAGCAACTAGTTAATTAGTCCATAAACTAAAGTGTTACCATAATTTAAAAAAATAAAAAAAGTTTCAGACATAATTGCAACAACATTTGTTCTATGGAAATGAATGATACCTCAAATCATCTGGCTTGTTAAGGAGATATGTGCTACTATACTCAAAGACTTATGATTTTTTCCTGGTGGACAATAAAACGAGTCACAGAACTATAAATAAGGAGGGACCCAAGCAAGATAATAATATCATAAAGCATGGATTTCCAAACTTTGAACTCCGAACCCTTTTGACTTAAAATATTTACTTGAAGTACCCCTGAGATTTATATATATTAAGTTATATACAGTATAATATTTAAATAATTGAACAGCTAATTTGCATGTTTAAGGTTCTCTGATGTTGGTTAATGATCACATGTAAAACAGGTAAAGAAATAAAATATTTAATCTTTTTGAATAAGTCAGTGTTCTGATTATTTTTATTTTATCCCCCCCCCAATTTTAAACTGTTATATTATTGATTTAATTAATTATTAGTTGCTCATCAACTCCCAAACCCTTTGTAGTTGCCTCACAAACCCCCAGTTTGGCTTTTTGAGGGCCAGTAAGTACACTCTGGTACAAAAAATATATATATATATACTGTGACAGTACACTTTCAAAAGATACACTTTTATACCTTATTTAACCCTGAATGGCACAAATTAGTACCTTAAAGGTACATATTTTTACCTAAAGCGTATATATTAGTACCTGGTACATATTAGTACTGTTTGAAAGGGTACCAGTGACAGCTTTTGTACCATTTTTCCCGAGAGTGTAACCTATAGCCTACAACAGCGATCCAGTACTGGCAATGACCACTTCTGTTTTCTTAGAATATATAAAAAGCGCATTTATTTTTTGGGGATAGAGTCCTAGTGTAGTTTTTCCCACCTCCCCCTACAAATCTAAATTCAAATGGACATATTGGAATGACAAAGAGAGAGCAGCTGCAGTATAGCAGAGTGACATATTCGGCTCGCCAGCGCATCGCCGAAAAACTAGAACATGCAGAGGGTCGTCTCCCAAAAATCCAGCACGCCCTCCTCTCTCTCTCTCCATACATCCAGTTATCTCTTACGCTGTTTCCATCCATTCTCCCACATTCTTCCTTCTACCGCTTCCAACCAAATCCTAAAGTTCTGTCGCCATAGCAACAACTGTCGTCTGCAAAAATTACCCCAAAAATCTCTTTATATGCGTGCTGCTTGCTGCCCACCCTGTGCAGACTGTCTCTAGTGATGCTGTTTAAAGAGAATCAGTGATATTGAGAATTAGCAAATTAATTCAAAGAGACAAGCGGACAGACAAACGACAAGCCTTTAAGTACAGCAACAAACAAACACAATGACAGACAGATGCAACCTCTCAGAACGGAGCAGAAAATACAAAGAAAGAATGAACAGGTATCATGATGGGGAGAACCATTGCCATGGTAACAGAGAAACGAGTGAGTGTGAAAGCGGGGTAGGAAGGTAGAGAGAAGGAGGGGGGGGGGAGCATGCCGTTGCCATGGTAACTAAAGAGGAGGGTATCCTGAGAGAGACAGACAGGCTAAAAACACAAAAGACACATTAAGGAAGAGGGAAACCACATCTCTCGTTATCTTCTCTCTCTCGTTCCATTCCTCTCGGCTCTCCAGTGCACCTACTCATTCAAGCAGAGCTGCTTCCATTTGCAAATCTAATGTGTGTATGTGTGCGCATAGAAAAGAGCAGTGATTGAGTGCATGTGCATGTGTGTGCGCTGCATGTGAGCTTGAGAAACTGCAGAGGGACAGAGTGTGTTTGTGTGTGTCTGAAAAATAAAAGGAATAAAGCTACATCTCTTTCTGCTAAAATATCACGTATATGATTTATAATAAACATGTATATTTAGGTACAAAAACAATGAGTGATTTTCATGAATATGAATATAAATTTAGACTAAAATATTATAATTAAAAAAAAAAAAAAAAAATGTAAATAACAAAATAAAATAGTAGCTAAAAGAAATAAATATATGCATTTATTATTAAAATGTATTATTAAAGTTAATTTATTTATTTCATTTATTAATCTCTCTATACTGTATATCAATAATTAAATATTGTATATAATATATAATGTTGTTGAAAACGTGATTAAAAAGCAGCCTTTAAATAAACAATTTTATATAAAAATAAGATCTATGCAGAGATGTGAAAATAAATATAAAATTTAATAATGATAGATAGATAGATAGATAGATAGATAGATAGATAAAATAAAAATAATAAATACGTCTATTATTAATACATTTATTCTTAAGCTCTACATACAGTGAATGAATGAATGAATGAATGAAATAAAATAAATAAATAAATAAATGATACATTTATTTAGCTCTAAACACACACACACACACATACTGTATGTAAGACTTGTACAGAGACGTAAAAAAAATAGCTTGTTACTAGAGAAATACACGACCCTGCAGATGATAAATGGTTTGGAGAATAGATGGATGGATGCTGTCATAGCACTGAAAAATATAGTCAGGGGTGTTTTAAGTGAGGATATCTTAACTCATTAGTGTTCAGCTCAAACAGTACAGTAAGTTCGATGGGAATGGGTTCAATCCCCAGGGAAGTCCTAAACTGACAAAATGTATACCTTGAATGCAATATAATTTGCTTTGGATATAAATGTCTGCCAAACACATAAATGTAAGTGTATTAACAATCAGCCAGTCAGAAGAAGAACAGAGGAGATACATGCCAGCAATCTCTCTCAGAACCAGCTGTTGACTTTGTAAGCACAAAATCCTCAGCTTCCCATGATTGCCAGCGCTGTTGTGAGAACAATGTACTGATTTTACAAGTTAAAGTTTGGGCTGTGTAATCCTTCACTGTCATTTGAAGCATTCTGGGAATCCTTCATCCTAATGCCAAAGGATCTGGACCGCTGCCCTAAAGGTTGCAAGTTCAGTTACAAATAGAGATGACCCAAACACTGTGATTTATCCGACTATCTTTTCTGCCCTTGAGCTATAAACTTAACCCCGAGCTGCTGTGGGAGGGTTACATTTACTGCAAATCACTTTAGATGACTAACTATCCAACAGACTGTCTTCTAGGAGCAAAACCATATGCATTCGACACTGACATTTAAAAAAAACAATAAGATATAAAAAAACTATGCCTGAATAAAATAACTGGGACTAAACTTAACAGAAAAAAGTTAATTTACCCAACAATTAGAGACAACTCTTTAATATATTAAATATTTAAACAAATATTAAACATTCAATGAAACCTCAGTATTCTTTTAGCAGCTTGAGAATTAAAGGGTTAGTTCACCCAAAAATGAAAGTTCTGTCATTACTTACTCACCATCATGTCGTTTCAAACCCGTAAGACGTAAGACCCGTAAGTCATGGTACTCTCATTTATGGTGGTGGACGGTGACGCGGAGGAGAAGAAAAGTCATTATTTTTGTTTTCTTTGCGCACAAAAAGTATTCTTGTAGCTTCGTAAAATTACGGTTGAACCACTGAAGTCACATGGACTATTTTAATGATGTCCTTCCTACCTTTCTGTGCCTTGAACATATCAGTTGTGTTGATGTCTATGCAGGGTCACAAAGCTCTTTGATTTCATCAAAAACATCTTAATTTGTGTTCTGAAGATGAACAGAGGTCTTACAGGTTTGGAAGGACATGAGAGTGAGTAATTAATGACAGAATTTAAATTTTTGGGTGAACTATCCCTTTAAGTTACCGTTATTACTAGGAATCGACTCTGACTTGGATTCAAGCTTTGGAATCGATTCCAAGACTGGATTCCAAGACCAGACTCATCACCAAACTGAATCTCCACTACAGCTTTATGCATCACACATTGGTTTGAAGGTTTTTTCATTTTTTTCAGATTCTAGAATGTCAGTTGTTTCATGGAAAGGTCAATTAGCAGCTAGTCTATTCCAAATAAGAGAAAGAAAGAAAGAAAGAAAGAAAGAAAGAAAGAAAGAAAGAAAGAAAGAAAGAAAGAAAGAAAGAAAGAAAGAAAGAAAAAGAGAATAACATTTTTTTTTGGAAGTGGGTCATGGATCACTGAAATACTTATTTTTCAGTTTTAGGTTGTTTTTTATGATTATGTATGTACAGTATATATGTATGTATGATGATTATGATGACATTAGTAAAAAGCTCAGATTGTTTACCTTTGGCCTCCATTTGGTTCACATTGTAAGATTATAAAGAATGAGCAGAACCAGAACAAAGGAAGCACATGTTTGCTATTTCACGCAGGATGTAAGTTTGTTTTTAGGGGGAGCTGCAGTACCAGGTTCCATTTAAACATGTCAATGCCAAATGTCAAATGCACAAACCATGTCAAAGACCACCTTGAGGCGAGCAGTAAACACACTAAAACCAAAAAATGCACTAGATGGAAAACCTGGTGCTTTGTGAAACACTCACCTGCTGATAAATTCATAATGTAAATATTATTTTGGTAACACTTTACTTAAAGCTTTTATGTATAATGCATTGTAAAGGGTCATTAAAGGGTATAATGCATTGCAATTATTCATAATGTGTGTTGTAATACATTATATCTTATCATAAATAATTATAACCAAATTTAGAATGCATAGTGTAACAGTGAATTAATAAGTGTTATAACATTTTAACTGTGGTTACAATTATTCATGTGATTGTACATTTATGCCTTTAGTAGACACTTTTATCCAAAGCGACTTACCTTGCATTCAAGTTACAGTTTTGTTCACATTTTTTTTTATCAGCTCTTGCTTTCCCTGGGAATCGAACCCATGATCTTGGCGTTGTTAGCGCCATGCTCTACCATTTGAGCTACAGGAAAGCTACAACGCATTATAAGATGCATTACAATGCATAAAAACTACTTTTATAATGCATGATACATAAAGGCTTTAGCAAAGTCTTAACATTATTTTTACCTGAGAATGAACATATATTTCATATACTCCTCCTCTTATTGCTTTATGTCTAATAATCAAATCCTTTTAATATGTTAATGTATGTGCATGTGCAGTGTGCACATTTATTCATTCATTTTTAGTGAGCATTGCTGTTTCTGCATCATCCAATGCACATTCATTCTCCATTTGTTATGTTTTACTATGGTCCGCAGTATTGTGCATGAAAGGTGCTTTGTGTTCTAGCAGCCATCTGATTGGGCAATGGTGACGAAGGTCAGCTTCTGATTGGCTGAGGTATTTTGTTCCGTCCACTTAGCTCTTGTCCCTCCCTGAGATGGTTCTCACCTCGTTTGCTCTCTTTTTTCTCTTCCTCTCCCTCCCAACCTATAACGTCTCATATATTTCTGTAAGTTTCTGCCAGTCCCTTTGTGAGTTGCTATGGTTACCAGGTCTCTCGCGCTCCCCCACTTCACCCCATCTCCCTCCCTCTCTGCCTCTGCTTCCAGGGTTGCTATAGTAACAGATTTATTTAAAAAAAGAGACAGCGCAAAAAAAACATATTTCCCCCTTCATGCCTCCCGCTCTCCTCCTCAGTGATAACTGCAGTGCTCTCACACATATACATTCACATATGCTAACAACAAAGCATCACTAATGACATCATCACAAACAATAGTAAAATGAATGTTCAGACAAACCAATGAATGTTGATTCCAGATCTAGTGCAAACATAGTATCCATTCAAGTTCAAGTAGGTTCGTGCACATCTATTATATTAATTAAGGCCAATTAGCTGTTAAAGTCCAGTGTTGGGACTGTGGGCACTGAGAGCACATGCTGTAGGGGTGCAATTCAAAATCTATATTGCATCAGTTTCGGGGTAATTTTTTAATATAAGGGAAACCAGGGCAAGTTGTCACTCTTTTATTTCTGGAATACATCTGGTTTTGAAAGTCTCACCTTTTTGTCTTAATTAAGAAAGAAAAAAAACACATCTACCTTTTGTGACCCATGATGTTACAATATATGGGGCATGTTGTCACAATGGGAACCTGCTATTTATTAAAAATAAATAATAAAAAAAGAAAATATTAGCTAAAAAGCCACCAAATATATATTTGTATTTAAAATGCATGTAATATTTTTTTTCAACAATAATGTAAACTGTTAAGCAATTATGAAACAAAAAAAATATGGAATATCACAATACATAATATTACGCATGATCTTCGCCTACCAAAATTATGCCAGTGTTATTTTAGCATCAGTGAGATACTATTGTAATATATATATATATATATATATATATATATATATATATATATATATATATACATACATTTTATTCATCTTTGTTATAATGCTAGTTAATAAAAATAGTTAATTCTTAATATGTAATACTTAATAATTGTTAGTTCATGTTAGCTTAGGTCCATTAAATAATGTTAACAGAAACAACTTCTAATTTTATGAAATTTACATTACCTAAGAATAATACATTCTTCAGGTTTTTTTTTTTTTTTTGGTAGCACTTTACTTAAAGCCTTTATGTATAATGCATTATAAAAATAGTTTAAATGCATTAATTATGCCTTGTAATGCACCTTATAATGCATTGTACAATCTCATGAATAACTGTAACCAGAGTTAATACATTATCAATTCATTGTTACACTATGCATTTTAAATTGGTTTATAATTATTAACCACAAGATTTAATGTATTACAACGCACATTATGACTAATTACAATGTATTATACCCTTTAATAACCCTTTATAATGTATTATACATAAAGGCTTTAAGTAAAGTGCATTTTTATTGTTAGTTCTAATGTTCTAACTAATGTTAACAAACGAAACCTTATTGTAATATGTTACTATTTTTTTATATTTTATTTTATTTTATTTCAGTTAACATTTATTTCAAGTGACAATTTTTATGGTTGTAGTTTTAGTTAACTATAAAATCATACACAAAAAATCTAGTTAAAATTGTAAAACAGCAACAATTTTTAAAAACAACAAAAAACCAATAATAAAGAAAATTTGTTTAAATGGAGTTGACACACAAAACATTATAGTTACCTGTGACAACTTGCCCCAGTCTTTATATACAGTATAAGATTGTCCCTTCGAATAATACCATTACTAGATGTTCTCATGGTTACAGTTTAAAAATAGGTTCAAATGTGTGTATATGTGTGCCTTTGCATATACACCTGTATTCACGGTCTCCTCCTGTATCCACAAAGTCTCATTCTTGTCCAAACGTGCACGTATGTCTTCACACCTGTGCCCCAGTTATTCATCTAACAAAATTACTGCTGCCTACTGGTAACCCACTGGAGAGATCTCTAGCCCAGACAGATCTGGGACTGATATTTCTTCTACACAAGCATCGGCTTCTCATATAAATGAGATGTTTCCTGATGATCATCTCTGCGCTGAAATTAACGACTGTCTGCTCCTGTATTAAACACATGCATGTTTATACCAGTCCATGCACAAATGACTATATATAAACAACTATTGCAAGTGTGTCGAGCAACATGGTGCACTAATAATAATATACTATGCAAAGCAATCGGCTCTTTATAAACAGAAATCCAGGCATTTGGAGACGACATTCCATCACTGTAGTTCAGGGTTCCTCAAATCTTTCCCTGGAGGTCCAATCTGCTGCAGAGTTTAGCTCCAACCCTGATCAAACTCACCTACCTGTGATTTTCTAATGATCTTGAAGACTCTGATTAGCATGCTCAGGTGTGTTTGATTAGGGTTAGAGCTCAACTCTGCAGGAGTGGGCCAGATTTGAGGATGCCTGCTGTAGTTGTTACAAGAAAACACTGCTAATGCTGTTTAGTCCACCTGCCAACTAAATGTAATACTCACTAGTTTCCCAAGTAATTAAACAGACTTGCGTATCTAAAAATATCAAATGCAATGCATCAATGTTTCTCTCACTGTCTCACATTGGTGTAAGTGTCATCCAAAATAAATGTTCATCTACTGCCTTATTACAAAGTGCCGGGAAACATTCCTGTAAATCTGTGTCTTCTAGATGCTGTTAGACTGGAATGCCGCTGGTCTATGAATGAGAAAACTGCACAGGTACAGTTGCTTGGGACTAAAATAGCCTGTTACAATCTGCTTGGAAAACTAATAAATGTTAATCAAACTTTTCTATATTCTTTGAAATAGAGTTTTAAACATTTATGTCTCACTACACGTCATACAGTGTGTACAAGATTTTAGTACCATTAAGATACTTTATTAGCTTTTATTAATATTTTGAATTAGCTTTTATTTTTATAATTTCTGTTTTCTTTTAATTGTGTATTTTTTTGTAATTTTGTGTTGTCATTTGTATTATTATTTTACAAATATGTATATATACTTTTTATTATTTTTATTAATTTTAATTTATTATAGTTAAGTGCATCAAGATAAACTAAATGAACTGAAATAAAATAATTTTAATGTAAAATAAGGACTTTGTATTTAGGATTTTATTTATTTATTTGTATCAGTTAAAGTGTACAGATTTGGGGAAATTAAATAAATTTAGAATATTGCAGTTATTAATGTAGTATATTACTCCTAACTAATTCCAGTAGTACACTTAAAGGGACAGTTCACCCAAAAATGAAAATTCTGTCATCATTTACTCACCCTCAAGTCCTGTATGAGTTTCTTTCTTCTGTTGAACATTAAAAAAGAAGATATTTGAAGAATGTGGGTAACCAAATAAATGATGGGCCCTACCCACATTCTTCAAAATATCTTCTTTTGTGTTCAACAGAAGAAAGAAACTCATACAGGGTTGGAAAAGCTTGAGGGTGAGTAAATGATGACATAATTTTCAGTTTTGGGTTAACTATAAACAATCCCCCACTTGTTTTTGCATTTCATGTAGTTATAATTCAGCTGCAAAGCACACTGGGTAATGGGCATCACTACTGCATGTTGCTTGATGATTTCAAATGTTTTTCTTCCACAACACTGTTTTCTGCTGTTCATCATCTCCTAAAAGAATACTTAATGTATAACAATAAGCTAAAGAAAACAATGTGTTGGAAGGTTTTTTGTCTTTCTCTCATGATCAGACTGCTCAGATTTTTAACTGAGTATCTCTTTCGTTCTCTGTATGATGGAGTTGAGTGACAGAAATCTACCAGCTCTGATTGTGTTTGTCAAATATGCAAATCACACACTTTCCACAAACACAAGCACGGGTGCACAACACTGCAGCAGTCATTGCATGTTTCAAGGCAATTTGGATCATATGTGAATGAAAATAATAGTGGATGAACTGAAGGTGAAACTCAACTGAAGTTCATTACAGGTGTAGATCCACCCCTGATTAACAGGAACTTTAGGATTCTTGGGATGTAAACAGATGCTTCAAAAAAACGAAAAAGGAACAAATAAAGGGCTGCTAAACCTTGGTCATGTGCTTATTTATACTGGATATGTTGGATATGTATTATTGTTGGATATGTATCCACATGCTGCACAGTACATTCAAGTAAAGCATATAGCAAATCTCAACTATCTGATTACTTAAATTGTTGCAAAATGTACTATTCAGCTCATTATACAAAGCTGGTTATATAAATATATATAATTTTATCCACATACATAGACTCATGAGCTATATTATATAGCATATCTTAAATGCTTGATTGCTTGTATCATTGCAAAATGCAAATTTAATGTGCTAAATGCAACTATAAAGCATGACGATGTTGAGATATTATAAACATTAACATCATGAATTTCTGCAAAGCTGCTTTGAAATCGTGTATTGTGAAAAAATTGGATTGACTAAAAACACTAAAGCTAAATTATTACAAATAATTTAAGTAAACTCTGATTCTGCTATTTCATAAGTGAATGGATACAAATTAAATGGATACAAATTGTGCGTATGTGTAAATTGTATGTAACATCATTCATATTGAATTTGTTGCATTCAATTCAAAGGGACAGTTTATATAAAAATGGATTCATGAACGATCTAGAAAGTTTTTTGTTTTTTTCTTGAATAAGACCAAATGTTTTCACATCACAGCACACTGAAAACAACAAATAATGTCAAAGCTCTAAAAAGGTCAGCGTTTCTCTTCTTCAGTGTGGTCATGTGGTCACGGTACGTTTACACAAGGGCTCTCCAGATCACACCAGGAATGTTAAACACATAATACTGCAGACTAATTAAAAAATAACATCATTTTCTCCTCTGTCCTCCCTCAGTCTTTTCTTTCCCTCCCTTTGCATTCCTTCCCTTGACAGATTGAGTCGGGCCTGTCTCCTTATCTCTCCGTCATGCTATCCCTCCATCACAACATGTCTGTGTCACTCGGTGCTCTCACTCTCAATCAATCCATCACGCTCCCTCTCTCTTTCTCTTCTCTGAATCCCTCCTTCAGAGAAAGTTGCTGACACTTCCTGCAAACAGGTCTCACCTCCCTCAATCTCTTTCTTTCATCACCTCTCTCTCTCTCTCTCTCTATACCACCATCTTCACATGAAAATCTGCTAACAAGTATCAGATCTGAGAGAACGCTCTCTCTGATCTTCACCTACACATCCACAGATATTTGCAGACACACCGGTTGAAGTAAGAAGCTCAAAATGGCTGTGTTATTATTATCTCTAATGTTCTGTTGAGTTTGAATTTGCTGTCTTTATATTTGGGGCCCCGGGGACCCCAGTGATCTTTGTCTAATAGCGATTTCAAAATTAATCTAGTTTCCCCTCAAATTATATATGTTCTTCTGATAAGGTAATAGAAGGTAACATGATGATTTAATGTTTTTCAAAATTGCCAGCAACTGTCATAAATAATGAAATACATAGAGCAAAAGACAAAACGCCAACAGAATAACAAACAACACTGAAATAATGCTATATACAGCTAAATAATATAAAAAGCAACATACAACAGTCAACAGTCTAAACTAAACTAATAAATAAAAATAAATAACTAATCTTTTTACATAATACATTTTTATTTAATTAATTTTTACTTAAATTATTACTTATTAATTAATTATTATTACTTTTTACTTATAAAGAAAAGTGTTCTTGCAGGGAATTTTGGGAATGCCTCTTTCTCCATACAAAGCAATTCACACTTTTCACTTACTATTAACATATTATTTCAACAATATGTCATTTTTCCATAATTTATAAGGTAATTCATAATATTCACTTCTAATAACATGTTTTAAAATATTTTACCATTAGAATTACGTGCATTGTCTTACATGTGTTACACATATAATGTTCTTACATATTTAAATGCATGTAGCTATTAAACAAAAGACACACACACGTTAATATATATATATACACCAATTTTATATATATATTTATATATATATATATACATACGCTAACTGTAACGTGTGTGTGTAAGCTATATATATATATTTGTACACACACACATACAATTATATAGCAACACGTTTTTTTGTTTTTGTTTATTTGGTCAGTCATTCTTGGCGGCAAAGCGGAGCCCACCTTTCATTCATATTCACTTCACTTCACATTCACTGTTACACTTTACACTACAGTCACGTTCGTCCGCGGACCTCATCTATAGCCGTGGTTTCTTCTCAGTCAAATACCGCCGTCACCGGTGCGTCCCGCGGATAACGGGTTTCACTGCACCGTCACGCGCACGCGAGCAAGACGGAAGGCACGAGACCCTGAACTACAAAGCGCGAGGTGCAGGGCGGCGGATCAGAGGTGCGAACATAATCCTGCAAGCTGACATTAATAACAGCAATAAAAAGGAAATATATTGAGACTATAAAATTTAGATTTCTCAAAAAAAAAAAAAAAAAAAAAGATCAGCATTGAAATAATTTACACACGCGCATAAGGGTGATACTGTCCAAAACCTACTATTTAAAAACCACCACACGAGATCATGCAACAAAGCGCTATTTAACCTATAGCGTTACCATAGTAACAAAGTTAAAACATCTTCCGCTGTGACAGAGAGACAGACACATTGAACGAGTCATTTGGCTCCTTGTGAAGGCGGCTCGTGTCTTACCTCTGTGAACACTGATGGCCAAAGTTAAAATCCAGAGGCAAGTCATGCTGAAGCCCATCTGCGCCTCTGTCACTCAGAAAACACACCATCAATTCATCTTCTTCACGCTGGACTGTGAAACCCCGCGAACCGGTGCTGGGAATGTCATTCGGTCTGCGTTCATTCATTCATTCAGCGCGTGTTTCTTTTCTCCTCAGCAGAAGCGGGCGAGATGTGCGCAGGAAAATCTCTTTCTTCCAGCAAATCTCAGTTTTTGATTGTTGAGGAGAGACGCAGCGCTCTGAGATCACCGGAGGAATCGCTCGGTACTGCGCCGATGGAGCTCTCTCTCTCTCTCTCTCTCTCTCTCTCTCTCTCTCTGTCTCTCTCTCTCTCATATGGAGCTCTCTCTCTCTCTCTCTCTCTCTCTGTCTCTGTCTCTCATATGGAGCTCTCTCTCTCTCTCTCTCTCTCTCTCTCTCTCTCTCTCTCTCTCTCTCATATGGAGCTCTCTCTCTCTCTCTCTCTCTCTCTCTGTCTCTCTCTCTCTCTCTGTCTGTCTCTCTCTCATATATGGAGCTCTCTCTCTCTCTCTCTCTCTCTCTCTCTCTCTCTATCTCTCTCTCATTGCGTTTGTCGTCCTTACACGCTGTTCAATGTCATAGCTCGTCAGATCATACACATACGGATATAAAATGCCATATCTTCACCTTTTAAAATCTGCTCAATCAGACGACCATGATTATTCAAATAAGGAGCAGTTGAGAGTTGATATCCCTGTTATCATGTATATATAGGGAAGACCGGGGCTAGTTGTCTCAGGGGCATGTTGTCACAAGGGCTACTGTCGTCTGTCGTCGTCAAACTGCAAGTGTTTGATTTCTGTAGCGTGTTGATTTTAAACACCTGGTTCACATCTGTCATAAATTCGGATTTTTTTTTGTGTTAACACTCTTTTCTAATTTAAAATGACAAATACCATAATATTTTTTGAAAAGCAATGGGGTAAACAAGGGAATATAATAAAACCCATCATATTATGGATGTAGATTTTACTAAAAGGCTGTGAAGGCTAAAACTGTGCTCTCACGACAAACATTCTTTACACGATGGCAGGTTGGGGCAAGTTGTCACATGTGTTTTAACCTGTGTTATTATGGCCACACCTAGCCTGTTTTTTCTAATGCATTTTCTATTTTTTCTGTTTCGTGAATTGTTTTTCATAACTCTTGTACTGTTCCTTTTTTATTTTAAATACAGGTGTATAAGCTCTAGATTTATTTAAGATACTTTTAATATCTTCAGTATTCTCAAATTATTGTCAGTAAACAGCAGGTGGCCAATGTGACAACATGCCCCATATTCATATAGTAACAGTGAAAATATGCATTTTTTTTAAGTCGAGAGTTTTAAATGTATGCCAATAAAAAGATATATGAAATATATTCCACATATGTATATTATATATTTTAAAAAGAGTTATTACAAATGTGTGTGTGTATGTGTGTGTGGCCTATATATATATATTCATTGCATGTTTTTTTATGTGTAAATTTAGAATTTGTTTTTAATAAATATACGGTCAGATCAGGTAGAAAACATAACTGCACATTTTCACTTTCCATGTAAATATTACTTTTAAATAACAATATTGTAAGGATTCTTTAGGATTTAAATACATTTCAATAATTATAATAACAATAATAACCACTGAAATTAGGTTACCCCAAATGTATATTTATTTTGAAGTTAACAAGGGATCTGTTTTTGTAACAAAAAGCAAATACTGTCTAAACAGACCATCAAACAAACAGAACCCACAATGATGATGATCTCAGAGTTCAGTCCCGTTCAGATGACATCATCGGCCATAATACAAATCAACATACAGGACAGAATAGCTCCACATGATATGAATATTTATTCAAAAGGAAGACTTATCATTCAAAAAAAAAAAGAATCTAATATAACTCCATTAACAGAATGTACTAATACTTGTAGTGTTTCCTGCATCTGTTTGGTGGGTCAGTGTGAAAATCTTCCACACGTAAACACAGACGCGCGCGGTGTCTGTGCTCACTTGAGTGTGTAGACTGTTCAAGGCAACACTAATCACATCAAATCATAAAAAAATGGCAGATTATCACACAAAACAAAAGTCATGGAAACTATAATCTACACATTTCAATCTAAGACATTTAGTCATCATAAAAATGATAAAAAAGAACAAAATTACAAACAACAGTATGCACATCTACAGCAGAATAAAAGTAAACAACATAATGTAAAATTAAGCACTGCGTTGATTGACAGCTAACTGGAAGTTCTACTGCTTGTACAGGACAGAGAAAGAGAGAGAGAGAGACATGGGTGGGAAGTGAAATGCATTATCGCCATCTTGTGGCAGTCGACTGTAACTGCTTCTCTCACAAACTCGGTCTGCTTGCATTAATGAGGTATGTGGAGGGAGTCTGAAGGTAGAGGACGGCTTTTGGTTGTAATCGGTCAGTTGCCACTTAGTTGTGACCTACATACGCATTAAACGAATGACCCTGTCATCCCACGTGAACAAAAACACGCCTAAACTTCCATATACGTGGCAGATGTGATTTAAGAGTCCCTTTTATTGGGGCCAAATGACATTGTATCATTGAAACGTGCATTTCTTGCAAAGCTGCTTTGAAACGACTTCCACTGTGAAAAGCGGTAGACAAATAAAGGTGAATTGAATTAAACTGAAAATTAAAAACGCATGTTTTATTCAGAATTATGATGTTTATTTTTCGGTTTAACACTTCATCTCAGTTTTCCAATAAATAACCACACCTGCCTCAATTTTCCTCAACTTAACACCTAAGTCACAGTTCCAACCTTCTCCTCTAGGTAAATAGCTACTGAAAAGGAATAGGTGATATAGAAATGACAACTGGCCACTTTCTGTAATCATATCGGTTACCAGATCTGCATGGATCAGGCAAAAAATCAGCTGGATACATGGCAAAGCAGTATTCCTGAATAACAAATGTGTTTAAGCACAACAAATTAAAAGTAAAGTATGTAATTTCTGAGTCACCAAACTGAATCAGACTGCATGCCATTGGTTGAGACGAAGATATATGTTAGGAGGTTGGGATGCTCAAAAAACAGAGCAGTGTTTTGATAGTGCCACAGGGAATCAACCTACGAATGGCTTATTTACAGTCTATTCACATTAAGATTGGATAGGAGTAAGGATTTTAGCATGCTAAAAATTACACACATCACCTTTAATAAGCCAGATTTAATCATCTGTTTATTAAATAGAATCGCCTCAGTTTATTGCATGATGCAACCGACTAAACCCCCAAACTCCTTTAAATGTCACCATGGTCTGTGGTTACAATGATGGTGTAAGTCTAGAAATAATCTAGCTTTACGACTGTAAGGGGAGGGGAGGAACAGACTAGAAAGAGGTTTGGAAGAAAGTGAGAATATGATCAGTAAGAGAAAGATAGAGAGCAGTAGTTTGTGTTACCCTGCTTTTTCTGAGAGTCCCGCCACTGAAGAACAGAGAAGATTCATTCCTGAAGGTGGCGTGAGTGAGTGAATCACTGGGCCTGACACTATGACACATCTGTGCACAATGTAATGCATTTAGATTAAGGACCTCATAATAATAATAATAATAATAATAATAATAATCTTCCCAGGTTGATGAAATGACACTAGACTGTTGCACCAACAGTAAACACCAGAAATCAAACTCAAAGAGAACGTAATTCATACAAATATTACTGAAGTTTTCATAACACCATGTTTTTTTTTTCTATAGTCCAGATATTTTTTTTTTTTATCAACTCGGCATTTCCACGCATGTAAGAAAACCAGGCAGGCTCAGAGAGTATATACTGCAATATCAGACAGTGAGGTTAGAGAGAGAGATAGAGAGATGGAGGATATATTTACAGCACACTGAGGAAAAATGATGCTATATAATCATATATGTATTTATAAATTTATATCGGGGGTCTCACATAATGGTTGCAGGGGCTGCTGTTTTTGCCTGGTTATTCTCTGTGTGTGTGTGTGTATGATATTGTAATACTGAGGTGATGTATATGAGTGTGTGTGTGTATCTGTCAGTGATATTGCAGGGTTGCATGGTTTAAATTCAATTTTAAGAATTTAAGACACTTTATGTTCGGTGTGTGTTTGCATGCGTGCCTGTTACGAGTCTGTGTCTTTCGATGGTTTTGGGAGCAGACCGTGTGTCCTGAAAGTTCATGCATGCACATATCACTGTGCAACATGTGCCAGAGTACATCTGGACCATTTGAAAGGAATCATGGGAGACGAGGAAAGTGTGGTCACTGTCATATTGCCGCTTTTTATTGTTTATATCTCATCATGTGTGTCATGATAATGGAGAAATAGTATGTGTGTGTGTGTGTGTGTGTGTGTGTATGTGTGAAAATGAGCCCACGCGCCAGTGCGTAACTCTCACTTCCCTGTCCTGTGTGTCGAAGCTTATTTGAGGTCCTTCAGTTCGAACAGGTCAACACTTGTTTTCTTTTTTTTTCCTCACGTATTTCCTCTCTCTCTGCCATCCCTGTTTTCCCCCGTCAGGCTGAGTGAACTGAAGCGTGTGAAGGAAGAGGGAGCGGAGGGATGGATCTCTAGATGAAGTACTCTTTCTTGTCATCCACCCCAGAGAGGCCACCCTCAGCGTTAATGATGGCCGTGTCTGCATCAGGAGCATCGTCGGAACCTTTCGCTTCATGAGTCAGGTACGTACCTGCGAGAGAGAGAGAGAGAGACGGAGAGAGAGTGAAACCACAACTGTAACCGTATTCTTTGTTACTGTTATTTGCATATTATCATCATTAATTGTATATCTTCAGTAAATTGTTGAAAGCTTATTTTATATTAATGCACATTATTTTTATTTTTATTATTACATAATTTTTATATTTCATGATGAAGACTGGGAGTAATGGCAGCTGAAAATTCAGCTTTGCCATCAAAGGAATAAATTACATTTTAAAAGATATTAAAATAGAAAACAGTTTGTTTAAATGAATAATATTATTATACAATAATATTTCACAATATTACTGTTTTACAGTATTTTTGATCAAATATATGCAGCCTTAGTGGGCATAAGAGAATCAATTAAATAAACAATGTTTAAATAAACATAGCTTGTAACTAAAAGTTTTATTTTATTTGAAATATTTTTTATTTTATTTTACTTTTTTATTATTAAAATAAAATCATATTATTAATGTTAGAAAACAGTAAGAAAGAAATTCCTAAGGAATTGGACTTTCTCTCTTTTCTGTCAATATCGTAGCTTAATTAACTTTAAAGGTATCGTTCACCCACAAAGAAAGACAAAGAAAGATACTTTGAAGAATGTTTGAAGCATAAAGTTGCTGGTAGCCACTGACTTCCATAGTACTGAAAACAAATACTATGGAAGTCAATGGCTACCAGCAACCGTTACCAACACTCTTCAAAATATCTTCTTTTGTGTTCAGCAGAAGAAAGGAATTCATACACATTTGGAACAACATGAGTGTGAATAAATTATGGCAAAATTTAAATTTTTGGGTGAACTCGCTTTAACAAAGTAATATAGTATGTTAGGCTGCATCTACACATCAAGATCTAATATTTTCACATACCTGAATTTTTCTCACCTTTTTCACTAGACCTAACCGACTGTGTTTACATTAATACCTCACCAAAGAGTACATACAGTATGATCTTTCAGTGCACAGCTGCATTCAATTATTGTTCAGCATTTTTCCCTGGCTCTGAAACCAGGCTGTTTTCCCCAGATGTATAGTTTCTGACAGCTTTTCTTGAGCTGTATGCTGTAAGTCATAGATACAGAGGGAAAGCTGTGATGATCTGTTTACAGTGTCCCTCTGTGCAGTGACACAGTCTGTCAGTCTTTGTCAATTGCTGCTTGCACTCTGCAAAATAGCTGTTTTTAAGGGGACATAATATGGGACCGAATTGCTCTTGCATTTCTGAAATAAAAGAAACTGATGTACTATGCAGACATCAAAATTTCAGAACTCCTTCCCCAGTCCACTAAACTATAAAAACAGCTTATTCAGTGTGTGTCACAGTTATGATGACAGAATTTCAAGTACTTGAGTTAAGGTGTAACACAAGTAATGTATACAGTATTTTTTATTTATTTATCTATTTAAGAAAAAAAAATATATATATATATATATAGAGAGAGAGATATTTATAAATGCAATATAATTAATGCATTCAACTTTGCTGTTGTAATGAAAATCAACCGTCTTGTTTTTTATTTTTTTGTAGGCTGGGTAAAAGAATAAACAGAAAATGCAACATTTTATCAACACTGTTACATTTGAGCATGCAATACTTTTTTTCCCTGTGACTGTGATTCCTGTGTTATTACATTTATTCTGCACTGAAAAGTAAGAGATGGGTAAAAGACTTACACTTTTAAATGCACAAGTACCTACAGTAATGTGGTACTTTCCATAAAACATAATGATGCAACTTAAGTTTTACTAGTGGTAACACAATAATGTGACATGTTAATTTTAAAATGACCTTTTATCAACACTATATCAGCACATTAACATACTTCCACCCACACAGCCAGACATAAAAGTTAATTAGCTTATAGATATTTTAAAAATACAGTAGCAAATACAATTCAAAACAGTAGCAAAAAAAGGCAAGAAAATTTAAATGTGTAGAATATGAAAAAAAAAGAATTACTATTAGATACTGCTCTTATGTTTATACTGAGCACTTGATATGCATTTATAAAATATCAAGGAAATGCAACATAGTATGTGCCTGTACTTTGTTCTCTCACCCTATGTTCATAAACTCAGCATTTTCATTTCATTTTTTCCCCAGCCCATTTTTCTTGTTTTTTTTTCTAGGTGCACGGTTGCAGTGAGACACATGGTTCATTTACAAGTATAATGTCCCAGTCAACAATGAGATTTTGAGTCAAGCGTCTAGAATGTTTGTTGATGCTTAAATTCAAGACAAAATCCATAAAAAAATCATTTTTTAAAAAAAGCTGCTGATGGGGCAGGATGCTGCCAGACCCTCTGTCAGGAATTTGAACACAGTCCCGGAAGGGTATAAGCCCTCCAGACGACCCAGGTGTGTGTGTGAGATCTCTTTGTGTCTGATTAGGTCTGTGTGTGTGTGTGTGTGTGTGTGTGTGTGTGTGTGTGTGTGTGTGTGTGTGTGTGTGTGTGAAAGAGAGCCAGGGATTTCTTTGTGTCTGATTAGGGTCGTGTGAGTGTGTGGTACCTTTGTGTCTGATGAGGTATCTGCCGAGGACGATGAGGAGACAAAGCATGATGAAGACAATGACAGCAACTACTCCACCAATCACAGCATGGTCTACTCCTGAAGAGGTGGACATCGCTGTGGTGTCTGAGAAACAGACAGAGAGACAGGTAGACAGTCAAAGCTGTGCAGAGAGGACAATCAGAATGACAACAGATGTCTTAACAATACTGACCAGGCAAAATCACAGAAAAGTTTGAGAGAGACTTCAGCTGAAAAACATACAATACTTATTCATCCCCACCTCGTCTCTACAAACACAGCAGAGGTCATTCATGTATGGTAACGCTGGAAATCCTCACAATCTGATTTTAATTCTGGGAGTCACAATGCGATTACAAACAATACGTTGTCTCCATAGTTGAGTTTCCATAATTGATTTTGCTATTTTCCTGTTTATCTCTGAGAAGCTGCTTTGACACAATCTGTATTGTATAAAGCGCTGTAGAAATAACGGTGACTTGACAAAACAGAAGTACATGTCATGGACTGCACAGTAGATGGAAATGTGCAATATGAATTTGAAAAGTTATGTTCTCAGAATACTTCAATTTAAATGCGACATGAATCACTGATGAAAATTCGTGCTGAAACTATTCAGGTTGATGCAAATTTTCATCTGGTTTTGTGAAAAGTTTGCATACCTGAATAAAAGTGAATCACGATTATTCACAACCACCTGCTCAGACAAAAATACAACGCCTCTGATAATACCGCACATGCTTTTTCCATAAACAAGCATTATTATTTCAGATTATATTACTATAAATTTGAAATCCTTTTATTCCTGATTGCAGATTCCCTTGAGAAAGCATTACAATGTGTGAATCTTTTTTTCCAGCCTAATGCACAATAATGCTTATCTTAGGAAACTATCTGAAGCGATTTCTCCTCTTTAATAGGGCCCTTGACATTTTCAAGCAAGCCATACTAAAATATCTCACACAAGATTATAATCACAGATAGCTTTTCCCCATTTAAATATAGAGAAAAGAAGCACAGGTCTTGTTTCCTGTTATTTCACATTATGCATTCTACCATTCAAAAGTTTGACGTCAAGTAAGATTTAAAAAAAAATGTTATTGAAAGAAGTCTCTTATGCTCATCAAGGATGATCAAAAATACAATAAATCAGTAATATTGTTTATATTTTAAAATGTAATTTGTTCCTGTGATGCAAAGCTGAATTTTCAGCATCATTACTCCAGTCTTCATGTCACATGATCCTTCAGAAATCATTCAAATATGATGATTTCATGCTCAAGAAACATTTACATTATTATTATCAATGTTGACAGTTCTACTGCTTAATATTTTTGTGGAAACTGTGATACATTGTTTTTTATTCTTTGCTGAATATAAATAAACAGCATTTATTTAAAACAGAAATCTTTTGTAACATTATAAATGTCTTTATTGTTACTTGTTATGCATCCCTGCTGAATAGTAATCATTTCTATTCATTTCTATTCTATTTATAATCTTACTGACCTCTAACTTTTGAATGGTAGTAGTTCATATAATGTGTGAAGTGTATTTGTAATGGGCTGGCAAGTTACTACAATGTCATTTTCCATCTACCGTGAAGTCCCACGAGCCGCTGACCTCTCTGTTTGAAAGGAAACACATGAATAATCAAAAGCAAGATTTCAGCGAAGAGTCTATCATAAGCTTCAGTGACTTTGCCTGGACTCAGAGAGCGTGAACGACATCCATCACTCCCACCCACAGCACGATCTCTGTCTCCATCTCAAACAATACTCCATCAAAACAAGACAAGTTAACAGTCACCCTGACGCTCGCACGCTTCAGGAGAAGAAAAAAACACTGAGCGATAGATGAGAGCAAAGAGGATGAAGGAGGACGAACAGAGTGAGTGCTGAGTGACACGACAAGAAGCCCTGAGAGCGACAGAGAGAAACAAAGAGAAGGAAAGTGAAAGAGAAAAAAGGAAAAAACACAGAAAGAGTACAGGAAAAAGTAGAAAGCACAGGAGTAATTTCAGTTAAACATGACTGATTAATATTGCTAATTGTGGATGCACTGATATTAAAATAATCATTGGCTGATATTATAATACATCTATCATTTACAATGCTATAGGGCTAATTTAGGCATCACAACGTTTATAATGTATGGTATGAAAATATTATTTATAAATGAACTTTCCTTATTTATTTTGAGATTTGGTAAAGAGTACATTTAACAGTATTATGTGAGTGATAGATGACGGCAAAGGGAACCTAAATGTAAAATTAGAGTAAATTGTGTTGATGCACTGATAAAATCACTACCAGGCGGATTGTATATGCCTGACTAAACACACTGGCAAACATCACATTAAATTAGGCCTTTTTTCAAGGCTTTATAGCTATTTTGTTGAGGACCCAAGCTCTTTGACGTCAAAGTTCAGTGAATTTTGTTGATGTTATTTGAACTCAAGAATACACCAAGAAATCATACTCTAGTCCCTTTTTGAAAATGGCTGTCCAGATATGGTTCATGTAGACTCACTGATGTGCTATTGATGATAATTTGCTTCCGATTCATTTCTCATTGCTGTTTTTCTCTGCAGAAATGGACTTTGGTATGCATTTTTTGCTTTTTTTTCAATGCATTAAATAGTGAATTAGTTTAGATAAGAAAATGTTAATAAAAAACTGAATGAATTTTTTTTTCAATATGTGCCGCCTTCTCGTTCCAAGTCATTAGTTAGCTATAATGGTAAAGAGCTGCTGTTAGTACTCATTGCAGAGAGAAGATGGTGTTTGCAACCTTGTAGCCTGGAAAAAAAAAATCATGTGGGGTCTACAGTATATGAATTTTATGATGGCGAAATTAATATGTAATGCTGGAAATAAAAACCTTCTTTTATAAATTGCTTGTTTGTCTTGGCAATCTCCAAATATAACTTTTACAGCATAATGCTGAAGATTAGCACCAAGGAAATCGATTTATTATGTGATAAACAGTTTGATTCGATTCAAAAATAGTTTATTCAGGCGATAGGCATGTCCTCCTTTGACTTCCATACAAATAGAACAGCTTCTGGCCCCCCGTTGGGATCCCACAGTGTTGCGCATTTTTGAACAGAGATTGTAGTCCCCCCTGGGGGAGGGTCTCTGTGTGATGCGCTCGTGTTGATGCTGCAAATGCACTACGATTTAAATTAGCACAATGTGGAAAAAGACCCGCGAGGAGGGGACAGAATCGAACTTGCAGCGTGTAAAGTGACAGAAATCAGCACCCCTTATCAGTCAGGCTCTGCAAATGACCAGATTGATAAAGGGGGAAGATGCATTTCCAGGTTCAAACGATTCACTGCTGATGACTTAGTTTTGCTTGTTCCACCAGGCTACAGATGGCTGGACCTCCCTGTAGCAAAAACTGAGTTGCATCAATAATATCTCATTCATTCTTCTAAGCGAGATTGTTTTCAAATTGGCTGAAAATGCAGTTTTTGGCGTCAACCTAATTCAGTTCTAAGCTTTCAATGAACCAACTAATTTGCACTGATATTAATAGGTTTCCATGTAATATCAAATGTTTTGCCTTCATTAACAGCGTTCCTGCACCATTAACTATGTTCATAATGACAGTGTAATTGAACAAGAGTTGTAGCTAAAAAAAACACCCAGATCCATCATAAATTGAGACTAACAGAAGAGAGATAGAAGAGAAAGAGAGGGACAGAGGTTCAGTCAAAGATCCAAAAAGAAAGAGGACAATATTGAAAGAAAAAAGGAGGAAAAGAAAGATACCTGCAGCGTTTACTCCAGCTTCTTCTCAAGAGGATGAACGATGAATGGATGGGTGGATGGATGAGTGGATGGATGGATGGATGGATGGATGGATGAGGACCACATGAGTGGAAGCACGAGAAAAGGAACAAAGAGAAACGATGAAAAAATGTTTGTGCGAGCATGCATCTGAGAGCGCTCACTGAACACTACTAAAAAATAAGTATCGCGGAAGAGTATTAAAGAGGATTTCACACAGCGAAATAATGAAATAATTGAAGCGAATGTTTTCTGGAGGGAAGGTGTGGTGTCAGATTGTGTTTCTGGATAATCAGAGGCTTTGCCGTGAGATGTGCCTGGTTAAATCCTGCATTACAGTCAAAGCTGACAGCAGATGCTGCTCAACATGCTTCTGTGATACTGCACTGGAGATCTCAATATACATCTCTATCTTTCTCACACGCACAAACACAACCTGCTCGATTATGAAGTGACACATTCAAGCTGTTCCACTCACACACCAGGGATGGGCATTTCAGTCATTTTGTCTACACAGGTACGTAAAAGATTAATCAAGCACGTTCTCAAGTGCTTTGGGGGGGGGGGGGGGGGGGGGGTAAATTAAATATTGGCACGCATAAAGAAACCGTTCTAATAATGTCATCATTTACTTACCCCCATTCCAAACCTGTATGACTTTCTTTTGTGGAACAATAAAAGGTAATTTTTTTAATGTGAATGAGGACTGTGAGGAGTTAAAGAATGGAGCTTGAGAATCGAATCGATCCACTTTATGAACAAATCATTTGGAACAGTTTTTTTAAACCTTTTTTTCCAACTCAAAATACTGATTCATACTGTAAATCGAACAGTGTTATCTCTCATGAAGAAAAGCTACATTGTATTCTCAATAAATAGTGATAAAAAATGATCATAGGGCTTCAGACGATAGATATAGTCAGTTTTTGTCATTAATGGAGCTTAACAGCCACAATTCTCATTCACATTTATTATATTCACCTAAACGTTCACCTTTTCTGTTCCATGAAAGAAATATGTCATAAAGGTTTGGATCAACCTGAGTAAATAATGACATTTTGATTTTTCTGTGAACCATCCTTTTAACTGGACACACTCAAAATTGTATGTCCTAAAGTCATGACCATACAGTGTTAGTGAAAAAAGAAAGTATTGCAAAAACAATATACACTTCCATTTAAAAGTTTGGGGTCAGTAAGATTTTTTTTAGGTTTTTGACAGAAGTCTCTTCTGCTCACCAAGGCAGCATTTATTTGATCAAAAATGGAGTAAAAACTGATCTGATCATTCAGAAATCAGTACGCTGATTTGGTGCTTAAGAAACATTTATTATTAAAACAGTGTTGAAAACAGCTGCTTGATATTTTTGTGGAAACCGTGATAAAAAAAATTAGGATTGTTTTGTTGAGTAGACAAAGTCTTTACTCTCATTGTCAAATTAATGCATACTTACTGAATAAAAGTATTAGTTTCTACCAAACGTTTGCGTGGTAGTTTTATTATATTAACAGCATTTTTTTAATTATATTAAATATTCTTCTATTAAATATATAATGCCAAAATAAATAAATAACTAAATTTCGAAATAACCCCCTTTTATCTGATCTGTGCATGGTTGTTACTGGATTTTGTTCAGTGTGAAATGTTTTGAAGTTTAAAAGTCAAGGCAATTATTTCGTTGTCATGGTTGATCATTGCAGCCTCTTCTCCGAGCGCTCGGGTAATCATGCCCATCCCTATCCCACACACACACACACACACACACACAGATCAGTAGCACAGCAGTGGCATGTTAAATCACGGTTAGGTTTGTGTATGTGCACGATGGATTACCTGTAAAGGTGTGTACTCCATTCAGCTGAGGAACAGATGATGGAGTGGCAGGGGAGGAGGACGGGGGTGAGGGAGGGGTGTGAGCAGGAACGGAGGAGGGCAGAAGAGTGAGATCAGGGAAGAGAGCGTTGGAAAGAGAGGTTGTGGGAACTTCAGGAGAGGGAGGGAGAGTGGAAGGAGCAGAAGTGAAAGGAGGGAGAGTGGAGGAGAAGGTAAGAGTGGATGTGGGGAAGGTAGTGGAAGACGACGAAGATGAGAATGGAGGAAGAGTTTCGTCTTCAGTAGATGTTGAAACTGAAGTTTCAGGAGAATCAGTGGGAAAAGCAGAGGATGAAGGGAGAGTAGAGGTGAGAACAAAGAGGTCTGAATCTTCCTGGTCTTAGAAGATGAAGGAAATGAAGAAAAAAGATCGGCAACAGAAAATGACGGATGGAGAGGTGGATGATGGATGGGAGGGAAAATGGAAGAGGAAATAAAGAACACGTCATGCAAAAAGAGAAACAAAAAGAAAGGAACGTAAAATTCAGAAAAAAAGAGACGTGAAAGTAAACATAAAACAGCAGAAGAAATAAACACCCTTTCTCTCCATTCCTCGTTTGTCTCTGGTTAATTACCTTGTACCAGAAGGGTGTGTGCTGTGTCACCCATGCCGATCCCATTATCAGACTGGCACTCATAAACACCATTATCTGACTTGTTCAGGGATTCGAAGCGCAAGAAAGCACCATCCACCTTTGCCAGCGGGGGGAGCTCTGCGTCTTTTCTCCGCCACACAAATGCAGTCGGCCTTAGAGAGAGAGAGATTACATTACAAAACGGACCACATATACAGCGTTTTGAAATTTCACATCAAAAGCAAAGCAGAAAGAGTCGTTTAATTGAGCAGATTGAAGGGTTTTGCAATTTGGCACACTATCAAAAGAGCTGAGGAGCACAGAGGGATGCACTGGAAAGCGTCCCAAACACAGCGAAGCTCAGTCACATGTCAAGTGAAATGAACCAGACTTGATCAAATGGGAAAGTAAACCATGTGGCCAAACCACCAGTGCTGCGACACACCTGACCCGGAGGCTCTTATGAATCAACCAGACAAGCCAACGTCCAGAAATAGCTGCTTTCGTTCAACACAATCAGGAATAAAAGTGAATTTCTGGGTGGACTACTACAAGCGTGGTGGGATTTGGGACAGGGCCAATGATTGTGTTCAAAGAGATTTCCTAAACACTCTCCCTGTTTTTAATTGGTTAACCAAACTGATAGCCCCACCCCTCCTTAAAATCCTGCCATTGGTTGAGCCAGTGTTGCTGTGTCGTGCTGATCTGGTACTGAGTACTGAGAAGTGTACTGAGAAATGTTTTGATAGTGCCACAGTGTTCACACTTCCTGAGGACGTCTACCTACTGCTGGGATAAAAGAAGGTATTTTAGCATCAAAAAATTACACACTTCACCTTTAAAATCCTCTCAATATGCCAAAGTAACTGTGGCTTTTCTCTGTGTGCTCATACCGTGTCCAAATCAGCGTGTCTGTGTGTGTTACAGGGATTTAGAGAACTACGGTGAGGACGCAGGCGTATCATTATTTGAGCGTGCGAATAATCCAAATAATATAATTCCTTTATTGTTGTTGATAGAGCGGTGTAGTTATGACTAAACTAATATCTCAGTTTACTTGCAATACAGTAAGACACCAAAACAAGCAAGGAGATATGAGAGGTAGCGTTTCACATAGAGACCGGCTTATACATGATAGTGACACAGTGTTTTATTTTTTAATATTTAAAATGTAATTTATTCCTTTGATGGCAAAATTTTCAGCAGCCATTACTCAAGTCTTCAGTGTCACATGATTCTTCAGTAATCATGCTAATATGATGATTTGGTGCTCAAGAAACATTTATTATTATTATCAGTGTTGAAAACAGTTGTGCTGATTAATATTTCTGCAGATGGTTTGATGAATAGAAAGTTCAAAAGAACAGCATTTATTTGAAATCGAAATCCTTTGTAACACTTTAAATGTTTTTACTGTCACTTTTGCTCAGTTTAATGCATCCTTCCTGAATAAAAGCATTAATTTCTTTTCAAAATTGGACTGACACCAAATGTTTTATAGAAAATAATTCAGGTTCAGCAAAAAGATCAAAAGATCATTACAGACCCTGTAAATACTGCCTCTGATACTACAGGTATCTTCTTCATATACGGCCCCACTCTTTGTGCTCCCATTCCAGTAAGGAAGAGATAGAGCGTAAAAGCAAATGAGAAAATGCGACAGAGAGACACTATGGGATGTCTAAATGGGGCTGAATAGCTCTCGGTGTGGTACTAATGGATGTCAGGAGCAATAATGAGCTGTAATGCGATCCTGCACCAGTAGAGGGTGATATTCAATTACATTAACGTCTCTTTCCAGGGAGAAATATTTATGTGATATAACCAGGCTTATGTAGCTAAAAATGTAATAAATACATCTGAAACAATAAAATTTAATCCTTTAGCTCCAGAAAGGGAGTTGCTGAACTCACTGAGATCACAGAGGGTGTGCTTTTAAAACAAGCCTATTTAAGGATGTCTCCGATCCCTCTCTCTATTGTTCTGTTTCAGTGATACTGTCAAACCAAACCCCGCATGTGTGTGTTTGTGTGTGTTGAAGAGAGAAAGGAGATCAATAGGCTGACCATTTTCAGCTTCATACATAAAACATGAATGTCAAGGATGGAAATGAGAGAGAGAGAGAGAGTGTGTGTCTTACTCTGGATTTCCGTTCCCCACACACTGCAGGAAAAACTTCTCTCCTTCTCTGGGCAGGTCACTCTCTGGCTGAATTGACAGGCTTGGAGAAACTGAGAGACACACAAACAGACATTTTGTTTCTGTTATCTTCATGTTAATGTGTTACACAGAAGGGGTAGGCGGTATGACCAAAATCTAAAATCACAGTATGGCTAATATTATAATCACAGAAACTGCTGAAAATGTAAGATTATAAAGAGATTTAAAAAGAACACACACACACACACACACACACACACACACACACACACACACACGTGTGCACATTTGTGTACACACAAACGATTAATCGCGATTAATCACATCCAAAATAAAAGTTTTTGTTTACATTATATATGTATGTGTACTGTGTATATTTATTATGTATGTATAAATACACACACATACAATATTTAGAAAATATTTGCATGTTTATACATTTATATATTCATATTCTTATATTTTATATTATATATAAGTATATTTAATATATAAACATAACATATTGTTCTTAAATATATACATGAATGTGTTTGTATTTATATATATATATATATATATAATAAATATACACAGTAAACAAACATATGTTATGTAAACAAAAACTTTTATTTTGGATGCGATTAATCGTGATTAATCTTTTGACAGCACTAGTATATATATATATATACACACACACACACACACACACACACACACAAACACACACGCTCACCGGCCATTTTCACCGGTTCAATCTTATAATCACCGAAATCGTGCTGGAAATTCAACTGCACGTTAACACAAATACATGTATCTAATCAGCCCATCACATGGCAGCTACTCAATGCATTTAGGCATGTAGGCATGGTCAAGACAATCTGCTGAAGCTCAAACCAAGTCTCAGAATGGGGAAGAAAGGTAATTTAAGTGACTTTGAATGTGTCATGGTTGTTGGAGCCAGATGGACTGGTCTGAGTATTTCAGAAACTGCTGATCTGCTGGGATTTTCACACACAAACATCTCTAGAGATTATAGAGAATGGTCTGAAAAACAGAAAATGTCCAGTGAGCGGCAGTTCTGTGGGCGAGAATGCCTTGTTGATGCCAGATGTCAGAGGAGACTGGCCAGACTGGTTGAACTAACAAAAAGGCAACAGTAACTCAAGTTAACCACTCGTTACAACTGAGGAATGCAGAAGTGCATCTCTGAACACACATCATGTCAAACCTTGAAGTAGATGGGCTATAGCAGCAGAAGACCACACCGGGTGCCACTCTTGTCAGCTAAGAACAGGAAATTGAGGCTACAATTCACACAGGTTCTCCAAAACTGGACAACAGAAGACTGGAAAAAGGTTGATTGGTGTAACAAGTCTCCATTTCTGCTGTGACAATCAGATGGTATGGTCAGAATTTGGCGTAAACAACATGAAAGCATGGATCCTTCCTGCCTTGTATGAACAGTTCAAGCTGCTGCTGGGGGTGCAATGGTGTGAAGGACATTTTCTTGGCACATGTTGTGCTCTTTATTTCCAACTGAGCATCGTTTAAAGCCACAGCCTACCTGAGTATTGTTGCTGACCCTGTTCATTCTTTATGATCACAGTGTACCTATCGTATGATGGCTACTTCCAGCAGGATAACAAGCCATGTCCTAAAGCTCAAATCATCTTAAACTGGCTTCTTGAATGTGACAAATAGTTCACTATACTCAAATGGAAAAATGGCTTATATATATGTATATATACAGTATATGGCATTTATACAGTGCTTAACAAATGTATTAGACCACCACCGAATGTAAGGTTTGTGCCAGAGCTGCCTAACCTAACATTATTTGATGATTACCAAATTAATTTTTTATGTTTCTGTAATGTGTAATACGTATGTGTAAGCTCTTTAGTCACAGTTAAAATATAATTATTGTTGTTATCCATGAATTTTCAAATTTACTGTTTTACTAGAAAGGCAGAAAAAAAATAGTAAAGCATTTTCTTTTTTTTTCTTTCAAAAGCCCATTTATTTACTTGCAGTCCTAATAGAAAATGCCTATTAAATGACAATACAATTTTTAGTTTTAAACAAGTTTCTGACAGATTCCTAAAATATTTGTGTTTTCTCTTATGACAGGTGGTCTAATAAATTTAAGCATTGTATATGGCTTGTGTGTGTGTGTGTGTGTGTGTGTGTGCATTTGATATATTTAATAATCCGGTAAATTAAATACTTAAGAAGTGTAACATTTTTGTCATTTTATATGGAACTTAATGTATGCACACAAAAGAAGAATATGCATAACAACTGAATAAATCTGGAATCAACACCAAAACAGCTGCTTCAGATTTCTTTAGCACTTCTAAAAACAGTGATACATAATAACACATTGTTGAGGCTCAAACAAGAAGATGTGCCAGGCTGCCAGCAACTTCAAGGTCATGGGTTTGATTTCTGGGAAATGCATGAACTGATCAAACTTATACTTTAATTGCAATGTCAATGTCACTAACTAAGAATTGCATTATTTAAAATTTGAAGCTGTTGTAAAATAGGTGATAAAAACAGCCGTGAAAAACAGGTTGAATTCCGTGACAACCCCAAATGAAAAAGTGGGACAGTGGAAAACGCAAATAAAAAAAGAAAGTAGTGATTTCTAAATTTACTTTGCTTGTACATCAATATGAACACAAAATATTTCATGTTGTCTGGTCAATTCTAAATTAAGTCATTCAGCAACACATTCCAAAAAAAGCATGGGACAGGAGCAATTATGATATAAATTGTATGATGTGATTTGAAACCAGTTGATGTCAACAGGTTTAAGATTATGATTTGGTACAACCTAAGAAAGGTCAGTCCTTTAGGAGCAAAGATGGGCCGAGGATCGCCAGTTTGCACAAATACATGAGAAAATATTGAAATGTTTAAAAACACATGTTCCTCAAAGAAAGATAGGAAGAGATTTGGATATTTCTTATGTATTAAACATGAAATAACTAAAATCATCCCTCAGGCGGCACTTGTCTATTCATCTATAAGCTATCACCACATGGAACTACTTTGAACCCATTTTATATGCCAGTTATACTGTGCCAACATAACAGTGTCCAGAAGCGCCGTACTTCTCTGCAGAATGTCACACAGTTCTGGTTGAATCAGTATTTCATTTCTGTGCTCCGGAAAAGAAGAAAAGGATCACACAGCAACAAGTAGTAATGGGGTTGTGTCAGCGGCAAAGGTTCTGTGATGGCTTTTGAAAAGTATGTGGAGCACAATGTCTTACACAAGACGCTGAGGGGCTGCTCTGTCCTCTTGTCTCCATTGGCAATGGATGCGTGATCCACCGCACAGGCGATCAGAGCGTTGTTATCGTTTCTGGTGACAGTGAGGGTGAGCTCGCTGGTTACTGTTTTCCATACTGTAAGTCGGTTCATCACAACTTATGGAAATAACTAAAATCAAGTTGGACTCCACAACATCGTTCTGTCTTTTGTAGGACGCCCTGCTCTGTCCTCTTGTCTCCACACACGCACAAACACAAAGTAAACACTAATTACTGAACAACAACAGTTTGGGTTCAGAGCAAAATCCTGACCTGACTGCGTGTGTGTTTGTACCTTGTATCTCCTCTTGATCGCGGTACCAGTGTAGTTCAGCAGGAGGTTTGCTGCCTGAACTCGTGCAGGTGAGAGTAACCTTGCCGCCCTCCTCAACAGCATCATCAAAACCTGTTATCACCGGCTTACCGGGAACACCTGTGAGAGAGAAACAGATGTAAAATGAAAAACATAACATTTTGAATTGCAATTTAAGGGAAATAAAGGGCATCGCTGTCTAGATAAAATGTAAAAAAAGTTAAAAACAGTTCTGCTCCCTAAGTAGCAGCTCACTATCAGCAACTAGCTACTTGTTAGTAGGCCTGCACGGAATTTGCACCGAATGAAATCTGCTCTGTAGACTTCTGCAGAATTCAAACGTCCATCATTCGCACCCCCCGCCCCTCGCATGTTCTTTTATATAATAATTTGGCAAATTGTATGTTTTTAGCTACCAAAAAGAGTACAGTACTTTCAGCTCAGTTTAACACATTTTACCGTATTTAAATTAATTATGCAGATTTTCCCCCAAAACCGGTACAGAAAATGTGGAGAAGTGTGCAGGTTCTGCGTGGGCCTGGTCACATCAAACATGCTTACCAGGAGCGGCTGGTGCTTTCAAAAGAGGTGAAGCACAGATGTCAGTTATCAACGACAAAATGTGTAACTGGATATTTAATGATTTTGGTGTGCAACATTGCTCCCAAAATCAGCTGCTAGCAAAAAATCACAAGACAGTGCACTGCAAAATTATGTCAAGAAAGCATTGAGTTGTCCTCTTGAGCTACATGCAAAAATACATGACCATCATACAGCATGACCAGTGTTGGAGAGAAACTAGTTACATGTAACAAAGTTATGTAATTTAATTACAAAATAAATGTAACTGTAATCTGTTACAGTTACCGAGAAAAAATTGTAATTAAATTACAGTTACTTATGAAAATGTTAACGATTACAAAGGGGATTACATTTGAATATTTTCACACAGACACACATACAGATTTAACTGATTTCTTTCCCTAATTGCTCTAAAATATAAAACACTGATGTTTCAGGAGTTTAGGACACAGAATAGGACACATGCTTATTCGATAACTGTTTTATTTACTATTTGGGTTTATGTATATGCTTTACTTTTTTTAAGATTGACTGTTTTTTCAAGGCATTGTTAGATGCCAGTGTTTCCCATCATAGCTATGCAAAGATTTGATTTCAATGTTATGACATTGTTTTAAATCTGTATAACCTTAGAACGATCTCAAAGTAAAAAAGAGGTGCTAAAGTCTGATTTTGTGGAGGCTTAATCTTCAAGTGATGAAGGATTCTGAAAGATTGATAGTAATCAGTGTTGAGCACTACTGTAAGTTTAACCCTGTCTGGTTTAAATGTTTGAAAATGAATAACAGTTGAAAACATTCATTAGAAAAGATAATCAAATGTAATCAGTTACTTTAATAAAGTAATTGGAATAGTTACACTACTTCTTACATTTTAAATAGAGTAACTTGTAATCTGTAACCTATTACATTTCCAGAGTAACCTTTCCAACACTGAGCATGACCAGTGTAGTCTGACTCATAAGCAAATTATTTTTATTTACATTAATCATTCAAAAAAAAAAAAGATTATTGGTTTGAATCAGGTTGACGAATTTTTCACTATATGAACTCACTGATAGAGAGATAGATGGATGTTTCAAAAAGAAAAGATTGTTTAAAAATGGCAATATTAAATAAAACTTATTTAAATATTTTACAACAGCAACTAACTATGTCTGTCTTCCGTTTGTGTTTGATTGAATGTTTTAATTTTCTAATGGTGCCATTTCAATGATTGAACATTTGTGGCTAAAACACCACTTTGAGAGCTCTCATAAACATCTAATAGAAAAAGCCTTGCTTTCAGATGGCACAAGATATATTAATTGAAAGGCCATTAAACAAACAGATTTTTTTCTCATGCTCAAGGCACCCATGATCCCATTGACTTTCAGTGAAATACGAGAAGAGGAATGAGGAATACGCTAAATATAGGGTTATTTCAGGATGACTGGGCCATTTTTTCCCCAGTCATCTTAATGGCTAAGTGTCCCAATTCACCCGAATTCACCCTATATCAATGTCCACTGATTCCTACCCTGACTCAAAATGCAAACTCACACATACATACCCAGTACAGTAACTGTGGCTCGTGCAGTCCGTACAGGCATGGTGAAAATTGAACAGGTGTACTCTCCATCATCTGACAGCTGAACGTCTGCGATGGTGATTATCAGCTCTGTGCCCGTGGACTTTACCAACTGGATACGGTTATCTCTCAGTGCTGAAAAAGACAGAACAGATAAGAATAACACATACACTACATAGGTGTCATATACTACAATTTTTTGCATTTTATTTCCCCCTGAAGTCCACTGATAACGATAGTCAAGGTGTCTGGCACCAAAACCATTGTGATTTAGATTTATGTGATTACTTTCCACCATCTCTCCAACTCTTCCATTTTTTTGCTGTATCAGGCTTGTAGTTAAAAAAACACAAGCAATCTTATGTGTACAAGCCTGATTCACACTACGTTCATTTGAAATCTATTTAAATTATTTAAAATTTTTAGTAGTCTAAAAGGTCACTAATTTTCGCTTACTCTTTCCTCATCTAGCATACATTGTGACGGTTACTATCTCACGAATAGTGAACTAATTATAAAAGGTCAGATCAGATTTCAAAGCAGTTTTTTGTCTGTTATTTAGAATCGAGAACATCATACGGAGTGTGCAATAGCGTCTGAATACATTCATTTTCGCTTACTCTTTCCTCATCTAACAACCCATGTGACGTTCACTATGTCGTGAATAGTGAGCGAGTCAGCAGTTTTGAACCCAGTATGCATGAATGCATAAAATGCCT
Source organism: Schizothorax lantsangensis (assembly GCA_027422415.1). Taxonomy (NCBI): domain Eukaryota; kingdom Metazoa; phylum Chordata; class Actinopteri; order Cypriniformes; family Cyprinidae; genus Schizothorax; species Schizothorax lantsangensis. Next base: position 30,471,851 of record CM049845.1, read on the forward strand.
CTGTTCTCTTACAGATCTTGTGAGTTCAGCACCACAGCGGGATGACAGACATGAGTAAAGGCAAAGTTTTCTGTTTTCTGTGCTCTCTTTCCAGTGACAGCTACTCTCCGTTGTTGTATGAGAAAGTCTCTTGGCATCGTGCTGATTCTGACATTATTACTATAGCAACCCATGTAGATACACTGAATATTGACTAGACAGATTTCTCTAGAAAAATGACAGTGAAGACAGTCAGACCTCCTCAGATTAGGTTTGCATGCAACCAAGCCTTGGAAATTACCAAGATGCACATTAAGGAATTCTATATGTAAAATACCTCTGTTCTGATTGGCTAAAACTGTTGTTGGTAATCAGAGCAAGCCAAGCGTTGAGAAAATTTAATCAAAAAAAAAAAAAATTGCATTAAGGAATAAGATTAGAAAAGAATAAGAATTTAAATAATTTAAAAAGATTTAAAAAGTAAAGCATGTCTGTAAGCTTTAAGGTCATCTATATGTTAATGCACTCCTAAATGTTCACTTTAACAGATTTACACATTTAAATACAGCCTTTCTCTTGTTCTCTTAAATGCTGTAATAGTATTTATTAATATTCTGAATTTAATAATTTAATTATTTTTATTAGTTTAGCTTTTTAGTTTAGTTTTATTTCTATTTAGCTTTAATTTTTATTTCAGTTCATTTTAGTACTTTAACAAACATTTTTGTCAAAACATTTCTAATTTTCATTAAAAAAAATTAAGTTTAAGTTTTTCATCTAACATTTGTATTTTATTTCAGCTTTATTTCAATTGACAAATACAATTGATAGGTTTAGTTAACAATAACAACACTGTTCTCTTCAGGCATAATGAAGCAAAAATATTGATGACTCATCCTGCACTACACCAACTTTTATCCAATCACATGCTATGTAGAATAAGCCCCTCCCACCATCACTGGCTTATCTGACCAAACAGGCTGGCAGTGATCAGGAAAACCTGTTTGAAAAGTTATTTTTGCTAATGGTGCAGAAATTACACACTTCACCTTTGAACAAAAGGAGAACTGTCTAACACAGATTTACAGTAAATGTGTGTGTGCTTCATGGTTTATCAGTAAGTGAAGGGCACTTAATTTGTCTTCATCAGCTGCTGTTCCTCTGTCCTCCATCCTGCTCTTTCATGCACACACTCCTCCTTTGTCATTCCTCCCTTTATCTTTTTTCGCTCATCCACCCATCCATCGTTTCTCCACACTAATCTGTTCATTTCTTCTCACTAGTGCGTATGTGTGCGTCTCCTGTTCTCCTTTTAGTGTGCTCCCTCTCTTTTCTACACTACAAAACACATTTTCTTAAACAATATTTTTGATTTCCTTTACAAATATCTAAACATCCTTCAAACAAGATAAATTTACTTGAGAAGCAAGATAATGAGATTTGTGTTCAGAGAATATATCTTGAATCGAGTTTATATCTTACCCAATTTGTTTTAGCTGCATTCTAATTCTTCATTAGAATTTTTTTATTCACATCTTTGATACACATTAAAAAGTCACTTTAAAATATAAATTTATGTAGCTTTAAGGGTTTAAGGATTTTTTTAAGTCCATCTGTGAGACTGTATTTCTCTCGTCCTATCTTTTAACACTCCTTCCTTCTCGTTCAATAGACTGTTTTCTATTTCTGCTTCTTCATGGTGCTCTCTTGTCGCCTTCTTTTGTTTTCCTCTTTAATCAGGTCACCCCTCTATTCTCTCTCTGTCTTTCTCTCTCCATCACCTCGCTTTTTGTTATCACAGAGCCACCTGTTTGTTTTTAGGGTGATATTAATGTTTTAGGAAGGTGTCTCACGCGTTGTTTTTGTGTTTGGCGTTGAGGGACTGAGAGCTCTGTAGAAATCTCTAAGGAAGGATCCAACGAAAATCTATTTTCTGTTCAGACCAAAATGGTGAGTAATTGCAATCACAGACCACGTTTTAAAAGCGATTGAGTAGAAGAGAGGTCATGAAATGTCTATTTTTTTAAATCAATGTGAATTGCCATTTACAACCAGTTTTATCTGTAATTTGACACTTTTTGTGGGAAAAGGATATTCTACTAAATAAATAAATAAATGTAAAAATACTCAAATGATTAAAATTGTATGACGAGACTTTGTTTTATCTTCAGGTATCGACTGGATCGTGAAAAGAGAGAGTTACTAAACATAATGTAGCCAGACCAAATGAATGTTTGCAAAAACAATGCCTAAATAAAATTATGTGAATCAGATCTGAAAGTTATGGCAGATGGAAATATATTCAACAACTAAGTACTTTTTGGTGCTTTTTTGTCATTTTTGGAGCTAGGCATCTTCAGTCTCCTTTTACTTATATTATATGGGAAAAGAGCAGCCAGGACATTATGCAAAACATCTGTTTTTGAGTTCCACAAAAGAAAGAAAGTCATACAGGTTTGGAGCAACATAAGGATGAGTAAATAATGGCAGAATCACAATTTTCCTTTTAAAGCAGGTGCAGCTCACCTCTCTTTTCTCCAAAGTACAGGGTCTGCTGAGCCGTGTTGGACCACTGGAGAGAGGAGTTATCATTTTCCTTCACACTGCAGGTCAGGGTCACCACCCCACCCACTGCCACCGTCTCATCTTGGGTCACTGGCTGGAAGGGGTCATCATCTGATCAACAGGACAGAGATAAATGAGAAGATATTAGAGTCAAAAAGACAAAAAAAACAAGATGACATCATGAAATGAGCTATAGTTAGAGACAGGAGGAGACAGGGAGAAAATGAGAGTGAGACTTAGGTGAAAATTAGATGCTTCGTCCCCATCATCATGATCTTTGAGTGCAGTGCTGTGTATTTCTTGCAGAAAAAAAAAATGAAAATGGCATCGTTAACGTTGCCTGCACCTCATGCTGTGAGAATCACCAGAGAAGGAAACTGAAGACCAGGAAATGCAAAAAAAGAGAGAGGAAGGAATCTGAACAGGTATGATAATTAAAACGTTGACTGATGTCTCCAAGATTCTAAAGAAATATAACATATCAGAATAGAAAATATGTAATTAGTTGTGCTTGCTCACATCTAGTATTAAATTTCAACATGTAATTTATCCTGCAACATTTTTGATGCATGCATGAATAATACATTAAATCCGTCCTTCGGATGAGATGTTAAACCGAGGTCCTGACTTTCTGTGGTCATTAAAAATCCCAGGATGTCCTTCGAAAAAGAGTAGGGGTATAACCCCGGCATCCTAGACAAATATGCCCATTGGCCTCTGACCATCATGGCCTCCTAATCATCCCCATACACTGATCGGCTTCATCTCTCTGTCTCCTCTCCACCAGTAAGCTGGTGTGTGGTGGGCGTTCTGGCGCAATATGGCTGCCGTCGCATCATCCAGGTGGATGCTGCACACTGGTGGTGGATGAGGAGATTCCCCCCCTTATATGTAAAAGCGCTTTGAGTACCCAGAAAAGCGCTATATAAATGTAACAAATTATTATTATTATTAAATGATGCGGCCTGTGCTATTACTTTTTTCTGCTACCACACAATTCAGTGATCTCAAGTGTGGTTCTCACCTGGTGAAAAAAAAACAGCTGCATAGCAACACCCTGGCTACCACCAGAAATACTGAGTAAAAGAGAGGTTATGAAATGACCATTTGTCAAAGTCAACTACAACTAATACATCTGTGTAACTTTTCAAATTTTGGATGGATACAAGACCTACAACAAGTAGGTCAACTACACTCAAAACATGATATGGACTAGTGTCTGTGAATATTAAGCCGCAAAAATACCATTTACATGAATCCTGCATGTTCTGTGCATCTCTGTTAGAAAGAATGGACAGCGCAGACATGCGGGAGTGAAGCGTGATGCTCCCGGTGTTTTCAGACTCTGCCGCCTCAATATATGAGTACATGAACACATGAACATAATCTCTAGAACTGCTCAGAGAGTCACTTTATGAGCATTTTACCATTTATTTTAAGAAAAACTATCGTCATATCCTATACAAACAGAAAAATAAAGGTCTTCACAGCAACCCGTCAAAAAAAAAGTTTGTTTTAACTTAAAGGAACCATGACAGAAATTTTACTTATATAATGATAGTAGGGACGGGAAGATTCCCCGATTCGCTCGGTGCATCGGCAAAAAAAGTTAACAATGGGATGCATCGGTTTAAAAAGTGTGCATCGGATACAAGTTGGCATTTGTATTGCGATGCATCGTTTCTAACATATTTACATCGGTAAAAAACTATTTATTTATAATTACTAGTGGTTGTGCTACACTATTGTTTAGAAAGTGACCAATATTTTATGTAGATTGATTTGTCCTCTCGAAACTGTGTCTCAAGCGCGTTCTCTCACCACCGCTGCGCGTGAATATGATGATCGCGTGAATAACTACTGATGAATCACCACTACGAGAAAGGCGAAGAAAGGCGGGGATTAAAGTCCAAAACCTGACTTGAAATAACCTAACAAATCAATCGGGGCTAAAGCGGTTATAAATGACAATGTAAGTTCACACAATCTAACTAATTTGTGCACGCTTATTCTTAAGCAGCTCTTAATGTCGATCATGGATCAAATTGATCCACCATGGCAAACAGCGAATATATTTGTGCACTCTCAGAAATAAAGGTACAAAAGCTGTCATTGGGGGCGGTACCTTTTCAAAAGGTACATGTTTGTACCTAAAGAGTCCATTTTGGTACCTTAAAGGCACATATTAGTACTTAAAGTGTACACATTAGAACCTAATAAGTACAAAAGTGTACCTTTTGAAAAGGTACCGCCCCAGTGACAGCTTTTGTACCTTTATTTCTGAGAGTGTGCTGTTTAATGCATTTGAGACGTTTTGTTTTCCTCAGTGCATAACTGACATGTCACGAGTATATTTTTCATCTGTAAATGTTAGAAAGTCATGCAAGTATATCCATTTTGCTGTCAGGAGTGAGCTTACGCGAGTGGACGAGCGCTGCTGCACGCTAAACAGACGGAGCGCAATAATTCTGAGTCAAATATGCATTTTATGATAGCAGTAACTGTAAAGGGACTATTGTAATGGGTAAATAAAATGTAAACTAATGCAGTCCTAATTACTAGGTGTTAATGTGTATTTCTTATAGCAGTTAAAATGTAGTTTTAATTTAGTGATTTTATCTTTTAATTTAGTGATTGTTAATGCTTTAAAGAGCAATGTTAGATTGAAATGTTCTAATGCTATCTGTTCTAACTATAAAAGTTACAGCTGTTATAAAACCAGAGAGAAAGGCTGCATGGCTATGATAGTATGTGAGAGAGTCAGTGGTAATATCATTGCGTTCCTATTGGTCAGTGAGGAGCTCAGCTTAGCCTGACAGTTAGCCTGCCCTGAACCAGGTTAGCTTTCCAGCATAAGTAGTCACAGTGACTGAGGTTGATCTTTGTTTAATTTGCTTTATGGAACCAAATCATTTGACAGTGAGTCAGACTAACTGAAATAACCCTGGCCTATTTGGTAATCTTGTTTTATGAAACAGGCCTCGAGGCATTAGAAGTCAGAAGACACAAGTTAATTTATGATTCGCTGTCTGTCTGAACCAAAGAAATAAAAGCGATCATATTTTTTCCATTGCATCAAATCGCATTGTGTTGAATCGAATCGAAATCGAATCGCACTGCATCGTAATAGGGGTGAATCATTACCAGAACAATTACTAACCAGAATTTATTTAATAACACAGTATTTCTGAGAAAAAAATATTTATTTATAAAATCAATTAATTAGATATGTTTTTGATTATTAATATTTTATGAAACAATTAAAAGGGAGTCAAGAAAATTAATGGAAAACAGAATTTGAGAAAAAAAAACATTTTATAGGGCCTTAAAATTTAATTTTTTATTAAACTTTTAATACATTTCTGATTAATATTGTAAGTTTCATGATTTCAATTAATTAGACATGAATTACATTTAATTTAACCATTAAAACAGAGTCTAGAAAAATTAAAATGGAAAAAAATGCAATTTGGGACAAAATAAATCGGATTTCATAGGGCACTATAGCAACCACCCAGAACACCCTAGCAACTACATAAAAACACACCTGACAACCATCCAGAACACCCTTGAAACCACAGAGAATATTCTAGCATCAATGAGTTTTGCACAGGTAAGTAATACTTACTATTTTTTATTGGTTTAGTGTTTATGGGATTGAGGTTTGATCCAACACATGTACTGTAGAGCCCTTCAGGTATCTAAAAGATGACAACTTAACTCATTCTATTGGAAATGTGTCTGTGTGAGTGTGTGTATAAAGGCCAGATGTAATGCCAATGTGAGTCTAGCTGTATGATAATTCCACCCTGGGCGGCCCATGCTCCACTTTACCCAATAATTACCACTTAGGTTATAATCGATGACCTTTTTAATGCTGACCGGTGCTGAATGAACTCTAGGCGAAGCGCTGTCTGAATGTTAGCTAATGGCAGCTTGAAAGGAGCGCTAATGTTTAGTGAATGCTGGGCAAATGCTGGCTTGGCAATGGCCAAGCTCTGGACTCAAAGAGATTAAACACGGGGCAAAACTTGGCTGAATGTTGGGCGTATGCTGGCTGAATGACGGGGCAAATATTGCTAATTGCAAGGCTAACATTGGCCGAGTGCTGAGTTAAACTTGGCCCGACGTTGATATCGCACTAGCCTAATGATGCTCGCTTTTGGTCGATCTCAATCTTGGATTGATTCAGGCTAAACGCTGGCTTAATTTTAGCCTGATGTTTTGCTAGCACTGGGGATTAACCTACTGAATCGCAGGCCAAATGCCGGCTTTCCACGGGCAAATATGTGGGACAAACGCAGGTGCGCCGGGCAGGCGTGAAGCTGGGCCGAACTCAGCCTGATTAGCCTAAAAGGCTTTAACGAGACGCTGCTTTTAAAAATAGAGCTTGAGCAGAAGGGATGAGAAAAGACTAAGTCTCAGCATCTACATCACAGAACATCTGGCAATGTGTGTGTGCGAATGTCCAAACCGACACAGTGGTAGAATTAGTGTTAGCTTTCTAAACCCAATGAACCTATGCCAACAGATAATAAGCTAAAATTAGCCTTTAGCTTTAGCGCACACGGTGCGGGCTACTTATCGGCAACCAATTAGAGCGTTGTTAGCAGTTAATAAGCGATTAGTGGGTCACACACACGCTCTCTGTGCAGTGGACAACTGCTGCAGGGGGCACTTACTGAGACTCTCAAAATGGCATCTGATCCATTTAACTGGTTATGTCAGGACACTGACTCAACTCTAATCACTGAGTGGATGGAGTGAAGTGGAGATGGGGAGAGAGAGAGAATATGGGTGAATTTAATTTCAAAGTGAACACCACTATGTCCTACTCACTCCAAAGGGCAGAGTACTTAAAGTGAGTAGTCTGAAGGGTGCAGGGCGTTAACCGTCTCATTTGTGCGTGATTGGAACACAGTACACAAATATATGTCACTGCCACTTTATTTTGAATCACAGTGATCATTGATAACGTACGCAGCAAAATTCATGGCATAGTTTGACTAAAAATTTAAATTCTGCCATCATTTATCTATTTAACTTCATATTGTTCCAAATGTGCCAGGAACAAAAAAATTAAGATCTTTACTAAATATTATTAAATTTAATAGATTTCATAAATGTAAATAAATTTAATAGATATTTGATTTAATACATATATAAAAAGACTCAGCCGTACCTTTTGCATTAGGAACCACATTTTACATTGAATCAACAGGTGTTTATCAAACAAAAGTTAAGAAAAATGTCTTTAAAATGTTTTCAACAACAAAATAATTGTTTAAAGTCACCATGAAATCAAAACTGACAATACTTTTTTAATAGAATATTGCAGTGTTTATTATAAAATATTTATCCGTGTGCATAATCCGTGTCCTCTTTAATCAAAAACATTACTGTCCCATCTCCCTCCCCTCGCAACAGCATCTCTTCTCTGATGACTTGCACCAGCACGAAGGCTGGCCAACAATCCAGCAACCTGTCACTCACATGAGATCGCAGCAATTAGTAAATGACTATGATCCAATCAATCCCCGAAGGACAAAATCTAGCCCGCCCAACATTTCTTCTTGTTCAAGGAGCTGTTTCACTCAGTTATATCACAGAACAGAAGAAAAGACAATGCCAATTTCTGTTTCATGCTTTTGGAATCAGCTAATAATTCAATGCACAAACCTAGCAGTGTGAATCTTTTGGGTCGATTTGATTCTTGATTAACAGGTTTTTGATTCAATTCAAAAGTCATTTTGAACTGACCTGCAAATTCAAAATGCTTCATTTTTAATTAAATTTGATGATTTAATCATTCATTTCTCTTTTTTAAAATGCATTTATGCATTTCAGCTCAAACTGTGTTTATCCTCAATGCTATTGAACCCTGTATTTAGCCTGGATTTTACATTTATCTTGTTTCATCTTCCACAAAGTGACAGATGAATTTGTCCCAAAATACCGCAGAGTTTGACTGGACAAAGCGCTTTTGATGTAAACAACAAAAGACACGGAAAGTGCTTTCTCGTTCCTCTGAACAGCTGATAAGCCTGTTTATTTAGCTATGCACGATCATATGGTTAGTTAGAATTTATTATTCCCATTTAGCATTGTTCATCCTGCCGTCTGACCCATTTTTGTGACCCAAAGCGCTGCCTTAGAGTATTTACACACACACACACACACACACACACACACACACACACACACACACACACACACACGGTTGAGTTAAAAACACCCAGACAGTGTCATTCTCAATCACATCTCGCTCTCTCTCTCTTTCTCTAGGTGTCTCTCGCTCACACACACAAATGTGTGAGGGTGTAGAAAGCACACAGCCTATATTTAAAGCAACATCGTTTACACCCTCCTCACATAGACGAGAGAGAGCAGAGAGGACGGCTGCTGAAAAGAGACAAAAGCGAAAGATTACAGATAAACAGATGAATACGGCGAAAGACTGACGAAGAAAGCCAAAAGGAGAGACAGAGAGAAATAAACGAGAGGGAGGGAGAAGATGAGTGTTTGTATGTGAGAGATAACACAGGTTGAAGTGTAATAAATACTGTCCAAAAACAGACAGTGAAAAATAACCCCTTCATCTCTCCATTTCCCTTTTCCTCCTTTCTCACCTCTCTCCATCTGTGCTTCACTTCTTTCTTTTTCCTCCTCCTTCCATCTGTCTCTCCATATTTTCCCTCTGGTATTCTCTCACCTCTACGCCCTCTCCTCCGTCTCTCTGCCTCTGTTACAGTCTCTCTGTTTCCTCCGCTGAATATGTAGATGTCTATTTTGCAGCCCGATTAACATTTGATTGGCACTAAACATCCTGTTGGTTCCTCTCTGATGTCCAGCTGTTAGTGTGTGTGAGTGTATGTGTGTAGCAGCTGGACTAAATAAAGTCCTTGTTGCTTTATTGATCGGTCAGACTGCACACATTTATATATTTGATGAAGATTTGGTTTGATCTTCTAACTGCTGGAGCATATTTGCTTAATCGTAGTCTGGCAGTGTGTGTGGGACCAAATATTGGTTTATGAGCTCAATGGAGATGGAGTTCAACAGAATTAGAATTCTGTTTAAAATTCTGATAAAAATTACATTATCTTATTCATTGTCAAAATTTTAGGTTATACTTTAAATTAATATGTAAGGAAAAGTGTATATTGTAAATGCATTTTACACTGCAAAATCATTTTCTTAACCAATTAATTAAATTAATTTAAAATTTAAGATATATTCTATGAATACATTAGGTTAACTATCTTAGAAAGTTTTTTTCAAGTAAATATGTCTTGTTTCACAGAGGTTCAGAATTTTTACTTGAAAACAAAACAAAATAAAAAGCTGTTTTATTTTTGCAACACAAAGTACTCTTGCTTTTATCTTGTACAATTTTTTTTATTAAAAATTAAGATTAAATATACAGTGTGTGTGTGTCTGTGTGTATAGATAGATAGATAGATAGATAGATAGATATAGAGATAAAGAGATATAGATTTAGATGAACAGATGAAGAATTTTCACGTCACCTACCCACATGAGGTCAGTAAGACGTTTTTCAAAGATATTAATACTTTCATTCAACAAGGAAGTACACATTAAATTAATCAAAAGTGACAGTGAAGACATTTATGTTGCAACAGGTTTCTATTTCAATTAAATGCTGTTCTTTTGAACTTTTACTTATCAAAAAATGTATCACGGTTTCCACCAAAATATTAAGCAGCACAAACATTGATAATAATCAGAAATGTTTCTGGAGCACCAAATCAGCATATTAGAATGATTTCTGAAGGATCATGTGACACTGAAAACTGGAGTAATGATGCTGAAAATTCAGCTTTGCCATTAGAGGGATTAATTTACATTTAAAAATAGATTCAATTAGAAAACAGTCATTTGTAAAACAGTAATAATATTTCACCCTATAACTGTATTTTTAACTGTATTTTTGATCAAATAAATGCAGCCTTGGTGAGCAAAAGATTTTTTTAAAAAAAAAAAAAATCAAAAACATTTTTAAAAATCTTATCGAATATCTTTTGAATGGTAGTTCACACACTCAAGTCAACACTTGTGTTCAGCTGTTTGCAGTACATTAGTAGGTCATTGGGAGGGTTTGTCAACATGACCCTCTACAACCCCCCACTCAATGCCAGCTGTTGCCCTATTACTGCCCCACCCCAACCACTCACACACACGCACGCACTGCTGCCCCATAACTGTCCCCCAGGGTGTGTACGCCCTTATCCTTATGTCATTCACCCTCCTTTTTCATCCTTTCCTCCTCTTTTTCCTTTTCAGTTTTGCTGACCACATTTCACATTAATAGGTTTAATATTAATGATACCGGAACAACATTATTGTTACAACATCATTATTAAATTGAGCACACAAATTTTTTTGCAGGATCAAGCTAAAATCAAAAGTTCCCATTAAGATGCTATAGAAAATATAATCCAATTTAAATATTTACATTAACACTGGCTGTTATAACATACAAATCATCCATCACTCTACAGCAGATGAAGAATTCGTTGAATGACTAAAAACCCAAAATCATTTCTTGAAGGATTCATTCTTTCTATCTTTTTTCATCCTCTTTCCCGCTCTTTTTCACAGTTGTTGTTGGTAATGCCGCCCTCCTCTCTCTGCCTGTCAAACATTGTTAGTTCACTATCTCACCCCCCAGAGAGAGAGACTGAGCAGGGGGCAAGAAGGGACAGAATGACCCAGAGAAAGAGAGAGAGAGAGGTGGAGAGAGAGAATGGCTAGGCCTCAAAACCTAGTAAGCTGCCTATCTAGACAGCATCAAATATGCTTGATGTAGCTCACTAGATTCATTTTGAACAATCAAATGTGTTTGTGATGCCCAAGCTCACTTTGTTTCAAACAGGATTATGATGGCCAAAAATATTTTCTAGGTAAGCCATTCGCTTGCTGTTCTGTTCAGTATATTGAACTTGCCTATGATGGCCAAAAATGCTGTGTATAGGAAGGACGCTCATACATTCAAACATGCATTTGATGCCCCAAAACTAGACAGACAGACAGCTTAATAGGTTTGTTTTGAACATTCAATAATGCATTCAATGCTCAAAATTGTTGTCTAGATAGAGAACTCCATTCCATTAAAGGTGCCATAGAATGGAAAACTGTATTTTCCTTGGCATAGTTGAATAATAAGTTCTGTACATGAAAATGACATACCGTGAGCCTCAAACACCATTGTTTCCTCCTTCTTATGTAAATCTCGTGAATGCAAAAGACCACTGGAAAAATAGGCGAATCAGAACATAACACCGATTGTGACGTTACAGTCGGGATCACAAATCTCCTTGCACTGGCTGCCGGTTGCAGCTCGCATCAAGTTCAAGACACTGAGGCTTGCATATAGAACAGCCACAGGCTCAGCACCTGCCTACTTCCACTCACTATTACGAATCTACATCCCCTCCAGAAGTCTGAGATCTGCTAGTGAGCGACGCCTCGTGGTACCATCACAGAGAGGCTCAAAATCACTCTCCAGAACATTCTCATTCACCGTTCCTGGATGGTGGAATGATCTTCCCACCCCTATCCGGAATGCTGGATCCCTGTCAATCTTCAAGCAACAACTGAAAACTCATCTCTTTCGACAATACTTGACTTCATCCTAAAAAAAAAAAAACTTTATCTTTCTCCTTATTTATTCCTTCCCTTGCTAGCTTGTACTTATTAGAACAATGCCTGAGACTTGGTGTTACGAGCACTTACTCTGTCTGATTGCCTCTTCAAGATTAATCACTTTGTATTCCCCAATTGTAAGTCGCTTTGGATAAAAGCGTCTGCAAAATGACTAAATGTAAATGTAAATAGTTACGCCCCCAACATTTGCATATACCCGCCCATGTTTTAGGCCAGCCGCCAGCCTAACCATCATAAGTTCTGCAGGTATTGTGAAGAAACAAGCGAGGACAACAGCGAAAATGGCAGATCATGGAAATAAATGTTATGTTCCAGGCTGTGCAGGGGATGTGATGTGCAGGGATGGGTTGGTGTCTGTATTCAGAAAGGCACAGAAAGCAAATAACGCGTTCTAATAAAATAATGCGAGCCACTAAAGGGACATGGTTAGCTCCTTGCTAGCTGTAGCCTGTTACATTACAGTACATAAAATTGCACTTACCACATAAACAGTGTAAGGAGAGATGACTAAGGATGATGGCGAATGATTTACAGATCCTGAGCACCACTGATAAACATCTGATCTTGTAAAATGTGTGGTAAGGACTGCCAATACTTACAATAGATTTTAAGGCCCAACAATGCTGTCTAAATTCTAACAAGCAGTATAACACCCAAAAGTGGGCTCACTATTCTCATTACTGTAGGTTCGATTTAAACATTCAAACCTATGCTGCCCACAAGTGCTGTCTACATTTAAATATATGATGTCCGAAAATGCTGCAATAATTTCCATTGAATGTCCAAATTTTATGAGGCCCAAAAATGCTGTCTAGGTAGGCAGCTTAATTAAATTAAAACATTCAAGCATGCATATGATGCACAAAATGCTGCCTAAATAAAAAGTAGCTTAATTGTTTTTTTTTGTTTTTTTTTTTTTGGTTTGTTTGTTTATACATACAATGCCCACAAATGGGTTAGACAGCTCACTAAGTTCAATTCAAATGATTCTAGAATTTATAATTACCAAAACGCTGTCTGCAGTACATTTAAACATAACAAAGGTGTTGTCTAGGTAGGCAGCTCATAAACTAACATCAAACATTTAGACACGCCCAATGATGATGCTCAAAAGTGCAGTCTATGCCTATGATTTCCAAAAACGCTGTCAAGGCAGCTCACTAGCTTTTGAGACGCAGCCAATGAAAAAGAGCACTTAGTGCTTTGGCAGGTATTGAGTGAATTTCAGCCAATAAAGCACTTTGAGAAATAAGAGGTCAATTACAAGGAGGAGGAGATATGAGATCTCTTTATCAAGCAAACAGACACACGGTGACCTCAGCCACCACAATGCCACCATAAACATACTCGCACCACTAACAAACACAGCAGTATAGACTCAACTTCCAGCACTTTCTCGCTCACTATCGCTCCATCTCTCTCTCGCTCATACGCACACCGACAGACGCCAGGAGCCTAGAAGAGACTTGTGATGGATAGAAGCAAAGAGAGGAGAGAACAGGGTCCTGAGGGAGAAAGAGAGATACAGAGACAGATAGAGGGAGTGACAGTGAGAGGTGAAAGAAGGGAGGGGGGGGGGGGTGAAGAAGATAAACCATAAATTAAATCATTTTAGAACAAAGGAAGAAGGTTGCTATGCAACCAGACAGGGGAGGTTACCAGGGGCAACCGGTAACTATGACCTGAAGCTTGACCCTCAAGACGAAGCGACCTGAACCCACATACACGCAACACAACCTGCTATCCGTTTATCTGCTTTGTTTTCTTTCGTTTTAAGGATAAAGATAAAGCAACACATCAAAATTAAGAAAGCCTCAGTGGGAGTTTGCAATGTATGGAGGCCAATTTTATATATATATATGCTGTGAGTGTGAATGTTGTGTTTACTTAGCTATACATCAGGGACAAAATTACCCACAGAAGTTAAAGTTATATCTGACAGAACCTCCCGCTGGGGATGTCCTCAAAGGTAAGAATGAATAATAAATAATGTTGGTTTTAGTCTAAAATGCAAAATTGCTTCTTTAAGGGGAGGCGGGCTTCAAAATTAACACTCAGCAAGGATTAAATGTGAGTAAAAACTGGCCTTTGCAAAAAGAAAAATTATATATTAAAAATGAATCCCTCACTGATGTAAGTGAAGCTCTGGTTTGAGTAAGTTAAATCAATTAAAAACACATTATCTACTTGATAAGATATCTGTTGCATCTCCTGGCAATATTAATTTATAATTTCTTAATTTAATTATATATATTATTTTATTATTATGACTATTACTTCATCAATTATTAATATTTAATAATATATAAAATATTTAAGTTTTTCTTTATAATTATTATTTGTTAATATTATTATTGTTGTATTTATTATTATATCATATTGTATTCAATTATATAATACATATGTATATAATTATAGAAATATGAATAATTTTATATGTATGCAGTATTGTTTCTATGCCAAAGTGACTCAACAAAACATAGTGCCAGACTTGGTGCCAGACTTGAATAATCTGATATTTTGGTTTGTGCTCATTAAGTTACAAAAACACAATCTAATAAAATTAGATGAAGTCCCTTTTATTTTTAAAGCATTTAAGTCACAAGCTTATTAAAAACAGGCATTATTGCATATATTGTAATATATATAAAACCTTTTGTAATTGAATTTCCAGCAAAAACAACTAGATTGTGATATATACCATTACTGTGATGTAGTATTAGTCATACTGTGATATTAGATTGCATGTCACCCACACCAATCAGCATTAAATAAAACAACAGAAGTCTATAGTATGTCTTCATTTAGCTTGGTAATTGTGTTTGTGTGTGTGTGTTCCAAAGTTTGCTGGTGATAGAAAAGTTGTACAATGAGAAGAAACATCAATATACTCTCTCTCTTTTCAGTTAGAATCAGAGTTATTTTGTTCTCAGAGAACTGAAGTATGATGGGAATTATTTCGGACGGCAGCACAAAGACTCCCTCTGCTCTCAACCGAACACACACATACACAATAGACCAAAGCAGCGTTCACTGTAAGCAGCCCCTCTCTCATAATTACCACACACACACACATCATGTACGACTGCACGTACGTGTCGAAGTGGACAAAGACTCAAATGTACAGTTCACAACAACACACACACACACACACACACACATGTTTGTTTTTGTGAAAAGTGGGGACATCCCATAGGCGTAATGGTTTTTATACTGTACAAACTGTATGTGCTATTGCCCTACACCAACCCTACACCTAAACTTAGCCCTCACAGGAAACTGTGCATCTTTACTTTCTCAAAAAAAAACTCACTCTGTATGATTTATAAGCGTTTTGAAAAATGAGGACATGGGGCAATGTCTTCATAAGTCACCTTCTCCTTGTAATACCTATGTCATACCCATGTCATTATACAAATTTATGTCCTCATTTGTCACAAAAACACGCGTGCGCACACACACACACTCTCTCTCTCATGCCACATAACAGCACACTTGCACAAACACACACTGCATTAGTGGACAGTAGGGTTCCTTGTATTCATTCATAAATGAAAGCATTTACATACACACAGAAATCACACACATACAGGACATAAACCTACACTCAGGCTAGTATGAAATATTCAGTGTGCTGCATTGTGCAGACCACACTTCACTGCGATCAGACTTTAAATGGAGGGATTCGCTGCTCTCCTCAGCAACACCTCTCTCTCTCTCATCCCTCCTTTTTAAACAGTTCTCTTCTGTTTCTCCCCTTCAGTTCTTCACTTTAGTCTTTTATGCTCTGTGCATGCAACTCGGCCTCTCCTGCTCTCTCTTTCCCTCAATTCTGTCACTATACATCCTTTCGTCTCCATGATCTCCCTCCCTTTTCTCTCCTTCGTTCTTTCTCTCTCTCGTTCCCCAGAGTCTGACAGCAGGAGACTATTACACTCACAGACGGAATCTCTCTCCTCCAATTTCTCTCTGTCTGTCTGCCGTCTTCCCTCTCTCTCTCTCACTCGTTCTCCCTCCTGTGCATTCGCTGTCCTATTCCCTCCCACTCATTCTGCTCCATCCCTACTTCTCTTTCGCGCTGTCTTTTCCTGAGTGGATGTAATTGGTATCTATAGGACACTCCCTGAGAGAGAAAGAGAGAGAGAACTGACATACACTGCAGAATGAAAAACAGACAGCTCAATACACCAGAGCAAACACACCGCGCTACACCGGAGCAATCAGGACCAACACAACAGATCAGAGCCATCAACAACACAACACAACGGTGCAAACAAACACAGCACAAATGACATCACGCCAGAGCAAACAAGTACAAAACAATACATGCAAGCGAACAAAGACAACACAGAGCAAACAAACATGATACTCCACAAAAAAAAAAAACTACAACATAGTGAACAAGAATGCCACAACAGATTAGAGAGATCAACAACACAACAGTGAAAACAAACACCCTGAAGAGTCTTGCCATGCTAAGCTGCTAATTTGTAATGCTAAAAAATATTTATTTATTTTCTGGGAGATGTACCATATCATTTTGAATGGAGTCCCCATAATGTCACAATTATTACATAACAACTAAGAAAATATGGCCTAATTGTCAATAAATTAAAATAAACTGACAACAACAACAAAACCCACAAACAGGCATTTATTACTAAAATAACTTGACTACAAAAAGTGGCTAGAAATTATTAAACAGTATAATTTATACTATAATTTATATTTAATACAATAATTTATAATAAAAGTATAAACTTTCACAGTCGGGATGGGCAATACGACCAAAAATATCGTTATGATATTTTTTCATATCATACAATATCGACAATATTTATCATGGTGAAGGAAATGCTTTCCACATGTTTGTTAGACCTTGAGAAAAAATGCAAGCATAACTTTTGTTCACAATTGAACTCCACAGAGTTAGCTTCCTTTTAATTTAGGGCCACATGAAATCCATTTTATTTATGTATTTATTTATTTTGGATTCTGTTTTATAATCCAATACAAATGTATTATTAAAAATGTGTCTAATGAAATGTATGAACAAAACTTTAAAAATGTAATCAAATGAAAATATAAAAAATAATTTACAACAAAACATTGTATTTTAATTTTTGTCAAAAAAAGATGACGCACAGCAGAACTGTATAATTTAAAACATGGATGAAAAATATATTGCTTGTATGATATTCCTTAAAATTATTACTATTATTATTATTGTTATTATTTTTATTATTGCTTCGAGAAGTACATTTTATACAACAGTATTATATATCTGTCATAATTTCTTCAAGTTAAAACAAACTTTTATTTTGGCGGTTTGTCATTAAGATCTTTGAGTTTTAATGGGTATTTGATGGTAGTTCTTCTCAAATGAAACTGAAAAGCTTGTGAAGTGACCTTCAGAACAGCTCTGAAGATTAAGTTCATGTGTTCATGTCCTCATATACTGAGACGGCAGATGCTGAAAACACTGTGAGCGTTTATGTGTTTGTGTTTGTGTAATAGACACTACCACGGCACTCATTCACAGAGATGTGCAGAAAACACAGACTTATGAGCGACATGCACTTAATGGTTGTTGTTGCATTTATTTCTGCTGTATGATAGGCTGTTAGATTAAAACATCCAGAGCTTATCATCGTTATTGACATAAATGTTATCGCTACCTTGATATGATACCATTTACCGCCCAGTCATGTCACAGCTCAGTTGAATTCTCATTTATGTTTCATTTCAGTATCAAGATGTTTCCAATAAAATTGCATGAGAGAAATAAAAACGCAAAACCAATGAATGTGATAGCATTGCTCGTATAATTTCATTTTGGAAATATTCAATGAGACAAGGCTAAGTTCATATAAAATTCTTGCAGGCGCTGTGCTGATACCTTGGCAAAACTGAGCCCAGTTTGAGCATCATTGAGATCTTTTCTGATCTATTGAAGAGACACATGGGAGAACAAATGCCTATTCTCTCACCATCATGTCGTTCCAAACATTCATCACTTTCTTTCTTCTGTGAAACACAAAATGAGATATTTTAAAGAATGTTGAATCCCACTGTCACTATCCTACAAAGAAGAATGAAAATCACACAGGTTTGGAATGACATGAGAATAAATACTGGATGACAGAATTGTCTCTTTAAGACTCCATTTGATCTCCAGTTATTCACTTTGATGTCTTGGAGAAACAACTGATATATCAAAGAGATCTGATGGAGGCAAATAAACATGATGACACAAAAGCATACAAGCATAAAACAGCATAAAACACAACATAAGGCAGCATAGCAGTTCAAACCTGCAGCTCAAACCACAGGACATGAGCAATATCTCAGCACAATACGAGAGCAATATGCAACACAACAAAAAGGGAATAAAGAAACAACTTTTAAGGGCTTGAGAACTTTCCAAACAGAACGAGACTTGAGAAATGAGATAAAACGCCAGAAGAAACCTTTTTGAATTAGTCTGCCCAAGTGCCCAATACTGCAGTAAAAGCCAAAAGAAATCGATTCATGCAAACCTGGGAGACGTTATTCAATGTCCAAAACAGAACACAGCAATCAAGTGTGGAATACCACAAAAACAGACCTGAACAATCCTACTGTGGAGCACCACAAATTAGACCTGAGAAAAGTGCTGTGGAACAAAGTGAACAATCTGCTGCAGAGTCAGGCCACACCAATCTACTGGAGAGCACCACAAATTGTGCCTAAAGAATGTTGGACAGCTAGATATTATGAAAGAGATAGAGAGAGAGAACAGTTTAATGGTTTAGTGTCAAGAGCTCTGAATAACATGCTATTCGTATTACTTCTATAGAGGATACAATGTATTAGTGTTTTCTCGATACCAAAATTTCAGTATAGTCGGTCGGTACCAAAACCAGTAAAATCACACAATTCTCAGTTACCAATTTCATTGTAACTATTTTATTTTCATAGTTTTTTTTTAACTATTTGAAAATAAAAATATAAAATGTTTAATTAGTTAATTGTTAACGCCCACAATAACAATTATAAGTAAATAATACATTAAAACATTAGCACGCTGTAAGAAATACATCTGTAAAATAACAGAAAAAGCACTGGCAACTCATTATCCATTAATTTTATGGACATTTCCATTAACCCTAAAACACCATGCAGTGAAGTGCAAAATACTAAATGCCTGTAAAAAAATAAATAAAAAAATACAGAAAATTCCTTTAAATTAATACAGTACATTGTGCCCTATTTTTTTAGGCTTCAGATATTGTTCACTTAATGACACACTGCATTAAAATGATCAAATACAAATCTATTGATAAAATTAAACAATCAGAAAACATAAATAACTACTGGACACACACAGCAAGACTTAATGCACAGATCTCTTTAGACACAACAAGTTTGGTCCTTTCTGTTGCAATGGTTATCTCCAAGTCAGATTTTAATGCAGTTGTCACTCCGCAAACTTTGCAGTGTGTACTTAGCTGCATGAAAAATACTTTATTTATTCAAATTATCTGTAATAAAATAATTAACACTGCGCAATGAAACTCTTAACTACATTGTGTAGTTTGTACAAAGAACAAACTCTGGTGTATTAAGCAGATTCTGACTAACTTAAGTGACTCTGGTTGGCCATGCATTGACATGCTCAACAGACATGTTTGTGTTTGGCTATCAAGCTCAACACTGCAAAAACACATTGTTAACAGAAATCTTTGACACCCTTCACAAGGCACTAGCACAAATGCGCACTGAAGCATTTGAAAGAAGCCGCCTATTAGTGGCTACGGAATTGTTCTGGTAGTCAAAATTATCAATACTGCCAATACAACAGAATATGGTGTTGTTATGTTTTTAAAATGCAAGTATCGACTTGGTACCAAAGAACCAGTGCTTTGGACAAGACTAGAATGTACAGTATATTGTTCATAGTATGACACCGTCTGCTACTATATTTGCTATATTTGCTATACTATATTTATAATAAAGTCCAGTCACATAAAAATGGAAAGGAGTAAACTAAATACTCAATATGGCAGCTATACTGCTGCTTTACAGTTAAAAGTTTCAATCATGTTTACTTATTTTTGTAGGATGTTCTTAATTTACACAAAATTCTATTAAAATATAAAATAGCTATATTAATTTCAAGATACTGCCACTCACAGAATTAAAAATACGCATAAAGAGGTTGAATAACAAAGGCAGCAAGGTCATGTTGCTTGCAACAGTAGAAACAATATTGCAATGTTTAAAATGATTATTGTTGCATAATGTGCATTGTTGCAGATAGTCTTTTAAAAATATAATAAGCAATATTCAGTGTACCCTGCAGAGGCATAGAGGCATCTATGATATTCTTAGTATAGTGTGCTCAGCCATCATGAATATGCATGTGTGCATTTCTAAGGGCATGCGTTACAAGTTCTGGATATGAAATAATCACAACAGCATAAGATGATCAGTTTCTTTACTGCTGGTGTTCAAAAACAACTCAAGAAAATC
Organism: Schizothorax lantsangensis; assembly: GCA_027422415.1. NCBI lineage: Eukaryota > Metazoa > Chordata > Actinopteri > Cypriniformes > Cyprinidae > Schizothorax > Schizothorax lantsangensis. The sequence goes on from CM049845.1 coordinate 30,492,596, forward strand.
ATGCGGACTGAACTAAAGTGTGGGTGGAGGTCTCTTCAAAACATCTTCCTTAGAGAGTATTGAGTCCAAAAGTATTAAATTAAACCCTGAAACTATAAAACTTTCCATCTAAATTACACATTGACCATGAAGACAGATGTACTGAGCTTTTCCATTTCAAGAATCACCATTAAAAAATAATATTATTATCAGGTTTCACATAACAAAGGAAATGAACACTTCAATCATGACTAGGTTTACAATAATCCAGCAATTCTGTTTAAAATCATTGTTATAATTAATCCCCTGATCGTGTTTAATATAATAAAAATATGAATCCCATGATGATGTTAAGATGAATATTATAAATTAATCCCCTGATCTGGTTTAGAGTAATGAGAGGTACACTTGACTGAGCAAAATGAAAAGCAGCGGAGACAAAATGTGTGTGTCATAGTTACTGAAATGGAAACATGCAGAGCCCTGAAGAGGAGAGTCAGGAATCACATTTACACTGACTTGAGACAGAATGAAGACATGTCATGTTCAGCAATAAATTCAACATTTTCATGATCAGTTTAAACCAAAACCATGCAGATAAAGAGAACACGAAAGACACAAATATGGTAAAAGATGGAGATATTCTTTGAAAAGCTATGGTTGAAAAACGTTTCGCTCCTGTTCTTTAGGTAGGAAGGAACAGTCAGACATCTCTTTGTGCATTTGACTCGTTTTTCCATCCAACAGCGCTGCAGACTCTTATTCAATACGGCTTGACTGCTAGAAGCGCTCAAGGTGAAGTTTGAAATTAATCCAAGGAAAAGAGTTTACATTTAAACCCTGGTAAAGAGCTTAGTTGTTCAGTTATCTTGATGACGCTAATGAGCACAAGTCCCTCCCTATGACAGATAACGAGAGGGTAGTATTCTGCGTACTGAGTACTGTACAGTGCATACAATTTTTTTAAATAATATATGAACCATGCAACAAAAAACAGTCCTAAGATACATGGCTGTCACATGACCTTATTACATGCATATCTGCCCAATATCATTAAAAGGAAACAGCTATATTGCATAAAACATCCTAATTTTTTGCATTAAAAAGAAAAGAAAAGATGTTTAAAATTCAGCTGGTTTATTCATAAAGGTCAAATCAAGTGAATTACATAATGGGATACAGCAAGGCTCTACAGTGTGACCATTTGGTTGCACTAGCAACTGAAAATTACTGTGTGCAACATGATAAAATGTTAGGCGTACCGGTGTGACTGACCCAATCAGATTTAATGAATAGCTGCATGCAGGTTTCAAAATTAACATTTGGCGAGCTCTGAATGCAAGTAAAAATCGCGAAGGCTGCAATTTAATCATCTTTATTTAAAGTCTGATATGCATGTTACATTGTGGCACATAAAGGGATAGTTCACCCAAAAATGAAAATTCTGTCATTTATTACTCAGTCTCCCTCATGTCGTTCCAAACGAGTAAAACCTTCGTTCTTCTCTGGAACACAAATTAAGATATTATTGATGAAATCTGAGAGCATTCTGACCCTGCATAGTAACGGAACTACCATGTTCAATGTCCAGAAATGTAGCAAGGACATCGTTAAAATAGTCCATGCGACATCAGTGGTTCAACCGTCATTTTATGAAGCTACGAGAACACTTTTTGTTCATCTCCAGAACAACAAATCTGAATTTGTGTTCTGGAGATGAACAAAAGTCTTACGGATTTGGAAGGACATGGTGGTGAGTAACTAATGACAGAATTTTAATTTTTGGATGAACTATCCCTTTAAAGTTACCATTGCCACAGCCATATCACCCTGCAGCCCAAGACCGGTTGCCCACTGAAGCTAAGCAGGGTTGAGCCTGGTCAGTACCTGGATGGAAGACCTCCTGGGAAAACTAGGTTGCTGTTGGAAGAGGCGTTAGTGAGGCCAGCAGGGGGTGCTCACCCTGTGGTCTGTGTGGGTCCTAACGCCCCAGTAGTGACGGGGACACTATACTGTAAAAAACACCGTCTTTCGGATGAGACGTTAAACCGAGGTTCTGACTCTCTGTGGTCATTAAAAATCCCATGACACTCATCGTAAAAAGAGTAGGGGTGTAACCCCGGTGTCCTGGCCAAATTCCCTCCACTGGCCTTTGTCAATCATGGCCTCCTAATAATCCCCATCTACTTGATTGGCTCTATGACACCTGTAGCAGCGCACTGGCACCGTTGTCCTGTGGCTGCCGTCGCATCATCCAAGTGGATGCTGCACACTGGTGGTGGTTGAGGAGAGACTGATTGTAAACTTTGGGTGTATGGCAATACACAATAAAAGCGCTATATAAATGCATCATTCATTCATTCATTACCAACGTCTAAAAATAACTTTATGTTCCCAAATATTTGACAGTGGTCCTACATTTTTAAAGTTGTACATGTAGAGTACAGTACAGTACAGTATTCTGTGCTCTGTTGTATACTGGCAAAATGTAGTACCCTGAAAAAAGTTGGGTGAAGAACCAATTTCCACTCAGAAATTGCTAGTAAGTTTCATACACATTTACAAAGAAATGGCACGTAACACATTGAATTAAATGTGAAATTTAGAAGTAGAAAAACTAAAATAGTAGTTTGTTATACAACATACTCTTTTATACAACAATTGATCTTTGTTTAAGACTCCAACTAAGATTAAGACTTTTTTTTACAAAGCAGATCAGATATTCAATGCAATTTGCATACTGTGCACAATATACATACTGCATACTAAAAGAAATGGTAAGACTGGTAGTGTAGTATGCCATCCTGAAAATAAGATGGAATGTGACATACTGAACCTACACTATGCATGTGATTTTCAACATTCACTGAGCCATTACTGCAAGTGCATCATTCACAAGCAAATGAGCATTTGCCACGGTCAATTCAGCAATTTCATGCACATATATACACATGAAGCATGTGACATGTGAATTGAGTGAGGACAAGCACACCTACTCTTAAGTGTTAAAGTTCAGAAACACAGTAACACGCTTTTATAGTGCCTGTGGCAAACATGTGTCATGCATGTGAAGTACTTCATGACAAGTAACTTACTGACAGAGTGTACTTCATTCAGAGCTAGCTAATTAATTCTAACGAGTATATAAATAGATCTCTCACCTGCTTAAGCGAGAGAGAGAGTTAGAGAGATTGTGTGTGTGTGTGTGTGTGTGTGCACTTCCAGTAATCGTTGGTATGGTGCCCAAACATTAAAGGAATGTAATGTGAACCATCCAAGCGTATGTCATGTGATTGGTTTAAAGCGGTGCTAGAGAGAAGAGTGTGAATATGTGTGTGTGTGTGTGTGTGTGTGTGTGTGTGTGATTATGCTGTATGATACGATATGACACAGCGTGAAAACCCTTCATCGCTCTTGTCTATCCCCTCCTTCTCTCTTCTTTCCACTTTCTTGGTTCCCATTCATCTTTCTCTCTTCCATCCCTTGTTCGCTCTACTGCCACCTCTGCTTGCCTTATTTCCTCTCTCTTTCTCTCCAGCCTGTTTATTCTGTCTGTCTGTGGTCCCTTTTTGTGTATCATTCATTCACTCCTCAGATTAGAAGCGCTTATTACCGCTCTTTTGTCTCAGCCCACAGAGACGCGGCTGAATCAGACTCACATGCGTACGCATATACACGAACACAGGTTCATTGACAGGTTCGTACTCGTGTTATTTTCTAGCTCGTATCATGCGACGAATGCAGATTTAATCACAAGGCAGAAAAAGCCACGGTTGGCACTTACAACTCTGCGGTGAATTAAACCACACAGCGCACTTCTCAGCGCTGACAAACCTGGTGAATAAAACCCCACTGTAGAGCAGCTGAGACGAGCCACACAGCGGAGCTTTCAGAGTGAAACTGCTGAATAAAACAACACGGCTCTTTCATCCTTAGCCAAACTGATGGGTGACTCCACAATGTGCTGCTTTCATCACAAGCACGTTGCGTGTGAACATCTGAGGAGCGCACATACACACATATATCTCAAACACATATGCGCACACACACAGCTGACACTTTTAACCCGCAGACAGACTACTCTCTCTTTTATACACACTTTCTCTCAAACACACACTTGAAAGAACTCATGTTCGATAATTGGATCTGAACAATCTAAAACCAGAAGTGAAACGGAGAACGAACCAAACCGGGCTAAAGGTTAACAACATTCATCATTATAAAAACGCACACACGCGTGGCTCTCTCTGGCCGATAGCTGCTGTTCAACAGACTCGTGCTGATCCTGCCTGATCTCGCCTCTCCCCACTTATAGACAGTTTAATCAAACACACAGCACTTCGCAAGAGCTCTGCCGTCCTGTTAGATCACAGGAAGGGCTGCAGAAAGTGACTGGCTACAGCTAGGAGATCAGTGGAATCAGAAGCGAGTGTTTCGGGATGTGGTTAATTTGCTGTTGGAATTGTCTGAGAGAGTTTCTGAGAGCAGCTGGTTGGCTATGTTGGAACCGAAATTGAACTGATTTTTTTTTTCTTTTTGCAGAATGTAATAGGAAACGGGAACAAAACCAACCATTTCAATTCTTCATACTATGAACGTTATTAACCATACTTTTATTTCGTTCTAACCACTTCCAATTTGGAAAGGAGGCCACCGAAAGCTGGAATGCAAAAATGCTACTTCTGCTCAGAACGACGCAAAATGAAATGTTTGGCTCAGTCTGTGATTGGTGCAATCAATCTCTGTGGCCAAATACAAATATGCGTACTTCCCTGGTACAGAACATGCAAAAAGCTATATATTAATTAAGTAGGGTATGTCTACATCTATCTATCTATCATGTGTATGTGTATGAAAATAGCTGTGTTTACTGAGGCTGACTGTTGGCAGTTATTTCATTGTTTGGGTATTTTTTCTGTGTCCTTGGTCTTAGGTGAAAAGTTTCATTGATTTAGACTTGGGATAGATTGAGAGTGGCTGACGCAATCAGTTAAAGACTGAGCAAAGCCGATACTATCAGAGAGACAGACAGAAAGAATCTTCAAAAGCGATCTCGCACTGGCTGCCAATTCTGAGTTCTTCCAGAACAACTCAGAAGACTGAAAGTACACCTCGAGCAAGAGGTGAAACTGCTTGTGACAGTTTAATCAAGATGATGTTCAGAGCACTTTATAATAACTTGCAACTCATTTATACAACATTACCAAACATTAAAAATGTTTTTTTTTTAATGATTTAATCCAATATAAATATAATAAGAAAAATATACTGTAAATGAAAGTTTCTAACCACATCATCAATGCATCTTGGACTGATTCATTAGTTATCTGTATAAAATAATAATTAATTGTACAATATAAAATACAAATTTAAATGTATTAACAGAATGTAATATATTATTATATACATTACCATTGAAAAGTTTGGGGTTAGTAAAAACAATTTTCAAGAAATCGATACTTTTATTCAGCAAGGATGCGTTAAATTGATCAAAAATGGCAGTAAAGAGGTTTATAATGTTACAAATATTTCTATGTCAAGCAAGCGGTATTTTTCAAACTTTCTGTTCTTTCAAGAATCATCAAAGACATACTTCCACTTTCCACATTTCACTAAGCAGGACAACCATTTTCAACTAATAATAACAATGAGAAGATAGATTTCTTAAGTACCAAATCAGACTGATTATGCCATCACAGAAATAAATAAAATTTTAAAATATATTCAAATATATTTTCAACTTAAAAACAATAAAAATAATTAACATGTGACAATTTTAATGCTTATGACTGCATTTTGATCAAATAAATGTAGCCTTGGTAAAAATAAGACAAAAACAACAACAACAACAAAATCTTAATGACTTCGAAACTTTCGAAATAGTAGTGTTTTCTATTTCAAAATAGTTTGCAGCAAACTTCAAATAAATTTTTTTTATATAAATAACAATAGTATATTTCATACTAGGGATGGGTGATTTATCCAATATTAGAGATGTTGTCAATATAAAAATCACTGGATATAGTGTGAATATTGAGTATTGTTGAAAATTAAGATTAAATTGCCAAAGAAGGCACCAATAGGCAATTTCACTCCTGCAAAGTAGCCAAGAAGTGCAATGCTTATGTGTTCCAGCAACTACTTCCCCATCTGAAAGAGTTTTTAGTGCCAGTGTGAACTTACTGTCATGCCACAGAGCATCTCTTAAACCAGAAACCGTTGATAGACTTGTGTTCTTAGATAAAAACTTGTGAAACACTTGCATACTTTACCCCAGCTGCACAGTGTAAAATGTAGTATGTGAATTGCATTGCTCTAAAGAAGCTGTCAGAATGTACTTTCTGTACCCATTTTGCACTCTTTTTTCATATTGTTACATTTACACGTGTTCATTTAAAAAAAGAAGTGGTCAGTATAGGTCTAATTTTTTATATGTATGTTTTGTACTAAACCTTTTTTAATGTGCTTAGAAACAATACCTGTTCTATCCAAATCATGCTTTTTTTTAATGGGGTAGTAGGAAATCACCTTTTCAATTATCCTAAAGCAAATGCAAAAATATCGAGATGTAGGTATCGATTATCGTCAAAATATGGAATTTTAGGTACATCCCAGCCCGATTTTCATACTGTTATTACCTGCAGAACTTGTAGAAGTTGTAGAAGCAGTTAAATAAACCAAAATATCAGCAATGCACTCAACAAGTACTGGGTAAAACAAAACCAACATTGTTTTTAAATGTTGTAGGAACACATAAAAAGCAAAGGTTAATCTACTAAATACCTGCTCAGAAATCATCCAAGGAACTTTAATAGCTTCTCTAAATAGGAGATGATTGGAGAGAAACAGAAGCATGGCTTGGTAATGGAGAAAAGGGCATGACCTCCGCTGTGCACAGGTATACCTTTCCCCACAAACAGTGAAGAAACACAGCTGAGAAAAGATCCTCACCTATTCTTTGAAAAAAAAAAAGTTCCACTTTAAAAAGGAGCAGGACATGAGGTGCTTGTTAAAGCAATGAAAAGCATTGCATTATTAAAACGGAAGCAGCAGAGAATAGGCTGATTGTTTTCGAGCGTTACAGCAAACACTCAGTAGATCCCCTTTGCTAATGATAGCTTCACTAATCATAGTCATCGCAGCAGAACAGCAGGCCACAGGATCATAGGAGGCATAAACAAATTTACCAGCTCATCTGTGGTTTGTCGACAGATCGTATTATCAATGATTGTGGATCATTTCCCAGAGGAGAATGACCTCTGCTTAAGAGCCTGTGATGCATCTTACTGTCAGAGAAGCTGGTAAGCATTTCTTGAAAACATGATTCATAAGATAAGACGCTCTGTGGAACTGACAGGGTTCCCTGCTTCTTCTTAACACTACGGTCTCTTCCTTTCTCCCTCTCGCTCTTGGTTGCTTCCCAGGCCTTCTGCTCCACAGAGTTACATTTCAGCAGAAAGATGCTGGCAACAAAAAGAGAGAGAGAGAGGAAATGCACAACAAATAGCCAGAGGGTGTGTGAGAGAGCGAGAGAAAGAGAGCGGGAGAGCGCGAGAAAGAATCAGCAGCATTCGAAAAGGTGCCAGCAACAAATCTGTCCTCTGAGTTAAGTGAGCCACTGGCACTTACACACAGCTCTCCCGCCTCTAAATCTCATCCACATTAATGATTGGCCAGCATTACCACCCATTGCTTAATCTCTCATCCTTATTGGCCACATCTGGAGGAGCCAAGCCGCTCAATCAAGCCACAGCCACATGTTACGCTGAGGTAAGGAAGCAAACACGCCAGCACTTTCAAACGGATCGCATTTCCCAGGGAGCTTTGCAGTGGTAAACACAGCCCCAGGGCACTCCTGAAAGCAGGAAGTGTGATCCAACTGCCAACCGGCTAATTGGAAATGCTTTCCTCCGTTCGTGTGGACACAGCTCTCATTCCTGTGGACCCGAGCTCGGTCCCGCAGAACCTTTGAAGCCCGCTACATGGTCCCTTTAGCTTGCTGCACAATTACGTTATGGCGCAGGAAGGAGAGAACCAAGTCCATGTTTTTATTCATGAAAAATATATCACGGGCGATGTCGGCTGGATAAAAATACCTGCGTAAAGTGGGCCAAACTGCTTTGAGTACAGCACTGTGATGTTTAGCTGGGAATTTTATGATGTCATCAACGCTCTACCTTGTTTTTGGCATTTGATTAGCTGTTATTGCTGATAGTGGTACTGCTACAACACTTTCTTTTAATTGATTTGGCGCATAAGGAAAACTGTAAATGTGATCTCTTTATTTTTATAATTATTTTTCAATTAATATACAGTTTATCCAATTAGTCGATTAATCTAATGGTTATTTTACATATACTGTAAGCCATTAATGTGGTTAACTTACAAATACATAATAACTGTAGCTTCTGGCATTAATATTTCAACATTTTATTCAAGGATTTGTTCATAAAAATACTTACTTCGCAAATTAAAAAAATCCCAAAATAAAAGAAAAAAAAAGAATTAAAATTCTATCAGTAATACAAATGTCCATAAGTCCAACAAAAATAGTAATCATATGTAACCATGAGAGTATCAAAAATGCCCATGTCCATAAATAGGGGTTCAGCACAAAACTCATGGTTCGGATAATATTATGGGTTTTGAGTCACAAATTGGATAATTTTTCAGATCAGTTAAAAAAAAATTGAGGTGGGGGAACAAATGTAACTTTGCTTTCCATTTATTACTTAACAACTTAACACTTTAAGTACTTCTTCGATACAGCAAAAACTACTAGACCTAGCTAATAAAGTTTAAACATTATGAATGACAAGTGAACATAAAATAAGAACAAATACACAAATCACAAGCATAGATAAATACAATAGAACAAAATAACAAATGAAATATGGTCTAACAGTTGTATTCAGGTATAGAAATGTAATAATTAAGTGTAACTGCATAATGTTCACGGTATAAATTAAATGTATATTCATCTTTGTTGAAGCTGTTTTGTTGTTTGATAAACATAAATGACAGACAGCAGCAGGTATTTTTAGGCTGCTGTCACTTTGGGCCTGTTTACGCCTGGTCACTTCATGCGTTTTCTCTGAACGGATAGCTATCCGATCATGAAAAAACAGGAGTAAATGACCTCCGAATCGCATTTGAGACGCATTTAAATCCGATCGCTCAAACCACTTAAGGAGGTGGCCTGGGCAGCATTCCAGATGAAACTGGACAAGTGTAAATGCATCTGGTTGTTGAAACCACATATGCAAATTTTACTCCTCCCAAAACATTAAAATAATAAATGTGTGAGAGCATTTTATAGGCAACACGCATCACTGCAGATGAGTAGCTGAGTATCTCTTCAGCAAGCAACACACAAACTGCCACAAATGAAACTGAAAGTAAGTCGCAGATTCTCAACACACAATCATCTTCATTAAAAGTAGTGAGACGAACCTATCGTTCCAGTGCTGATGCTGCGCTTTCTCCTGTTGCGGTCTTTGATCTTGAAATTAGCTGTTGATGAATAAAATAGCATAAAATGCAGCGCATATCTTTTGCTTTCGTTGATGTGAACTACGTTAAATTTGCATATAGCGCAGGAATTAAAGACCGGATATATATCCGTTTTGCGAAGTCACATGGATATATGGCCAAGTGTAAATGGAAAGGATTTAACAAATCAGATATCCGATCAGAGAAAATGCATGAAGTGACCATGTGTAAATAGGCCCTTTAAGACTGAATGCATGGATCCGGTATAATGATACACATCCAATTTCTTTGTTTACATTCACTTCACTTAAGTCATAACCGGCTATTCTGAGATTATTTTGTGCGCGTTTGTACATTTGTGTGTCCCAAGTGCAAGGAGGTGCCAAAGTAAACTCAATTCTGTGTTTGTGCACTTTCTGAAACGTGCATGAGTACAGTATTGAGTTCTCTTTCTCCTTTTCTTGCACTTGAAATTTTTTCAATCACTTGAATGTTTAAACTGGCAAGACTTGGAAACACATGCATCAGTCTATGATGGTTAAACTTTGCAACTAATCCATGTATCACATGCATGCCAAACTGTGAGGCCTGGTCCGTACAAATCATGGATCAACTGTTGAACCCCTATCCATAACACCGGAAAGTTTTATCACAATTGATAGCATGATTAAACAGTGAGTTCATCCATCAGATATTTTAAATAACCAACAACGACTTTCAATGTTTTGTAACAAAGTGTATGTAGAGTATGTTTAAATTAATACAACTCATTTCTCCATCATTTCATCCCTACTTTTAGATTTCTGATTATATAAACAATTAAGCTCTGAGTAAATCAGAGAAAATATCAATCCATTTGAGGCCACTGTGAATCTCTGTTGCAGTAAATCCATAACAATCATTCCCATTTGACAACAGCAGTCAGAAAGGAAATGTGATGTAATTTTACGGAATGTTTGGAATGAATATCTGTTTTTTTTTTCCCCACTCTCAGATTTGTGTTTTCCCAAGCAATGAATTGGTGGTTGAGGACAGGATAGTGCATTTTGCAAAACAAGTACGCCACAAGGCAATTCATGGTTTGGCATCACTCTATTGCGAAGAAATCAGCTCTCATCCTACAGCCCTGTTCTGCAGATAGCATCTGTTTTAAAAGCTTTGGATCTCAGCGTCGTGTCAGAGTAAACATATTGTATGCTGATGAATCTAGGGCTCGGCAGCATCAGTCTAGAGTTATTTAGAGTTTAGATGGAAGATAACAAATTAGCAATAAGGAATTATCCACAGACTGTGCATGCATACAATGCACAAAGAACATTCACCCCTCTGCATAACACATGCTTACATCTTTTACACTGAACATCAAATCCAGGGCATCAAAAGCAAACTTTTCTTTAGACAATTTTGAAAAAAACAGCATATGCTGGTTAGGTATGTTTTGAAGCATGGCTGCTGGTTTGAGCTGGTTTAAGCTGGTTGTGTGCTGGTCCTAAGCTGGTCCTGAGCAGGAGCTAGTTGCTTAGGACCAGCTTAGGACCAGCACATGACCAGCTAAGGACAAGCTTAAACCAGCACATGACCAGCTAAGGACCAGCTTAAACCAGCTCAAACCAGCTGCCATGCTTCAAAACATACCTAACCAGCAGGGTAAACGTACCTATTAAGCTCACCAAAATCTACATTGAGACATTTTTAGTGCACAAGATATTGGTTTCAGTACAAAAATATTAATCTCTATTACACAAAAATATTAAATTTTATTTTAAATGACAAAAGCATTTCAATTAAGATATACATAATTAAATTCAAAAAGTCCGGCTGTGCTTAATGGGTAAATTTTTGTACCCTTTAAGCACACCCCTGTTCCCATTAAGCTCACATCATATTTTATAAAAAAATCTTGTTTATTTTAAGGAAATTTTTAAAGAATAATTGTAAAAATATATATTTTTTGAAGGTACAAAATCAATCACAAAAAAAAAGAAAACAGAACACTAAAATCAAGCAGCAAGGCATACAATTTGATCAGTTATATATTCATAGTGAAGTGTCATTTAAGCACATTGCAACATCTAGGCTAGTCCACGTTCAGCTAAGTAACACTGTGATTTTCCACAGATTTACAGTCTGGAGAAGTTGATGCTAGTTGCCAAAGATCAGAGCCAGTCTGCAGATTTGAGTTGACAGAATCCATAGAAAATCGATTAACTTAACTTAAAGTTACAACCATCAGTTAATATTTAAAGTCTGTTTATGAAGTATTTACATAGACGTTCAATGTGGAAGAGCTTAAAGATAGCACACTGAGCTCCATGGATCAGCAACAATTTTTAATAAATTTCATGTAATATTTATTAAAATGACAGGATTTGTGCTAAATAAATAGTCTAGGTCATGTATTAAGTTCATACATATTTTAATATGAACAACTATTATTAACAATATCTATGAAATTATACTTTTTCTTTTTGATGTCACACTGAAGCTGTGTGATTTTCATAGTAGTGCACCCTTTAAGCGCACCTTAAAATAATATGAAATCTTAAAAAATTACAGCATTGTAAAATGACAGACCAGCAATAAACTGTCAATTTATAATATTATGGATGTAAAAGTACAAGCCAGTAATGCCTGTGAAGTAATATGTTAGCGTAGCACACAATCTTATACAGCTAGTCAGCTAACTGTGTTCTGTAGCATCTGCACTATGTTGATAAAACTATCTTTTGGATCTAATGTAATTATTTCCCACATCCATGTTCCAGGTTATAATATGCAAAAGTCTGAACATTAATCTCTTAATTTTACAATAAGTAGTGAAACTTACCCAAAATAAAGGCTTAAACATCTTAAAAAGGCACATTTAAGGGGCTCCTCTTTTGGTGAAAGTTTTTAGACAGCTTTCAAAATGGCCGCCAGACAGTGTAAACACATGGATACTCATATATCAGTGTGCAATGATCTGATTGACTTGAAATTATAGGAGATATATAGTAACAAACATATCAATTGGTTAAGACATCAAGTAGGATAATAAATATTTTTTTCTTTTTATAATCTGATCTAAAAAATGGAAGTGTGCTTAATGGGTACGTGAGCTTAATAGGTACGTTTACCCCTATGTTGGTTTTTTCAACAGGGCTTCTGGCCAAAACTGCATAATAAATAGGTTTCCTTTCAATTCATGTCATGAAATATGAACTGAACTGACCACACTGAACAGGAATGTGATTTGAAATTGAGATTAAAATTGAGAATCACAAAAAGAGGACTTTATTGCGTTATTGAGGTACTGCTTTCTGGACAATGATGTATTCTTTCACCTTAGTCTTCAGAAGTTAATTTATTAAATATAATGAACTACACGTGGCATTTCAAACAAATCTATCCCTCCATTCATCCGCAAGGCCTATAGAACATTAAGACTTCCAGACTATTTTTGAAGTTTTAAGCTAGCATTCAAATAACAAATGTTGCTTGTCTAGTTAAAAATGACAGATATATGAAGTTCAATTTATTTTAATTCTTCTTCCTTACATTCAAATTTAAATTACAATTCTGAATCCTGTTTGGTCCATCAATTCAAATTTAGGATCTGAACTGGAATTTAAAAGGCATTCTCAGTACAGTTTCACAACCCTGGATTTTCAGTGCTAAAATTGCATTGTTTTAAGATTCAAATTAAGGCAATATTCGTGAGCTTGTTGCATCATCTCATGAATATGCATTGCTGAAAATTCCTGAAAAACGCTCATGTCCTGATTAATGACAGGAGATCTGTATCTAGCCTAGCTTTTAACACAGGAAACATGAGAAGATGGAGCCGAATGCGCATTTAATGCAATCAGATAGCCACTCTTACATCTCTAGATACAACCATTTTGAACTCACAGAAGTCCCAACACTTAACCTTAATCTAATAGGTCAAGCCTCTCTTGCTTGTACACAAGCTCTGCACAAACCCCTTGACACGAGATGGCTTTCTAGAGTGCAAAAAAGGTTCACATAGGCAGCAAAAGAGAGAAAACACACCCTCAGCACCCACTTCAGTTTTTTGGAGTAGACTCTCAATTGTATCACTTTCTAACTCACAGATAAGCTCTAGTACTAGTGAGAACGTTTCAAGTTTTGGGAAACTACATTTCCCAGGAGTCCGTGAAGGGTTCTAGAGATTGTAGACAGGAAATAATGTCCTTTCTATGACTTTGCGCGTCTCACTCGGGGGTTCCGGCATGTAAACGACGCCAAGACAAGGGTGACTTTCATTTCCCCCTCTCTCCTTCTGTTTGTAGGTGTACTTCACATCCAGAACCACACACAATCTCAAGCACACCTACTGATCTCACGCCATGTCTATAAAAACCCAGAACAGCCATATACTCATTACACTGATCTTTATCCAAGTCTACATTGAAACAAGACAGCCACACTGGTGCTGGGCCAGGAGAGCCAATTCAAATTCATTACGTACCTCAGAGCAGAGCCGCTGTCTCTAGATTCGTTTTTTTGGGTTTTCGCATACGACGGCTTTGATTGGAAAGGACTAAAGGGAATCAGTGGTTCTGTTCTGAGAATCTTTGCAAATATGGGACTAGGACAACATTATATTATCTTACTCTCAACTAATTTGACATTAAGTCAGCAGTCACATTCAAACATATGAATTTGTTTTTCTTTTCTCATTATCTTTTCATCTTTAACACCAGTCTATTAAACGATCAGCAGGGGGATTGTGGCAAAAAATGCTAATGACCACATGATTGAAAACAAGAAACCGCTTTTTGTGCATTAGTCTATTGGAAAAAAGTTACATACTTAAACACATTTGTGTCCTACTACTGTATATTACATGTCAGCTATTCTCCCATGATCTTTAAACTTACATTTATGCATTTGGCAGGGCATGACAGTGCATTCAAGAGATAGATTATTGTTTCATGTATTCCCTGGGAATCAACCCATGATATTGCTGTTGCGAGCACCATGCCTTACTGTTTGAGCTACAAGAACTCAGACAATTTCACAGTTCTTTTTATATTGCATTACAGGCAATCCCTAATTTTGATTGCCAGCAAAAGTGAATATAGAACTGTGATCATAAATATCTTAAAATTGATTTGCTACCAATTGTCTAAAATAAAACTGAAATATTTTTTTAAAGATTCAACATCACAGACCTTGCAGACTTTGACAATAGTGACTCTGACGTGCTCACTGTAATTGCCTGAAAGCTTTGTTTTCCAATGGAATTAAAAACTGGCTCCCAGGAATTGCACAAAGCCAGTCAGTTTGGAGCTTGATGCTTTTACAAAGCTCTTGCCATTTTGGTGTGCAATATGCTTCAGATGGTCAGCGAGCAGCTCGGCTCATAGGTATGCATTCTGTCTATATGTTGGAAAACATAGCTTTTGCTGTTCTAAAACCTAGAAAGCTGCCAACCTACACCATATTTTAAGGCATCACAAATGTAAAAGCTGTTCCACATCTGTGATGTCTTATTGCCTTCTAAGATACCTCATTTCAACCAAATTCTATAGCGGCATTGCATGTATTCTTCTTGGAGAAGAATGTATTATGACAAGCTTGTGAAAAATTTCTTTTCAGTTGAGATGCTACCTTAAAAGGCACTAGAAACTGCTTACTGGCTCTTGGAACGGAGCTCATATCTTGAACAAAGACAAAGTACTTTAGAGAACATTTTCAATCAATATATCTTTACATTTACAAACACTGTTTATCGAAAAACATACTACAGTTTGTTTACTGTAATAGAATATTGTTTAAAGATATGACCACTTTGGCACATCTAGTCGTATTGACAGCAATCTTATACAAGAACCATTGCAATAGTATGACAATATTTGTCTCTACAAATGGAAACACAAGAGAACAATAACAGCCAGAGCAAAGGAAAAAATAACATTCTAGCTCTCCTTGAAATTAAACGAGTAAATCAAGTGAGACAAAACTCGCTTTTGAGTAATTACATTTTTTTTTTCCTATAAACCACTATAAAAAATCCATAATTATGACTTATAAAATGTACTATATCCCATGAGTGGTTCCTCCACACACAGGCCTCTGGAGTTTTCCTGTGTGGTGAGAGAAGAAAAGTCATCAGGGGTTAAGATGTGCAAAGTGCGCATATAATTTGTGGTCTGTCGCCTGACTAATCAGTTTTTTAGTGATCCATTACTCTGCATTATTTATGCTAAGTAGCCATTCTGTTCAGGACCATTTATAATGAACATTACTCTCAAGATCTCTTAAAGGCATTCGATAACACAAACATACACACACACACACACACACACACACACACACTTCAATAGATAACACACATACATAATTCCACTTTAATCCTGACATGCTTTCACAAACATGCACACATGTCAGCATCACTGAGGTTTTACACTGTAAGACTGCATAAATCACTCAGTCCAAATGTGTACAAATAACCATCAAAATGTGTCTCAGGTCAGTGGAGGGACACAACAACATGCTTCAACAGACCGCCAGCAGCCACGCAATGCCACAAACAAACAATAAGGCTCATTTTCCCTTGCAGTGCCTCTTTTGAAGAATCTGTGATGCACAGTTGTTAAGCCCTACGAAATGAGCCCCAGAGCTGTGCCGTCCTCTTTAAAATGACCTTTCAGAATTTATCAAGCACGTTATGGAGGATATCCAGATGCTTCCACCACATGTTGAGCTGCTCGCAGACATGTCACAGAGGATGTAGCACACATATCAGAGGCTACGGGTGATCGGTCCTACACGTCACATACACATCAGAGACCACATGAGCAACATATGCGCTCAAACACTCACACAGACATCAGAGACCAGGGGTGGAAACTCCTCTAACACATACACACTTCAGAGACCATGAGCGATGAACTGGACATCTCTCACACACATACACACACTTCAGAGACCAAAGTGAAAAGTTGCCTTCCTTTCACACACACACACATTCAAATGCACAGCCTTCACATCAGAGACCATGACTGGACATCTGAAAACTCTCTCACAAACACTTACAGCCTACTCAAGAAACAATAAGTGAAACCCTGATAAACCTAGATCCTGATACACCTGCTAAACTCACATCCTTTTTTAGATGCTTCATTATAGCCTACAACTTACAATATGGTTCGACAAATTTGAGTACATAGCAAAAATTAACAATTACAGCAATAGAAAGAACAACAATAGTTAAAAGGGAACATTTAACAATAACAAACACCACAACTCAAAATAGAAACAGACGAGCTAAACTTGTTTCCTGCAACGTGTTTAAATATAATCTATGTTGTAAAAAGTGGGTTTACAGTCTGCATTGACTGCGGTTTAACCATGTTCTGCAAAATAATGGCAAGAAATGTCTTTCGCGGGATGTGTGGCGAGTGTATTCAGATTCACAAACAAATGTCTCTTGTAAACTGGCTCTTTTCTGTGAATCAACTGCTACCAATATGATTCTCGAACAAATGGCTTTTATGAGCCGACTCTTTTTAGTGAATAAAAATTAGGCAAGGTGATTAGTGTAGTCTGATTCGTTAATGATTGAATGACTCTTATGAGATGGTTCTTTTTAGTGAATCTAAATTACATAATGTGATTAGTGTAGTCTGATTCATGAATCAATGAGTCTTATCATGAGATGGCTCTTTTTAGTGAATCAAACTTAGACAACGCGATTAGCGCCATCTGATTCACGAATCAATGACTCTTATAAGATGGCTTTTTTTAGTGAATCAAAATAAGACAACGCATTTAGTGCCACCTGATTCGCGAATCAATGACTCTCATGAGAGGACTCTTTTTAGTGAATCAAAATTAGACAACAGGATTAGTGTAGTCTGATTTGCGAATCAGTGACTCTTATGAGACGGCTCTTTTTAGTGAATAAAAATTAGACAACGCAATTAGTGTTGTATGATTTGCGAATCAATGACTCTCATGAGACGACTCTTTTTAATGAATCAAAATTAGACAACGCAATTAGTTGTAGTTTGATTCGCGAATCAGTGACTCTTATGAGCCGGATCTTTGTGAATAAAAACTAGGCAGCACTCCTTCTGTCATCTGAACATCTTCCTTCATAATCATCATGTTTGCTAACGACCAAAGGTAAGGAGTCAATTTAATAGGCCTACACTTTTATTAACCCAGTCATAGTAATATGTAAATAATATTATTTTGCACTAAATTCAACAGAAACTCCAGCACAGTCTGCATATTTCACTAATTTTATGATTGTATCAATATATAGATTTTCAAAAGAGTTGTGCTGTGATATATTTTTTTCAGGATTCTTTGATGAATAGAAAGTTCAAAAGCACATCATTTATTTGAAATAGAAATCTTTTGCAACATTACAAATGTCTTTACTGTTAATCAATTTAATGTTTCCTTGCTGGATAAAAGTATTAATTTCTAATACGTAAACACACACACACACACATGTAGAATGAAGGGTGGGCGGGGCTCCACTAACAAAACAGAATTCTGTGGTAAACCAGGGTTTACATTTTTACATTCATGTAAAAAGCTTTGCACTTTGTTCTAATGAATGATGCTAGTAGTGGATATAGGTGAAAAGACCCTGCAATACACTGATTGGTTACAGCAGCAAAGGAAAAGTTTGCAAAAGTAGGTGAAACCAGCAGCATCACACACATGTACTGATAGTCACAGAACATACCATACAGAACATACAAACCTGCAAAACAAGTACTCTGTTTCCAACTATAGATACAGCACTCAACATGTTCATACACCAATCAAACACTCTCAAACAACCCGCTCTACTACTGCATATAATCTAAAGTATGAGTTTCTTACATATGCAAAAAGTCTGCACACACTCACACATACACTCACATTCGCATTAAGGATGCACAGGGCCAGTGGATATGCAAAAGCACAAAAAAGCACAATAATGAATAATGCAGTGAGCAGCAAAAACAGCTGACAGAGTTTAAGTGTGTGAGAGAGAAAGGACGAGATCAGGATCGATACAAAGAAAGAAAGAAAGAAAGAAAGAAAGAAAGAAAGAAAAGATTTTCAAAAATAATAATAAAATGAATCATGACTACTGAAACAATGACAACATCTCACTGAAGCCAAAATTTCAACGCAAACCTCCGGTTCACACTTAATAATGAAAAAGGAAAGCTCTATCACAATCATCATTCATGAATAATCATCCATATTTTCACTTAAACATTTAAACATTTGGACATTTGATGAAGATCTGTTCAGAGAGTCCCCTAGAGAGTAACAACACACCTACACAAGCCAGCAGACTGATTCAGTCCAACTCATTGTGATTGTGTAATGTACACTTGTGCAGCAATTATACTTCTACTTCAAATAAAAAGCAGTTATGATCTCCACTCATCAGTCTGCTGAAACAGTGACAATGAAACAGGCATTTCAACACAAGCTGCATTCCTTCATGAACAAATTTAGACTTTATAATGAAAAGGATTTGATAAAGATGCTGTTCGGTCCTTAACTCTAGAGAAATAATAGCCACACACCTACACAAGCCAGAAGACTGATTCAGTCCAACTCAGTTAGGATTGTGTAATGTGTGCACATGTGCTTGAGGATAGATAGATCTATAGCTTCTATTTGTGGTGTATTTGTACTAAAATAAAAGCAGTAATGATTTGCTGAAACTATGATACATTCCTCTGATCTCCAATCTATGGTGGCCCAGTAGTGCACAACACAACAAAATCTCCACAACACAATGCATAGGACTAATTTCATTGTGTTGCATCTTGTTTTCATTGTGTTGTGAAGATTTTGTTATGTTGTGGCTTGTTTCTGTTGTGTTGTGGAGAGTTTGTTGTGTTGTGCACTACTGGGTCACCGTACCAATTCCTTCAAAGTATGTTAAAACACTTTCTAATGAAAAATTAGTTCATAATGATAAGAAGATTTATTCCAGCAAGATAGATAGATAGACAGATAGATAGATAGATAGATAGATAGATAGATAGATAGATAGATAGATAGATAGATAGATAGATAGATAGATAGATAGAAACTGCTATAGTTTCCAAAATAACAGAACACAACAGAAAATTCCGTTGGAGCTGAGATGAGGGGGGAGGTTCCTCTGTGCCCCACGAGCTTATTAACGGCTCTGTGATTCTCTTGTAAAAACAGAAATCAGTCAAAACATGAGGGAGGAGCTGAGTGAGCGAAGAACGAGGGGGTTTCTTACCGAAAACGAAGTTGCTCCGAACGGAGGTCGCGAGAAGCATCGTCAAGGCCGCGAGCGCCCTGAGAGCGGCCCGCTGGAATGCCGGGAATGTCATACTCTGACGCGCGCGCATCCCGCTCATCCGTCCAGCGCGTTAAAGCCAACAGTCCTCTCGAGGCACGGAGAAGTGGAGAAGCTCGGCGAAGCGCTGACTGGAAGAAAGGACACACACATACACACTCATTAGCAGACGGAGAGCGCCGATTGGTCGCACTGATGCTGAGCACACACACACTTCACTCACGCGCTGCCCCAGTGGGTCCATTGATCGTCTCGTGTCACTCACAGTGTGTGATGTGTGACGCAGTGATCGAAAACATTCCCTTCGCCACTCAGTAACCCAGTAACTCTGAATCGACAAACGCGACGTAAAAGCGAGCGCGTACCTGACAAGAATTGAGATTTGTAGAGAGCTGCCCCTGAAATCCTCGCGGTAGCCTTTAACACGGCTCTCTTTATTCTCTCCCGCTCTCTCCGAGAGCAAGGTGCACCTGTCGCCCGTTGAGAATTCAGCGCGCAGCCTCACGCGACCGTGGCCACAACCGCGCGCGCGCGCGCACTCACACAATAGTCCAGGTCGTTTAGCTGCCTATTCCTCTCTCTTAGTGCGCTTTTGTGAACTGTGCAAGTCATGGCGTTGCCTGCGGGGCGGGCGTGCGATCGCGCAGAGATGCTCTGTATTGTTGTGCAACTATAGAGGGAGGCAAGGACGGACCATGGCTGTCAAACTGCGCGCGTGTGTGTGTGTGTGTGTGTGTCTGTGTGAATGTTCAGCGCGAGCAGCGGAGCCTCGCCTCATCTCGACTGTTGTGATGAGGTGATGATACCTGCTGCAATTGTATGACACGCGACCCCAAACGGAGCCACCCGCGCCGCCTCCCTCACTCATCGCTTCTTTTCTCGCACTTCTCCTCTTTATTTCTCTCCCTCCCCCTCTCTCTCTCTCCTGCTGAGCACCAGTCCCGTTCTCACCCGCGCAACCGGGACGCCCCACCGAACCACGGAAAACAGTAGCAGGTGCACACAGTCCGAGCGCGCTGAATGCAGAAGGAGCGGCAGGGATGCGGGAGGGGAGGGGAAGCGCGAGGGGGCAAAGCAACCATCAGCGCATTAACAGTAAGCCTAAGCACACTTTAACATCAACCCCCTTCCCTTCGCTCGTAGTTTAACACCTCCGAGCTCGTTGGACGGTTTCCTGCCCGGTGCGCCCGTCAGGAGGAGAGGCGCGCGCGGATGCAGGCGCATTCCAGAGCACGAGCGTGCCCCTATTTACAAACCTGACAGGTGTCTCACCCCCTCAGCATAAGCGCCAGGACGCCAGCGACAATAATACCCCAGCGTGTCTGTGTGCTCAAAAGGAGAGCAGATTGCAATACGCACCGTTATAAGCGCTCCTCGTGATGCCCGTCGGCTCCGTCGGTTCTGGAGTGTTGGACCCGTCTATGCCTGCTGGCGCTCACGCTAAGGTCCCAATGGATCTGTCTGTCTTGGTTCTCGTTCCGCCCTCCGCTGTCTTCTTGTTTTTCTTGCCTTTTCCTCTCTCCACGGCTACCGTTCACTGCAGCAAAACAGTCTGTCTGAAAGCACGGAGAAAGGGAGGGAGGCAGGGAGGGAGGGAGGGAGGGATGGAGGGGGGAGGGGTGGGGATTTTAATACGATTTGGCCGTACCATTTGGATAAGGGCTAGACCATACTGCCTGAGAGAGATTTTTATTAGTATTATTTTTATTATTGTTGTTGTTGTTGTTGCTGTTGTTCATGTTTATGTTAGAAGTGCGTAAAGTTTGTGGCCTAGTCTGTTTTTAGAGGAATCTCACGAAACTTATCATAACATTTATGATAACATTTATCCGTTTATATATTTATTTATTTATTTGTTTGTTTAATGTTTTTCAATAAACAGACTAAAACAAATAAAGAACATACTTTTTAGGCTATTATATTTATTTATAAGAATTATAATTTATTTATGAATAAATAGTTATTAGGACTAGTGCAAAATTGTTTTGTGGTTACAAATTAATTTTTTATTAGTATTTTTGAAGTTCAAAATGCAAAATTCTAAAAATGAGAAATGAATTTCTAGTTGAGTAAATGTGCAAACAATACATTAAATTAGTTAATTTAGCCTAATGTTTAGAAAACACGCTAAAATGTGCAATTTTTATAACCAAGTAGAAAAGTGTGAATATATAGCCTACTGGATGGATGGATAGATGAATTAATTAATTAATTAGTAATTAATAAAAGAAAGAGACAAGAAATATAGGCCTATTCTAATAATTTACACTGAATTAAATAACATTTCGGTATACAGTAAAGAAAATCATTCATCGATATTTGTGTGATTTAGCCTACAAAACGTCTGGAATCAGTCTTTCAGATAAATGTTTCTATTTTTTTTTCAAAGTCTTAGTTGTCATGAAAATAATGTCACAATAAATATTCACGGTTCTGAAAATATGTTTCATTTTCTTCATCCACATTTTCGGGGTGAAATGTGAGCAGCTGGACCATGTTTTCGTGAGGTTCCCCCTTTATATCGGCTGGTGGCGGCGCGAGGTGTGGTCTCGTGAACAGAGTCCCCGCGCGAGCCGGGCTCTGGAGACCCCGCCGGCTGCTCGGGAGGCCCGCGCGAGAGGATGAGGGAGGGAGGGAGGGAGGGAGGGGAGGGCGTTGCGACTCGCGAGAGGATTTAAGGATTAGTTCTGCACGCGGATTACTCGCTGTGCGGTGAGGGGGACGCACGGGGTTAAACATGGACGACTGCACGAGAGGCAGATACCCCGAGAGAGCAGCGACTGGGTCACCGTGGCGGTGGCTCGAGCAGCCAACCGGAGCCTCGGGGCGGGACACTTCCGGCCCAAATCACTACACACTTGTGTTTAATGTCAGCAGCCTACAGCCTGTCGGCTTTTATTCATTTCACGGAGTGAATAAACCATGACACAGATTAGACAGTGGAAAATTAATCTCTTTATGCGGTAAATAAAAAGATACAGTATGTTTGGAGTGTTATCACCCCTTGTCTTCATCACTGATACGGATGAGACAGTAGTTACATCTATCGGTCAGGAGACTGTACTGCGAGCGTTCCGGTGTTCCCAGAAAGCGCCCGCTTACATCATTCCACGCCGAAATAGTTCAGCCTATCGGCTTGAGAAAATATTCAGGCAACTGTAGCCTATTTCAGTCTGCGAAGTGCGGTCCAGTGTACCTTCAGTTTCCAGTGTTTGGAAACAGAGCCCATGCCCATTTCATCATTTTATAGAGACGCTGACGTCATTCTCCGCAGAGCTGTGACAGTCCACGCGGTCGAGCGCGCTCGTCCGTGACCTGCGCAATTCTTTTTCTTCGACGCGCGAGTGTCCAGAAGCGCAGAAACAACACTCTAGTTTCCGACCGGCCCAGGAAGAGAGGGATAATGTGAACAGAACGTCTCAATTATCAGTTTAATGACTTGCTGAACATTTAAAATCAAATACTGCATTAAAATGAGCCTCATCTCTCTCTCCCTCTCACTTACCCAGCTTGCCTGTGGAGAGGAAAGAAAAAGAGCCTAGATGAACAAGCCAGGATCACATATGAATGGCACAAATTGTGGATAGAATTTCAAAGCGGGATGATTCTGGTGAAATTGCCTCGTGTGGGTAGATGAGAGGATGAAAATGAGCTCAAAGTGGATAAATGAATGACTGAGAAACTCTCTAGTGAACATTCACACTTTCAATTCAGATAAATGCATGACAGGGTGAAGGAGGGTTTCCTGGAAGAGGATTTCCTGTAGAGTTTGATCAGGCAGTGCAGAGGTGAGATTCCTCTCTATCTCTATTCCATAATGACCAGGAAGAGCCAATCACACCGTTCTCTGGGAAATCAATAGGACACTGATGTCTCTCTCCATCTCTCTGGCAGGCTCTCATTCTTTCTCCAGCTTTCTCTCTCTCTCCCAAGTGCAATTCAGGATAATTCTCTTCATGTTAGAGAGACTTTATTGGCAAGACCATAGACAAGTATATTACAGCTGAACTGATTTGAGAGGGCAAAGGGGACAAGAATGCATTAAAAAGAAAAATGGACATTTTTACTGTATTAGAAATGTGGGATAAAAACTTAAAAATCAAGCATAGTGTGTATTGCAAGTTACCAAACCATTGCATCTTTTCCCTTCATAAATCTGTGACTTTCTTTTTATTTAACAGTGAAAAAAAAAAAAAAAATTGTTTAAAATTGTAATAATGTTTCTCAGACCAAAAGTGGTTTGTTGGTGTTCATACACATGTTCATTCCTCTTCATAATTTGCTGCATCCCCATAAGAAAATTTTATTTTTTACTGAATTATTAAAAGAATACTATGTATTGCAAGATACCAAACCGCTGCATATTGTTGGCAAACTGGTGAATATTTAAATAACTGTGGAAAAAACTTATATAATAATTAATAATTAAAAAACGTATAATTAATTAATGTTTTATTATTGTTCTCATAACGAATGGTTTATTGCTAGGAATGCATAAGAGTGGATTCATTCACAAAAATGTAATATGTCTCGCATCCTCTGTAACGGATGAGCATCATAAGACCTATTTATGCATCAAAAAAGCCATCATCCCGCGATGGCGTCATTACCGACCCATCTCTGCCGGGACTCGAACCCGGAGCCTCTGGATTAGAAGTCCAGCGCGCTATTCCATTGCGCCACAGAGACTGAGCCACATGATGTAGTGTAAAGCGAGCTCATATTGTGTATCAGTACCGCATCCTGCAGCATCAGGACCAGTGCCCTGCGCGTGCTGTAAGTGCGTCATGTGTCGCTAGGGGGCGCGCGCGCGCCTCTCTCGTCTGACGTCGTGCTGCAATGGCGGACAGCCGCCCTCAGCATCCGAAAGAGAAATAATCATGGTTTATTTTCATCACTTCTTGAAAACGACAATCATCCAGAAATCTCGGAAACACACTATGTTATTTAAATTACTACCATAGTTCAAACACACGGTATTATTTCGCTAGGCTTACTCTATCTGTGCCAACGATATTCTGGACAAAACAAACAAAATCCGTCAGAGAAATAAATAACATCACCTGAAAAGCGTCGTTTTGTGTATAATGTCTGTAATTTATGAATCACTCTGTTTTAGTAGTAGGTTAGCCTAATTATTTGTTTGTTGTAAAAATTAGCCCATTATAAGATGAAATAACCTGCCCGTCACTTTAGATCAGGGGTTTTCGAGCTCTTAACCATATAAACATATTCGCAAAATATAAAAGGCAGTTATTATTGTGCATAAACACCCATTTAGAGTGAAAACAGTAAACATGATATTGTAAAGGCGTTAAATAATTGGTTTGTATAGGCTACTGTCAAAAATGGAAAATGGGAAACTACTTTGTATTAAATTAACAATGCTTTCTCTTTACTATTAGAGTACTATTGAATGTCTAAATCTGAAGAGAAACATTCTCAATTCAATTTGTACAGCACTTTCACAATAAATATTATTACAAAGGCACTTTACAGAGAATAGTGCCATACAACCTCGAAGGAGATAAAGGCAACAGCAGAAAGGAGAAATTCTGTAAAGTACAGTAATTCATGACCATATATAAGCTGCAAGGAAAGAGAGAGAGCATTCATTTTTTCATAAAATATATACAAGGAGAGAGTGAGGATTTTCTTTAACTGTTAAAACCTATGGCAATAAAAAATATTTACTCATTACTCTTTAATCTAATGGTTTCTGCTTTATGAATAAAACTGATAAATGTGCTAAGAATTACTATTAAACATAACTTGGACAGTCCAAAAATATATTTTGCTGGGTTTTTTTTAATTATTTTTTTAAAGGACCCCTGGGGTCCCTAGATCTCAGTTTGAAAACCTCTTCTCTAAAGCACATAAAACAACCTGATGCAATACTGAAACGGAACATGATTTGTTTATTCTTGACCACAACAAGTGGAGGGACATGCCTTCTAGTTTCAGATGCAGATAAATATGTTATCTCTTGATTTAGTTTTTTAGTGAAGAGGAAAGGAAGTGATGAGAGATCAGGTGCTTTAGGACTCCAGGATGGAGTTTTTCAATAAACATTCAGTGTAGTGATTGCATATAGTCTGTAATCCAAACCAATCCATTTTACGACATTACCATTTAAATGAAAAAAGCCCACAGCAATCCTTGACATTACCATTCAGGTGAACAAGATTCAAGGAGAATAATTTAACCTGTGCAGCCGGATTTCAACATTTGGGTTTATTTAAAATACTAACAAGATTCTAATCACGCACTCTTATTAGCGGTTACTACGAAACATCACCATCATGATGACACATGAAGGCAACAGATATAAATATTTTATATGCATTGTCTTAAAAAAGTATCATTATAGATGCAAATGCAACAGTAAACTGAACGGAGAAAAACATTATGTGAGTCATACTACGATCTTCACCTCTTCATGTCATAACTGAGTCATGCTGGGAGGAAATCACACAACTACATTTGTCACATACTGTACCGAGTCTAGAGGTTTAATTGGTGAAGGGCCTTTGCTACCCAAAGTGATTTTATTAAACTGAAGAGAAATCAAGCACAAGTCATTTTTGGAAATACTGCAGTGACACAATAAAACAAGGCAAATGCTCAGCCCACTCCTCATATTTCCATATGTAAAGTTCATTTTAAATGCCAAGTTAAGTGCCTTGCCCCTCTTTTTCAGTTTAGCAATGTGCAAGGCATTTAACATGAAAAACACTGAGGATATTTTTTGGGTTGATATATATTTTTTATTTTATTTTATTTTTTTATTTATTATATTAATGAATTTGGTCCTTACAGACCACTTCTAAGACAGATAAACAAAAGAACACCACTTTCTCCAAGTCCACGTCTTCTTCATTTGTGAGTCTCACCCAGTTCTCTCATGGATTTAAATGGCAGCAAGACCGATCGATGCGAGAACAGTCAGAGCAATGACCATGTAGCCAGAACGATAAATTTCAGGAATCTTAAAACCCTTCCCAAGATCCCACACCTGAAAGAAAGAGACAAAGATATGAATTGATTTATGGTCAATATATTAGGTCTTATGAAAAAAGATATTAATTACATGACATGTTGAAGAATAAATCAAATTAATATTTGTATTTGCAGAGAACAGTCTAATTGCCAATTCATAATTCTGGCAGACGAGGAAAGCATTAAACAGACATGAAAAAAGTAACATGCATTACCGTTCAAAAGTTTGGAGTTGGTAAGATTTATATTTTTGAAAGAAGTCTCAACAAGACTGCATTTATTGTATCAAAAATGGAATAAAAACAGTAATATTATGAAATATTATTATTATATAAAACAACTGTTTTCTGTTTCAATATATATATATAAAAAAAAATATTTGTGTGATAAAAAGCTGAATTTTCAGATTATTATCAATGTGAAAAACAGTTGTGATACTCAATATTTATGGAAACCATGATTATTCAGTAAATTCACAGAAATTTTACTGTTTTTTTTTTTATTAATTTAATGCATCCTTGCTTAATAAAAGTATTAATTCCTTAAAAAAATATCTTACTGACCCAAAACTTGTGAACCGTATAAGTCTTAATTTCACATTTTGATCACATATTTGGTAACATACAACTTGTTACACTGTCATGAGTCATTATCACAGCAGGAAAGAGTCTGAATATACTTCATCTATTATATATATATGTGTGTACCAGATGCCGGATGCCGTTGAGTGTGTGGTAAGCCACTGGGAAAGCCAGAGCAAATTTGCTGAAAGCAAGAAACTGGGGCCCAAAGGTCATGGAGTGAATCAAATCAAGGTAATATGGGTAACTCTCAGGTAACACCATCGCAGCAAGTGCAAACGCAGAGATTCCTGAGACCAAAAAAGATCAACATTATTATTTATAATTAATATGCAACCATGTAGTCAGGAACACCATAGACGATATAGTGATAACTATAAGGTTTTAGTCCACAGCTTTAACAATAACAACACAGTGGAAAGACATCGTTGGAATCACTTTCAGAAACTTTTTTTCCCAGCTGATAAACGATAAAAACACTGAGAGCCAATCAGAATCCACCTGACTTCAAAGTGCTTGAGCATTTAAAGTGGCAAACGACATGATAAACAGAATGTTATCATGATTTGATGTGGATGCTAATATATTTATCATTATATTTTTCATTTTGTGTCACACATTATTGAAAGCCAAGAATATATGTTAGCTACCTGAACTTAGTGCAACGCCAGTTCCTCTGTGTGAGATGGACATCAACATGGGGATAGACCACCTGAAAACATCAAAGCCATTCATTCAATATCTTTCTTAGACAGTTTAGTTACATTCCATTCAAAACTCACCACATTTTTTTTTTTAAAAACCAACATCCTCTCACATATAATCCTATCATTGTATGATCCAAACACTCCAAGAAGCAGCTGTGTTAACACTCACTGGTAGATGCTTATATGTGGTGAGACAGGTCGGTTAAGTCGTGTGTTTTTTGCCCAAAACTTGTTCATTTCCTCTTTTGCTGTAGTTCCCATAGGAACAGCACTGAAAAAATGAACAGAAGGAGCTTTATACATTAATATGAATTCTTCATTTGAAAATGTGTTAGGAAAACACAAAAATACTCACTGTCTGTAGAGTACGCCAAACTGTGACCGTGACAAACACAGACCCTGCCGGGCCACCGTCCTTGAACACAGAGAAACCACATATTTTTCAAGTGAGTACAAAATATTCAAGTATAAAACACATTTGAGTATAAACACACATTTGCATACAGCTAAAACTGTGCACCAGGGATACCTGGGTATTCTGTACATTAGAAAAATACCAACTCTTGCCTTTAACTTGTCAGATAGTATAGGACATTTTGGTAATATGGCCTTAAACACTTTAAACACAACAACAGCACAGACCTGGCATATGAAGATTCACTGCTTGCTTGTTTATATAAATCACCTCACACGACATAAGTAACGTCTTCTATAGTTAATCTTATAAATCTCAGCAATCTGCTGCTAATGGAAGTCATGTCAAACTGTCTGATCCAACGCATAAGACAGGACTCCAGAGACGAGCTCACATATGTACATTGCAAATAAAGTGACACACAACATACTACTCAGAGTTGTTATTTAATAATCATAACTGATTTGATGTACAGAAGATTCTGGTGGAAAGAACCTTACAGTATGATCAAACAGCAGAATATATTATTATTATCATATTTTTAAAAAACGATGTTGAAAGAAAAATAAATGGATTGAGAATAAAAACAAAAACATAAAGCATATACATGACTATAAAGATTATAGTACATCAAAGTGCACTTGTTACATATACAGTACGTTAACAACAACAGCAAACCCTCAATTTTACGACTATCAACCTGACAGCTAATATGGCCTCAAAAAGAATGTCACAACGATTAATTTCACCTTATACAAAAGATAAAGCAAAACTGTCATATTTTAAAAATTACATGTTCGTACTGACCTTAGAAGCAACGCCATGTTTTTGAGCTTGTCTTGAGTGCTCGGACGTGACGCAGCCGGATGTACACAAAGAGTGTCACAAAAGAGTTCACAAGCAGCCGCCATTTTGGTAAGGTCATTACAAACGACATGTGAGGTCATTATAATAACACTGTAGTCAGTTATGTAAATCGGTATTCCCGATTATATTTAGGTCGGTTTAAATAGTAATAGTCTAAAAGAACGGTATATTCATCCATTAGATGTTTTATTTCATCTTCATCTTCATGTTCACAGTTTATGTTAGAAAACATGTCAAGTTCAATATTGCAAAAGTCAAACTACAGATATCCACACATTTTTTTGTTTGAATTTTATTTATTTTTTTATATTTCTTACAAGTATTTAAGTAGAATCATAGAATTATAATTTGTAGCAATATTACAACACAACTGTAATAGCTTTGGATTAAACTAGTAGGCCTACCAAAAAAAAACTTTTCATTTGTACAGTACATAAACACCAATTGCAAATAAATATTTGAATTATGTATGTACTACTACATTCCACACACACAAGAGAATTAACTCTAAAAGAAAGATTATATCCAGCCTAAAAGTTATAAATTCACAGCAAAATCAATTCAGTAGAAATGTAATTATCCTGAAACCTAAACCTATTTTGGCTATTAAATCATCAGCTTATTGAAGATAATGATATTCAGGATACATCATGTAAACAGATTATGCCCAGTGCATGTACACACTCACTCACAGACACACACATTCATTCTTACATGATAAATGTCACATGATTGTCTGATTCTTCATTTGTCTCATTACCTTTTTTTCATATCTTTTACAAACAGACACACGCACCAGCAGTCATGCACAGAGATTGCATATTCTTGTTAATAGTAGGTCTCTCTTTCCACCCAGCCTGCAAATGAAAGTCAGAAAGAGCTAAATTAATTAACTAAATTAAAAAGATAAATGGCGAATAAAGCTCTAAACACATGGATTCAATTACTAGGCTCTACAGATTCTCTGCAGTATTGCTGCATTGTTTCTTGAACCTTGAATTTTAATAGTAATATTGGAAAACTTTAGCTGCACCATATAAATGTAATATGCATCAGTTTGAATACCAAGGTGTTATTCATAAAGGAGTTTTTATTTGCCTGGTATACTTACAGAAAACATTAAAACAGTATAGTTAAATAAAACTATAACAGTATAGTTAAATAAAACTATCTTGTTAAAACCTAAAGTAAAATAAAATATAAAAAACATATTCTTTCAGCTGGTTGCCAAGGAAATATTTCAAATTTTGATGTACTAAAATAACTCATAACTAAAATTAAAATGAAAACAGAAAATGTAAAAATAAAAACTAATTGAAGATATGAATATAGAATAAACTACGAAACTACAGATAGTATCTCAATGCTATTAAAATAACACTGTTCAGAAATGTAAACATCTGTGCTCACCTCCTGGATTCCTGCGCAGGATTAATTTACGGATCTCGTCATACACAAAGATTAGCAAACTGTACGGGATAGCACAGAACCACCACGTAATCCTGTAAAAGGAATAAGAAAATGAGAAAGGAAAAGGTGAGGACAGGAGGAGCAGAGAACATAAGCTCTTCTAAGGTGGAGAAGTGTGTGTGTGTGTGTGTGTGTGTGTGTGTGTGTGTGTGTCTTACTTGAGTGGGTACATCCTCAGGGCAATGTCCATACCGGGGCAGTAGGACAGGAAGGCTGCCAGAGCCGTCTCAGCAAACATTCCAAAAATGAGAATCCTATTCCTATAAGTGCACAGGTTAGAAGAATAGCCTTTAACAGAGACGTATGCAAATATCACACTCTGGAATGAGCTCACAAACATACACACACACATACTGACTTCATGCCCTGTTGGAAGACGGAGTTCCTGCGTGTCTTGCAGATGATGAGGTCGGCCCACTGCACCACCACAATGCTGGAGAAGAACGAGGTGTGACAGGTGAACTCGATGACCTTACGCTGCTCGTAAGTCTGAAACATACATATTTAAATAGATACATTTACATTACATTACATTTAATCATTTAGCAGACGTCTTTATCCAAAGTGAGGACAAATGAGGACAATGGAAGTAATCAAAATCAAGAAAAGAGCACTGATATGCAAGTGCTATAAAAAGTCTCAGTTAGCTTAAAGTGCCCCTATTATGGGTTATGAAATGGTCATATTTTGGTTTTGGGAGTCCCCAACAAAAGGTTGACATGCATGCAAGGTCAAAAAACACTTTCATTTTCTTATAATATGCATTTATTTTTACCTTATTTGCTCAATAACTCCCAAACGGATTCGCTCAACAATTCATTTTTCCAAACCCCTCCTTTGCGTGACTCTAATCTGCGGTGATTGGTCGATTTCATTTAAAGCAGTGTTTGTGAGCTTTTAATGCTCCAAAAGCGGCACCTAGTGACAAAGAATGAATTTGCATTTTCATTCAGACCAACCGAAAATCTAGGCTGTATCCGAAATCGCCCCCTATACCCTCATTCACTATTCCCTACATTAGTCCACTCATACAGTTCACTTGAAGGAGTGAATGAAAACGAGTGAATGAATTCGGACACTGAGTGCACCGGCACGACTGCCGCTTTTGCATAGTTTGCTTGCTGTTTAATAATCATTTGAAACGGGCAGCTCCAGTAGTAAGATTGAAGGATTTATCTTGAACTCTGTCACGGAAATTATGTATAACGTATAACTCTAATAGTCAATTTACAATTAATTTGTACCTGTGTTGTATTACGCTGTATTATGCCATGGACGAGTGCTTCTAAAATAAATGAATGGATGATTCATCTTCTGGTGAGACGCGGGAATTCATTCTTCAGATACAGCCCTAGTTTTCCCAGGTCTGCACGCGCAACAAGTGGGCGGGCAATATGCTAATGTTTCAAGTTGACGTCAACATGAAACGGCGTGGAATTCGTTTTAAGAACGACTCTTTTCAATGATTCAGAGTCGACTCTTTCTTTTGAGAGACAATGGGCCTCATTCATGAAACACGAGCAGAACTAATTTTTGTGTAAATCGTTCGTAAAGCAGTTCTGACGTAAATTTTCGGATTCATGAAAGTGTTCGTATTTTCAAAATATTAGTTGGTATTACCTGCTCCTTACCACATGTAAATGATGCGTAAAACGTTCTGTGTTCTTTTTGGCAAACTGATGACACTGAATTTTGATGCACTGCCATCATAATATTTAAATTATATAAGTTTGTGTGCTTGTTTTTTTTTTTTTTTAAATAAAATAATTTATTGTAGCTGAGAGTTGATAACTGTTTAGCTTTGGGTAAAACGCAGTGCTTGTCACTGTCACTTTTTACCCAGCCATCCAATCAATGGAGGAGGGGCGGGACAAATACTACACCGACCAATCATCCTACTTGTACAACAACTGAACAACAATAGAGAACAACTCGTTATGTCGAGATCACGAGAAAATTAAGTCGTGATCATGAGAAAACAAGAAAGAAAAAAATTATAATAACGTATGGCCGCTTAGAACTTGAGAAAATGAGATACTAAGGTAGCAATACGTTACTGCCGTGGATCATTAGCCAGCATATTTAAATAGTTTCAGTCAAAAAATCTAAATAGACGCTTCGATTTTGAACCATCTACAGCAGTAATGTTCCTTTTTATCAGTGGTCGTGACTTATTTTTCAAGAAGTTAGCGCACTGAATTCATTTCATTCAGCAGTGGCTATAAAACTACAAGTAGTCTGTGAGTTATGAAGACACACGAATGTAAGGTTGATTACTATTAATGTCGATTGTCGTGATAACGGTATATGGCCTCGTTATGTCGAGATGTTTTTGAGCGATCGTTATGTCGAGATCACGAGAAAATTACTATCATGCCCGCTTAGAACTTGAGAAAATGAGATACTAGTAGCAATACGTTACTGCCGTGGATATTCCAAATTATAGCCATCAAAGCGTCTCAGCTGGAAAAACGCTGTGCCACCAAAGCGTTCTCAAGCGCCACCAGTTGTCGTTTTAAGAAGAGCGCCTGACATTTTTTCAGCTGGCTAAAAACACTTTGGTGGACACACGTTAATTGAATATTTATTGTTAGGTATATGGCCTATTAGTGTTTTTAGCATTTATCCAAAATACTAGTGCCAAACCTGAGAAAGTAGACCAGAATATTCCACTGCGTTCCTGGACACGCAATTTGCGTAGCTGTAATTCATAGGCGGGGATTATGCTAATTGTGAATGAGCGAGCACGAGCGCCCTATTTACGAATGATTGGAATTCATTAACATACACATGTTTAACTATCAAATCAGACGTTTACGAAGCGTTTGTGGATCCGGAGGAGAGTTTTCGGGAAGTTCCGTTTTACATGCAAATTACTCAGAATTTACTCCTATATTTACGAATGTATCATGAATGAGACCCAATAACTTTATACACGGTGCACTTTCAGATTTAAAACTTTGAAGGATGTTTTCATTCACTTAGAGCTGTGTTACACACTGCATGAAAGGTCATTTTCGAAAATACATAATAGGGGCATTTTAACGCAGTACACGTAGCAAGTTTTTTTAATTTTTTATTATATAATTAATAAAAATAAAACAGATAGAATAGAAAAGAATAGAGCAAGCTAGTGTTCAGAGGCATTTTTTGATTTTGTTAATTGTATAATAAATAAAAAGAAAACAAATAGATAGAATACAAAAAGATTAGAAAAGCTAGCTAATGAAAAACAAACATTTTAAAAATAGCATTTGTAAACTTTCTGCAAATATGTTCTGTAATTGTTGTTAATAAATAATAAAAAAACAGTCTAATAATTTGCAGTTTAAGCCTGTTAAATGTTAAAAACTATGGGTTATAAATAAAAATTATTCTTGTCGACTTTACATAATTTTGGAACTCACTGTGTAAATCTATTTTAAATTTGTCAAAATTAATTCCATGATTAATTACAATTAATCACAGAAACCTATTTGAGTAATTGGTTTAAATTTTGTTTTAATGATTCACCAGCATATTTTAAAGAAATTAATACTTTTATTCAGCAAGCACACAAAATGAGCAAAAGTGACAGTAAAGACTTTTACATTATTACAGAAAAAATGTAATTCAAATAAATACTGTTATTTTGAACTTTCTATTAATCAAAGAATGCTGACTCCTGGAAAAAAAAATATCACGGTTTCCACAAAAATATTAAGCAGCACAACAGTTTTTTTTTTTTTTATCGATAACAATAAGAAATGTTTCTTGAGAAGCCAATCAGTATATTAGCCCTCTATGCCATGAATGTTTATTTTGGATGGAAGAAAATATTCATCCCATTTATTGGGAGCTTGGGGGTTCCTGATAATAAATAGATTATAAAATGTGCCGAACCTGATATTGGTTTGTTGCCTGAGGGCAATACTGTGCTATAAGGGTACTGAAACACCAAAGTTTTCTATATAAGAGGAATATGGAAAACAAGCAATATAAGCATTAAAGAAATGTGTGTGTGTGTGTGTGTGTGTGTACCCATTGCTGTCCATAGGTGTCCTCCAGGTCATTAACTGCACGACTGTCCCAATCCAGTCGAATTCCCAGCAGCGTTTGAGGCAGAAAGCCATTCTCAGCCATGATCACAAAATAGGTAAAGAATCCTCCCAGCGCCTGGATCATACCTACACACAAATAACACAAACACACACACACACACACACACACACACACACATGTAATTGCTTTTATCCCTGCAGAGCATGAAAAGCTATTTTATTCACAATATTAATCAGAAGCATGAGGCCTATTCACCCCCCTCAGATTTCTAAAGTGGTTTTTCATTGACACTTATGGTGCAAAATCAATTTTTTTCTTTGTAAAATAAGTTGCATGATTATTCAGGATAAAAATGTGTTTGTACTCACCCAACACTATCCTGTATAACAAACATAAAACAAAGTAATAAGTAGTTAAAAATTGCTTTTCCCCCTTTTATCATGTCTTCTCTTTCCTAGGGCAACAAGTGAACCTAGTGGTCCATCAAAAAATATGTGCATGATGCCTCTGATGTTCATTTGTTTGCACAAAGTAATTCTTCAAGGACTACAAAGTTTACAAGAATTAATCTATAAAGGGCATGTGTGTGCGTTCGCTGATATCTGTGTGCAAGTGCACTTGAGGCTGACCGATCTGTCCGTAAGCCATGCTGATGAGCCTCTCATTCACCAGCTTGTCAGTTTTGGGGTTTCGGGGCTGACGCTTCATAATGTCACTCTCTGCCGACTCGTATGCTAGAGAGATTGCAGGAACCTGAGAGAGAGAGAGAGAGAGAATGATGACTGTGATGACAAAGATGCTCGTGTGTGTGTGTGTGTGTGTGTGTGTGTGTGTGTGAAATGGTCTGGTGTCTGGTGCCCGAGGGTAGTATCACACTTGACAGGAATTGGAAGTAAGACTGAATGCGCACAAGTGTGAGTGTGTATAACACACCATGTCAGTGCCAAGGTCGATGCAGAGGATAGTGACGGTGCCCAGAGGCAGCGGCACACTGGCAATGATGAAGAGCAGGAAGGGTGTGATCTCTGGGATGTTACTGGTCAGCGTGTACGCAATCGACTTCTTCAGGTTATCAAAGATCAGACGACCTAAAACACAGAGTATTTTATTTTATTGAATATATATATATATATATATATATATATATATATGCATTTGGTTTAATGCAATAAATAAATTGAAAGAAATAAATGTTTTACATTGTGTAAACCAGTCAGGCCAATTAATTTAGAAATTTGAAAAAAAAAATGAAAATTTGTAATGCTTCACTTATTTTTTGTCCTAATACTTAATATTCCTTTTCTGTCTTACCCTCTTCCACCCCTGTAACAATTGAGGCAAAGTTGTCATCCAGCAGGATCATGTCAGCAGCTTGCTTGGAGACGTCTGAGCCAGAGATTCCCATGGCAACGCCAATGTCAGCCTTCTTCAGAGCAGGGGAGTCATTCACCCCATCACCTGTCACTGCCACTATGGCACCCTGCAGCCAGAGCCAGCCAATCAGAATCAGAGTCTCAGACCAGTCAGCCAGTCAGAATCAGAGAAAGAGCTTTCAGGTATTCAGAATTAAAGACCAGTCAGAAAATCAAAGGGAAAAAGAGTCAAAAAGTCTGCCAGGCAGTCTGAATGAAGGCATTAAATGTGTGCTCTTGTTTAGAAATTTTTGGTAAGTCCCAGTATCGAAAATACAGTAAAAACAGGCATACTGTGCAATATTATTATAATTTAAATTTTAAAATAACTGCTTTCTATTTTAATATTTCTATTTTAAAATGTAATTTATTCCTGTGATGACAAAGCAGAATTTTCACCTTCACTATGCCAGTCTTCAGTGTCACATGATCCTTCAGAAATCATTCTAATATGCTGATTTATAGAACAGAAAACATTTCCTATTATTATCTGGGTTGAAAACAGTTGTGCTGCTTAATATTTTTGTGGAAACCGTTTAGCATTTTTCCATGATTCTTTGATGAATAGAGAGTTTAAAAGAACAGCAATTGAAATAGAAATCTTTTGTAACATTAAAAATGCCTTTACTGTCAGTTTTGATCAACATAATGCATCCTTGCTGAATAAAATTATTAATTTCCTTTTAAAATTTTTGTTTAACCCCAGTAACTGGCCACTTCCAATTGTAAAATAAACAAATCATGACAATGGCATCAGTAACCAAAATATTGCTTTTTTTTCGCCATGAACAAAACAATTACATAGAGGACCTAAGAAACACCTGCTAAAATTAATGTGAACATAAAACTTCCAAAGGTCTGATATTTCAGTCTAGCTTGCATTTCGGTGAAATTTGTCATGTGTAAGACATCTAGTGTGTGATATTTTAATATTCACAAATACACAAACACACACACCTGTCTCTGGCAGCCCTCCACGATGATGAGTTTTTGTTGGGGTGAAGTGCGAGCAAACACAATCTCTGTGTGGTTCCTCAGAATATCATCCAGATACTCGGAGCTCATGTCCTTCAAGTCTGAACCATGAATCACACAGGCCTTAGCGTCTCTGAAATGCACACACACACACACACACACACAGAACAGTGCCAAGTTCCATTATCTGTGAAGAAGCAATAAAAGCAGATAAAAACCCATTCAAATAGATTTAGTTTACACACACATATATGCACCCAGACTCTCAAGCAAACACTCAAAAGAGACAGCTTCACACACACAGACCGTGGATTGACTTGGCTCAGAGGTATATTAAGTCTTTCAGCGATATCCTCCACCGTCTCGTTGCCCTCAGAGATAATGCCCACGCCTTTAGCAATGGCCTTAGCGGTTATAGGATGGTCACCTGTTACCATGATAACCTGTAAATATGGATTGTGGTCACCATTGGCATTGGACATAAAATGCTGAACTGTAGATAAATGGATGGAGGGAACCTATAAATGGATACCTTAATGCCAGCAGAGCGGCATTTTCCTACAGCATCTGGCACTGCGGCTCGAGGCGGATCGATCATGGAGATTAAGCCCAGGAAACAAAGCTGGTTGACCGGGAAATTCACATCATCACAGTCAAACTCAAACCCCCTCGGAAACTGTGAGGGAGAGAGGAACAGGTGGCAGAACCCTGAAAGAGAGAGAGAGGGTAGAGAATTAAAGAAGGAAGGAAAGAAAGAGGACAGGAGGGAAGAAAGAACTTACCTAGAACCCTCTCGCCCAGTCCGCCCAGCTCCATGTACGCTCCCTGAAATGCGTCCTTCCAGTCCTCGTCCATTGGCATTTCCTCACTGTTGATCATTATGGTACTGCACCTGCATTACCAATCACCCATTACTCACAGTTATTGATTAAAGATGAAAATTATTGTCAACAATCACAGATATGAATCACAGCTATTGAATTTTGACGGATCAACAATAATTACAGCTAGTAATCAGAAATAGCTGTAATAAAATAATTATGATGTATCGTAAATAAACAGTTATTTATTCATGTTTGCTTATTGCCAATAACAATAAGCGTTAGTAACAATAAAAAGTGTTATTTTTGTATATTTTTTTATACTATTAGTATTTATTAATATTTTTAATGAGCTTCTATTTAGTTGGTTTTAATTTTATTTAAGTTATAGTAATTTTGTTATGTGTTTTTGTCAATTTTATTAGTTATTTTTATTTTTAATATTTATATTTAGTGTTAAGCTATTTTTAATTTTTTTAGTTTCAGTCATTTTAATAATTTTTTACTTAAATACATTTATTTTAATTCAGTTGAAAGGGCAAAATTTCTAATTTTATAAAAAAAAATTAAGCTTAAGTTTTCATCCAATATTTATTTTTATTTAATTTTATAAATGTAAGTATTATTTTATTTCAAATAACAAAAATTATTTTATTTTAATAGTTTTTTAGTTCACAATAACAATACTGCAATAATCACATATATTAATCATAATTGTTGAATTATGATGAATAGTTAAAGCTCTTATTAATCAATAAAAAGTATGACGTCTCATCATTAATCACAGCTATTGATTCAAGTTATTTCTGTTCTATATATGGATTTCATGTATCAAACTCTGGTATTGATTACCTGTCCAGAATCCTCTCTGGGGCTCCTTTCATCACCAGCAGGTGTCCAGTGGGACTGTCTTCTATCTCGTGAATAGACAGCTAAGATAGAGAGATGGGGATTATTTATATCTTAATCGATATCTGTATGACATCGACATCATTTGTTTGTTTAAAATCTTTACAGCTTTGGCTATGTGTTTCTTGTAGGTGCACCTGGTATTTGTTAGTTGAGTTGAATGGGATTTCTGCCACTTTTCGGTTGTTGTCTCTGAGAGTCTGAACACAGCCGGATGAGAGCTCAACACACTTCAGCAGAGCAGACTCTGATGCATCACCTGCTGTGTCCCTCTACAAACACACAGAAACTCACAACGTCACAAATCAAACAACAATAGAGCACAGTCCCTCATCTTAATTATAATTAATATCAATGTACATTGCTGTTTGAAAGTTTGAGGTCGGTGATATTTTAAAAAAGTTTTTGAATGTCTTGAAGTCTCTTAAAATAACTTGTTTATATAAATGGAAAATTTAAAAAGTAATTTATTCATGTGATGTCAATGATGAATTTTCAGCTGCTATTATTTCAAAAATCATTCTAATATGCTGATTAGGTGTTCAATAAAGATTTGTCATTAGTATGCAATTTTCACAAGATTCCACAAGTATAGCAATGTTGACAGTGAGGAGCGTTATTTTTTTCCAGTGTTTGATTAATAAAATTCAATGCATACTTGCTGAATAATTTCTTTAAAAATAATTTAAAATCTTATTGTGGTTTTGTATGTGATATATTACCTTGCGCACAGGAATGTTCTCTTGTCCATGTTTGAAGACAGCACGGTTACAAATTCCTGCCACCCGAGACAGAGAGAACCATGTAGGAGAGCTTTTATCAAAGCAACAGCCTACACACACACACACACACACACACACACACACACACACACACACACAGAGTGACATAAGAAAAGAAGAGATTTGGTTAAATGTGCTCAAACAGATATACAGATGTATGAACAGATCAAGAGAAGAATTATCCCCGTAAATGTTCAAAGATATCAAAACATTGCCCTTTTAGCAGATGATTTTCATCTAAAATGACCTAACATATGCTAATTACCAGGAAAGTGTCCTTAGAGGATTATGGGTAAAGTGCCTTGCTCAAGGACACAATGGCCACCGTAATTGTGATCAGCAACTCTAATTGACACTGGAAGCTTACATTGTGTCCTAACCAGGCATGTTTTCATCCAAAAAAAATAAAAAATTCTGTCTGCACTGAAACAGAATATGCTGTGGGTTCTGACACAAGCAGTCAGATCATATTTGCAATAGATCTGTGTGAAAAAGAGACTGAAAATCAAGACACTATTTACTGATTAAACCTATGTGTCTACTACTTTCACTTGATTGGTCCGTGGACCTCAAAGCATTCTAACCTGATTGGTCCTCGGTGGTGTCGGCCTCGTGGATCTGGTTGTCAAACCACATGTGAGCGACAGTCATCCGGTTCTGAGTCAAGGTTCCAGTTTTATCTGAGCAGATGGTGGAGGTGGAACCTAGAGTCTCCACGGCCTCTAGATTCTTCACCAGACAGTTTTTGCGAGCCATGCGCTTAGCAGTCAGAGTCAAACACACCTGAGAGAGATTGAATTGAGTTAAAGGAGAGACGACAATGTGTCATGGTCTTTCTGCTTTTTGAAAAGGGTTTTTGTGGGTCTGTAAAAATCTATGGCAGATGGAGCCTTACAAAGAGAAGGATAAAAAATAAAAAGAATGAAAGTAAAAAAACGTCTGTGTCTGTGTATATTACTGTTCAAAAGCTTGGGTTCGATTTAATGTTTTTATGCTCACCAAGGCTGGTTTCATTTGATCCAGTACGAATTATTACAATGTGAAATATTGTTGTTACAATTTAAAATAACTGTTTTACATTCAAATATATGTTACTGTATTTCTTTGATGGCAAAGCTGTATTTTCAGCAGCCATTTCTCCACTCTTCAGAAACCATGATGCATTTTTTCCAGGATTCTTTGATGACTAGAAAGTTCTAAATAAGAGTATTTATTTGAAAAAATAATTCTTCTGTAACATTAAAAATACTTTACTGTGACTTTTGATCAATTTAATGCACCCTTGATGAAAAAAACTTACTAACTCCAGACATTCAAATGGTAGTGCATATGAATGTCACAATATGTGTTTGTATGAGTGTCTCACCGTGACAGTAGCCAACAGACCCTCAGGAACATTGGCAACAATAATACCGATGAGGAAGATGACGGCCTCCAACCAGGTGTAGCCCAGAATGAGTGACAGGACGAAGAAGGACACACCCAGGAAGATGGCCACACCTGTGATGATCTGAATGAAGTGCTCGATCTCCATGTTGATGGGCGTCTGACCCACTTCCAGACTAGACGCCAAAGATGCAATGCGGCCCATCACTGTACGATCACCTGTAGCGATCACTATGCCATTGGCTGTACCTGCACATACACATAAATCAACCAATTCATGTGTGAACGGAAGAAAAAGGAGTGTCAAATAAATAAAAGAATGAATGCGTACAAAAAGGAATAAATTAATGAATGTGCTAAAGAACAAATAATTGATCATTTGAATGAATGAACAATCAAACACACTAATTATTATGCATGAATGAATAAAGTAATGAGTGAAGGACTGACCTTCCACACAGTTGGTGGAAAAGAAACTGATGTTTCTGGTCTCCAGAGGGTTTTCATGAGTAAACTCTGGAGAACGGGTCTGAGGTTCTGACTCTCCGGTGAGAGATGAGTTATCCACCTGAGTAAGACAGACAGGAGGTACAGAAGAGAGGATGTTCTCTTTCTGATCTCAGGCTTCTTACTAAAACTATAGGTTGATAAACAAAGCTGATCTCAGATCTGAGATCTTCCTCTTAATATCTCTACATCACTCGCACTCTCTCTACCTTGCAGCCGCTGGAGGAGATGATCCGAAGGTCTGCTGGGATTCGGTCTCCACCCTTGATCTCCACCAGGTCTCCCTGAACCACCTCTTCAGCATTTATCTGAAATTTCCCTCCCTCACGAATCACCAGAGCTTGCTGAAAGAAATAAAGTCCATTCCAAAGTTCCTCAAACATGATGATGAAAAAAAAAGTTATTTAGGGAGAGGCCTAAATCAGTGAGCATGTCAGAACAGAGTTTGTAATATGCAACCTACTCTATTAAAGAAACACATTCACGTTTGTATCTGTATGAGTGTGAATATATGAAGAGTTCATTTGCAAAAACAGATAACTCCGTTTTTAACAATTCTCAAAAATCATGTTTTTTCATTGTGCATTCCAATTAATCTCAATGAAACTGCATTGTTGTTTTTTTTTAAAAATAACAAAAAAATAAAAAAAATAAAACACAATAAAAGCATGATAACATAAAAAACATGATTTTTTTAAATTTTACAAAATGGAGTTATCTGTTTTTGCAAATAAACATATATAGATGATATATCACTTTACCATGGGGCCATATTTTTTTTAAATGACCATTTTAGTCAATTAATTATGCTTTCTTTTATGTTACATGTATTTATGCATTTAAAGTAACTTTAAAATGATTTTTTATAATTTAATTTAAAAATTCAATTTATTGTGCTTTCTTTTATTTAACATTTATACTGTTTTTAATTTTAAAGTTACTTTAAAATGACAACATTTAATTTAATTTGATTGAGTTTAATTATACTTAATAAAGTAATTTAGCAAAACGAGGAAAAATAAGAAAAACAAATACATTTTCATCCTCGCCTTTAGCTAGTCCCTGTCTTTTATATTGCTCCTTATTTCTTTACTTTATTTCACCATATTTATTCTCTGTATTGTCTATTTCTGTACCGTTGCAATATTGTAACCAGCATGCCAACAAAGCTAATTCTGAGATGGGGGGGGGGGGGGGGGGGGGGGGGGGTGACGTGGTTTCTTTCATAAGTTAAGAAGGATTTACATACATTTATACAAATCATACATTGGGCTTTTAAATGTTAAAAGGGATTTACATGGATTTATGTAAATCATATAAAATATTGCTCATAATGGTTTCCGTTTGGGATTTGGTATTCATTTAGCAAACACTTTTATCCAAAGCAATCCACTGCTGTTATCACACTAACCTGAGGCACCATGTTTTTGAATGATTCCATGATCCGAGAGCTTTTGGCTTCTTGATAATATGAGAAGCAGCCGGTTATGATGACCACAGCAGATAGAACCACACCCAGATACAGC
Organism: Schizothorax lantsangensis; assembly: GCA_027422415.1. Classification (NCBI taxonomy): domain Eukaryota; kingdom Metazoa; phylum Chordata; class Actinopteri; order Cypriniformes; family Cyprinidae; genus Schizothorax; species Schizothorax lantsangensis. The sequence continues at coordinate 30,535,771 of CM049845.1, forward strand.
TGCAGTAAACCAGAGAGAGGGAAACACAAGTCAAGGGTCAGGGGGTTCAAAACCACTCACAGTTTTTAGCTGATAAGGTGTAAGCCAAGACTCCACCACTCCTTGTTTCATCTGTAAATATTTTATAGAAACAAAAATAGACAACCTTATGCAGCTGCTGACATCTTGCAGTTTATTTAATTATACTGTAATTTCTGAGTCTAAATCTAAATCTAAATCTAAATAATTGCTAAGGTTTCTCAGGGAGAAAGCCCACCAGCCACCTCAAAAGTTGCCATATTTTAACCACATTTACATGAAAAATAGACATTAACATTGCAAAAGAACAGCATAGTCAGACCATTTTAAAGATACACATAAAGAGCAAAAGTCTTAAACTAAACAGTTTAGAATGGGTAACACACAAAAATCACGGTGTAAAAGAGCAAACACAGTTAAATGATCCTTAACTTCACATTTTCATTTATCACTGACCCTAAACTGTCCCACAAGCAGCTGGGAGCTCAGTCCACAGACTGGGACTCATTCATCATACTGGATATGGGACAGCAGAGCTAAAAGCAATGTATCCACCTCAGTCGCCAACAACGTGCGCAGCAGGTTTTAATTCCCCTCTGGTGGAGTGAAACCAATTTAACTCTTCATTTTTGTGATTTCCTCTTTTAATCGGCTTAAATACGGATTTTAGAAAACTTAGAGATTTGTAAAAAGGAACTTGCACAGGTATTAGTTAAATATTAGAGACATATGAGTACTTTCAGGCCTACTACTTTTATGAATTATAGTGTATGAATGACTCATTTGTGATACCAGCATCTCCTTATAATGAGGGTTGTTTCTGATTTGAGCAATGAGTAAGTGGAATTTTAAAATAGGAAACTAGAGATTTGTAAAAAGGAATTAGTTAAATATTACAAACATATGGGTACCTTTACTATGAATTATATTATTTTATTTTTTTATTAATACTTGTTTGAATGACTAATTTATGTCAACAGCATCTCAAGCTTTTCATAATGAACCTTGTTTTAGATTTGCTCAATAAGCAGGTGGGATTTTTAAATATTAATTCCTTTCACAGCTAGATGAAAAATTGTTTTTAAATGCACAATGCTACACTACAGCACACATCACCTACAATAAGCTCAAATAACATTTAGACAGATTTAAACCTGTGTCTCTTACATGAGCACCATAAGTCAGTGTGTCTGGAACAGGCCACAGCTCTCACAACAACTTACAGTCTTATTGGCTGCTTAATAAGCCCTCTCATTCTCATTGGCCGGATAGTTAGTGCACTCACATTGTCATTGACAGGCTCATCCTCAGTGGCTGCCTGAATACTGTAGGCAAAAAAGCAGAGGATGGCACCGATCCAGAGCAGGATGGAGAATCCTCCGAACAGCTGCTTACAGAACTTCACCCACTCAGGTGTGGTGGGTGGCGGGGTCAGCGAATTTGGACCGTCGCGGGCCAGAATTTCTAGCGCTCTCTTATGGGTCAGACCCTGGTGGGATGGAGACAAAGTTACTCAAGATTCCCTGCAGCAACTCTGAAGATTCCCTGCTGATAAATATAGCTTGAACCAGTCTAAAGTGGTTTACTGATCTAAGGTGGTCAACAGGATGGTGGTTTTAGAGAGGTTTTGGGCATTCAGCAGCCAGGTCAGGATTAGAGAACAGGGCAGCTTTTTCCAAAAGCATTATAAGGCTCGACTGTGGGTTCTACGTTTATACTTAGGCTTACAATGCTTTTGAGAAATGCAGTCCAGGTTAACTAGGCTGGAATAAAAAAAAATAAAAAAAAAAAAAAAATATATAAAATAAAATAAAATAAAATAAAAACAAGCTTCTCAAGGTTCATAGGAAATCAAGCCACTTTTACATACAATACCACAAAACAGGGAAAAAAATGTGAATACCAGCTAGACAAGCTTAAACCAGTAAACTAAGCTGCAGCAAAAAGTTACAAAATATCACATAATAGCTAAAAAAAATATATATTTATTTAGCTAAAGCTTTTTTTCCCAACTAATATCACTTAATAATATATATTCCAACGCCTTGTTTAGTTGGCCGTGGGGGCGCTGCTTGAATGTGCCGATGGGTAAAATGTCATCACGATTTGAAAAATATCCGAATCATTATTGCAAATGTCGAGGGTGAAAGTAAAGATGACTCACTCCGGCAAGGTCAACTCCATAACGAGTACTGAGCTCATCTAGAGACAGCTTATGATCATCCTGTAGAAACACACACTAGAACATCAGATACAACACAACACTTCATGTTTGCCAATTAGTTGAATCATCAAATTGCATCACATTCTTTTAGAAACAATTTCATTGTTTGATTTCTAATTATCATCTCTTACACTCTCATACCTGCAGGCTCACACACTTTCTCTCTTTTTTCATGTACACATATGCACGACACAATAAAATAACTTCTTACCAGTGACACCTCTTTCTTCAGCTCATCTAAATCTTTCTCTTTCATCTTTCTCTTTCCTCCCTTTGGAGCAGCCTCAGGGCTGCTTTCATGTCCGGACTGAGACAGAGAGAATAATACCAAGAGAATAAAATGTTATTACTCAGATGTTGCTCCTTCATAGCTTATGAGACTTCTCACTTTCATATATACATATATTCACACTTTTTCTATTTATATTTGTAATGAATTTGTAATACATCACAGGAATAATTTAATTTTAAAATATATTAAAACAGAAAACAGTTATTTTAAATTAAACGAATACTTCACAATATTACAGTTTTTACTGTTTTTTGATCAAATAAATAAAGCATTGTTGGACATTCCTATACTGTTCAAAAACTTGGGAAATGCTATATATATTAAGACTATATTAAGAATTTTTTTTACACATTACTATCTAGGGGAAAAAGTGCACTATTAATAAGTGATTTCAGTTGAGATTTTTCTTTCCTAAAGGTATTCATATCATGTTTGCACATATTTGTTAACTAGTCAGCTGAATATTTATAACTGAATCATAATTTTTCACCTGAACTGTAGCTCTGTACTTTAATGAACACCATAATATTAATGCAGTCATAGTTATGCCTTTAAAACTACATACAACAAGCTATGTAAAACTATGGCAGATCTTTGATCTGTTATCAAACACTGAGTGTGCCTGAGCATATCGGTTCATGTAAAGTAGTGTACTTTGTGCTCGTCGTTGGCAGTAAAAGTGAGCGGTGTGCTGACACACTAGGAACAGGGTGTCATGGAAATCACCTGGTCCTGTCACTCTTACTCAGCTGTGACTGTGTGCGTGTGTGTCTGACACGTGTACAGATAGAGCAGCATGTGGAACAGAGAGAAGATCATTCATTACGCCTTAAATCAGACCTCTTTTCTGAATTAATTCATATTAATACCAATCAAACAAGCCAGCCTGAACTATCACACCTCTCAGCTTCATTATGAGCATACAGACTACATCTTATCAGTAAAATAATGTTCAGATAATCACACACATGTCAGATATCACAGACAGACACAAACTTATTATTTCACAAACATTATAAATTAGATGCAGCTTCCTCTGTGAATCAGGGGAAAATTTGTCAGGAAATGTTCAGGTCATATTTTCCCACCCCAGAATTAAATATCAGTTATAAATTAATTTTAAACTTTTGTTTGCATTGTGACATTTTTATGTAATTCATAAGCCCCATTTCTCCTTCCTCAATCATTTCATCGTCATTACAGCTACACGTGAAAAATGTTTTAATGTTACTTTTGTATTATCTTACATTATTTATTAAATTGTAAATTAAAATTGTTTTTCAATAATACATATATTGTTATTTTTAAAAGTGTTATTAAAAGTGGGATTTGTAAAGCTGATTTTATTTTTTATAGCAATAGTAAGAATGAATATTAGCTTAATTGATATAAAAATAATGTCATAACATTAATCATTTTTATGGTTTTAAAAACATTATTTATTCTCTTATATGCAAATTATAATTACATTTTTGTTCTTTCTATTTTGTTATGACACATCACTCAAATATTTCTTTGTGATATTCACCTTCCACCTCCTTTCTGTCTCTTATCTCCCACACAAACATATTCCTACATAATCATGCTGTATTCAGAAGAAACGCTGTGATACTAAACAATACATTATTTAAGGGTGCACGGCACTCATAACAATCTGTGAGAGAAAGAAAGAAAGCCGGCGAGAGAAAAGGATAGACAGAATAATTGATGAAGCACCACAGGTAGACACTCACCCCTTTTCCCATGTTCGTTGTTAATGAACTGACGCCCAGATTTCTCCCACTCTCCCCTCACACGTGTGGAAGACACTGGTGGCTTTTTTTGGAGGTAACATACCCCTTCTCCACCTGATAACACACACACACACACACACACACACAGCCTGTTCGCTCCCCCCATTTGTGCCTCAGGGTAACCCGAAGCTCACTTCCCACCCCTTGCCCTTAAAAACACACAGACACACACACGACCTTCATGCCCACGGCTCTGTAAACCTGAACCTGCTACCGCTTTCCCCCTCTTTCTCTCTACCTTACACATACTTTATTATCATCATTAATTTTATGCTTGTTAGAAGGGCAGAGGAAGTGAGACGGCCTGAATTCTCCATCACCGAAATCTGTTGGTGATGATGCAGCTTGAGGATTTCTTTGCCATCTAAATCAAGCCTTGAGAATGTGGGAACTACAACTGCCATCAACGTCTCTGCCAGATCCATTAAGAACCGGACCGGAGAGAGCAGCTGCTCTCGTGACCCTGCTGTGCCCGGCAGTGATACTTGGCTGACATAAAAGTCTGTGATAAATCACATGAACTTCATGTGCTACACTATTCATTGTCTCTATGGAGGACATATTTCACTTTTTTGTTTTTTTTCTTTACTTTTTCTTTTCAGGCTAATGGTTTATAGATCAAAATGGTCTAAACTTAGCAGAGGCTGTCTGTGTGCACTGGTTTTAGTGTTTTATTATGTACTTATACAGTGCCGTGAAAAGGTTTTTTGCCCCCTTTCTGTTTTTTTTTTTTTTTTTACAAGAAATACTTAAAAGATTCATCATCAAACAAATTTTAATATTACACAAAGATAATGCAAGTAAATACAAAATGCAGATTTTAAATGATGATTTCATTTATTAAGGGAAAAAGCTGTCCAAACCTACCTGGCCCTACGTGAAAAATGAATTGCCCCCTCCTGTTTAATCATGAAATAACTGTGGTTAATCACATGATTTTAGAAAGCTGAGTTAAATTTCACTAGCCAAACCCAGGCCTGATTACTGCCAGATCTGTTGAATCAAGAAATCACTTAAATGGAACCTGTCTGACAAAGTGAAGCGTGCTTAAAAAGCAACACATCATGCCACGATCTAAAGAAATTCAAGAACAGATGAGAAACAAAATAGTTGACATGTATCAGTCTGGAAAGGGTTATAAAGCCATTTCTAAGGCTTTGGGACTCCAGCGAACCACAATCAGAGCCATTATCCACAATTGGAGAAAACTTGGAACAGTGGTGAACCTTCCCAGGAGTGGCCGGCCGACCAAAATTACTCCAAGAGCGCAACGACATCTCATCCAGGAGGTCATAAAAGAACCCAGAACAACATCTAAAGAACTGCAGGCCTCACTTTCCTCAATTAAGTTCAGTGTTCATGATTCAACAATAAGAAAGAGACTGGGCAAAAACGGCATCCATGGGAGAGTTCCAAGGCAAAAGCCACTGCTGACCAAAAATAACACAAAGGCTCATCTCACATTTGCCAAAAAATATCTTGATTATCCTCAAGACTTTTGGGCAAATATTCTGTGGACTGATGAGACAAAAGTTTAACTTTTTGGAAGGTGCGTGTCCCGTTACAGCTGGCGTAAAACCAACACAGCATTTCATAAAAAGAACATCATACCAACAGTCAAACATGGTGGTGATAGTGTGATGGTCTGGGGCTGCTTTGCAGCTTCAGGACCTGGACGACTTGCTATAATTGATGGAACCATGAATTCTGCACTCTATCCTGAAGAAAATCCTGAAGGAGAATGTCCGGCCGCCAGTTTGTGACCTCAAGCTCAAGCGCACTTGGGTTATGCAGCAGGACAATGATCCCAAACACACCAGCAAGTCCATCTCTGAATGGCTCAAGAAAAACAAAATTAAGGTTTTGGAGTGGCCAAGTCAAAGTCTGGACTTAAATCCGATTGAGATGCTGTGGCATGACCTTAAACAGTCCTTTCATGCTTGAAAACCCTCCAATGTGGCTGAATTAAAACAATTCTGCAAAGAAGAGTGGGCCAAAATTCCTCCACAGCGATGTGAAAGACTCATTGCCAGTTATCGCAAACGCTTGATTGCAGTTGTTGCTGCTAAGGGTGGCACAACCAGTTATTAGATTTAGGGGGCAATTACTTTTTCACGTGGGGCCAGGCAGGTTTGGACAGCGTTTTTTCCCTTTATAAATGAAATAATTATTTCAAAACTGCATTTTGTATTTATGCGGGTTATCTTTGAGTAATATTAAAATGTGTTTGATGATCTGAATCATTCAAGTGTGACAAATATGCAAAAAAAGAAAAAGGAAGGGGGCAAAAACTTTTTCACATCACTGTATATATACAGTATATATATATATATATATAGAGAGAGAGAGAGAGAGAGAGAGAGAGAGATACAGTGCCTTGCGAAAATATTCATACGCCTTCATTTTTTTCACATTTTGTTATGTTGCAGCCTTATGTTAAACTGCTTTAAATTACTTTTTAAACTGCTTTAAAAAAATGTTTTATAGATTTGTGACAACTTTGCAAATTTATTAAAAATAAAACACTGAAATAAGTACATTGCATAAGTATTCATACCCTAACTCAGCACTTAGTTGAAGCACCTTTACAGCCTCAAGTCTTTTTGGGTATGATACAACAAGCTTTGCACATCAGCATTTGGCGATTTTCTGCCATTCTTCTCCTTGCCTCTTTACCTCTTAAGCTCTGTCAGCTTGGATGGGGCTGGCAGATATTTTCAGGTTTCTCCAGAAATGTTTGACTTCAAGCCCAGGCTCTGGCTACTCAAGGACATTCACAGAGTTGTCTATAAGCCTCTCTTGCTGTGTGCTTCGAGTCATTGTGCTGTTGAAAGGCGAACCTTCTGCTCAGTCTGAGGTTCTGAATGCTCTGGACTGGGTTCTCATTAAGGCTATCTCTACATTTTGCTGTGTTGAGCTTTCTTTCTACTCTGACGAGACCCTCAGTCCCTGCCTCTAAAAAAACATCCTGTTAGGATGTACTGTGCAGGTCATGAGCAGTGCCTGGTTTGGTTTCCTTCAAACATGATGCTTGGAATTGAGGCTCAACAGACCAGAGAATCTTGTTTCTCACAATCTGAGAGTTATTTGCATTGTTGCATAATCCAAGTGGGTTTTCATGTGACTTCACTGAGGAGAGGATTGAGTCTTGCCACACTGCCATAAAGACCGGATTGGTGGAGTGTTGCAGTGATGTTTGTCTTTCTGTAAGTTTCTACCATCTTGACATATGATCATGGAGCTCAACTAGAGTGACCATCAGCTTCTTGGTCACCAGTCTAATCAAGGCTCTTCTTTATCAATTGGTCAGTTTGGCCAGGAAGCCAGCTCTAGGAAGTGTCCTAGTTGTTCCAAACTTCTTCCCTTATGAATAATGGAGGCTACATGCTTCTGCGAACCTTCAATGCAGCAGAATTGTTTCTGAACTCTTCCTCAGATCGGTGCCTTGATGCAATCATGTCTCTGAACTCTACAAGCAGTTATTTTGACCTCAGGGCTTGGTTTTTACTCTGATATGCATTTTCTGCTGTTAGAACTTTTATTGAGAGGTGTGTGCCTTTCCAAATCATACTCATTTGAATGAATTTGCCACAGGTTAATTCCACTCAAAGTGTAGTAACCTTTACAAGCGATATGAATGCTCCTGAGTGACATTTCAAGTGTCCCAGAAAAGGGTATGAATACTTTTGTAATGGAATCATTTAAGTTTTTTTATTTCTAATAAATTTGCAAAGTTGTTACAAATCTGTTTTGTGCTTTGTCATGGTGTATGAAGTGTAGATTGATGTGGGGGGAAAAAAGTAATTTAAAGCAGTTTAACAAAGTAGCAACATAACAAAACGTGAAAAAATGAAGGGAATACTTTCACAAGGCAGTCAGTGTATATACTATAATTATGGAATATTAGGCTATATAAAATTAATTGAACCTGTTGCCCCATGTTTTGTTTTTTTTACAAAGAAATGTTTTAACCATTTAATTTTGATGTGTACTTAATTTGTTTATTGCTAGAAAAATCACAAATAAGGGTTTTAAAAAGTAAAATATGGTTTAAACTCCGTAGAAAATAAAACCAAATAGAATCGAATAAACGGCTTCTACAAACATTCCTTAGATCGACATGTTTAACGAAGTTAAGCACGCGCTTTTAGGCCTACTGACAATTTGTTGACAGCTAAAATGCGTCATTTTTGAACGTTTCAACTCCCTCTTTTGCACCCTAATCTTGAAATGTGCCTTTGTTTTAATTCTACAGCATATAAGAAACCTTTTAACTGCATTTTTAATCATTTTACTATCCATAAAACTTTTATGATAAAAGTTATATTCACAGCGTTCACCTGGTAGGCGCTCGCGGACAGAAGAAGCTTTTGCCAGAGGTAGTAACCATAGCAACAGGAGGCGCTCGAGCGCTGGGTCTTGGGAAATTGGAGCTTGGGAAATATATTTTCTCAAAACAGATGTTCAAGCAATGCAGACTAATAGATTAATAGAAAAGTATTTGAATTTCGTGTCAAAATATTTTTTAAACGGAGTTCCAATTATTTATAAAAGTAGCTAATGACTAGTAGGCCTAAATTCTGTACATTGCTATTCTTGTTGTGGTTATTAGTTTCGCAGCACTGTTAACCGTTTACATGATTTTATGATAAAAACTCTATGACATAATGTCCATATATATATATATATATATATATATATTTTTTTTTTAAACCACTCCCCCCGCCCCCACTGTGGGAATTCTCACTCCAAGTTGAACTCAGATGTTGGCAGCCCTGAAACCATACTTTATAGAGTTATTCACTCATCTGCATCACTGATGGTTTTTCAGGTGATTCTTTAAGTGGACACACAAAACACACAAGGGATCTGATTTTTTTTAATGACGTTTTTCTGAAATTATTTAAACTTGAGATTTTGCTTTTTACAAGACATTTTACAGAAAACCAAAGTTAGCTGCGTTAAAGTCAAAATAAAAGTAAAAAATAATTAGACTTTTTAATGGAGTTTGAAGAAAGAACGGTTACCTAGACCTGTACCAATACAGGTGCACAATACATACAACATGGGAATTCCCCGATATTTAAACACAGTTTAATGGCAGGTACCATGTGGCTGCTCGACATTTACTCTGAGATGCATAAAAAGCATCTGTCTGTAGGCTAACAAACACATTTCCCACAAGCCCTTGCAATTCTATAGCTTTTCCTAGCATTCCCAATGAGAGCCTCTGTCTGGTTTGGGGCTGACATGCATAGACATGAAGACTTGAACAGAAAAACATATCCTGTGAGACTGAGATGTTTATTGTACTTTGGCTTGACTTTTCACCTGAATATGAGTTCAGTCCAAGTCTTCATCCCAGTATTTCATAATTTATGTCTCTCTCAAAAACTTCCAAAAACCTTTCCACCCTCATTGCACCACTTCCCGTAGCCTTAACATGTCAACACCATGATGGTAAACACCGTCATGAAGAAACAACCACATGAATTCTGCCATGTCAGTCAAATGAAAGTGCAGAAATATTATTAAACATCATTAAACTCTATTACATTTCTGCTTCCAACACACAAACAGTCCCAGGGTGCTGCTGCACAGCTTGTCATTACTAACGATGACGTGACGAATGTTGCTACAATGTTGTTTTTATGTCGTTTTGTTCCCCAAACACGTTGACAGGTTACAGACATATCGTCAGACTTAAAACATAGTACATACACATGCAAAGGCGTGAAAAACACGCATCTATCGTAGTCAGCAGAGAGCTAGCTAAAATAACTTCAATTTTTTTTTTTACGGCCGAATGAAAATTTTTCTCCTGTGGGCAGCAGGGGGCAGGAGAGAGCACTGGGGTATTCTTACCAGCAGAAACAGGGGATGAGAAGAGGTGGTGGTGGATGAGCATTCATGATAGTTAGAGGAGGTTTAGAGAGAGGTGAAGTAAAACTATGACTCATGTTGGAGCGATATGGCCTTGCTAATGATATGTGTTGAGATGGTCAGGGAAAAAGTGCAACCATAGGAGCCGGCCCTCACTGGACAGAGGGAGACGGAGATAGTTCTCCAGTTACAAGAGAGTGTTAAAATAACCAGCTGTTTGTCAGACAACAGCTTATGCGGACAGACGTGAGAATTTGACTTAGAGTATCAAGTAACTCTCACAGCGTGTGTTTGAGTGTCTCTGCCAACAGTATCGACGTCATTTTGGGTATTTCAGTCACTGCAGTCAGAGCAAAAACACACCACAACTCTAAGTCAGATTCAAATTCCTGTCAAAAAGCTATTGGGATAGCACTTAAAGTTGCTTGATGGGATACATGATGACGCCATGAGTGTTAGTGTGTGTTGGACGAAATGTGAACAAATTTTATGTGACTGAAATGAAATTTTAACAGTGAGGAAGTGTGTGTTTGATTCCATGACTAAAAAAACTAGTGCTATATTTAGCTCTGAGTAAAAGAAGGATGGGGAGGGAGGCTACTTTAGGGGGCCAGCCTACAGGAAGTGATGTAATAGCACCAGTATATCAGACGACAAGAATGGTGAAAGAATAGTTGGAAAAGTAGAAAAAAAGACAAAAAAGGTGTCAGAAGTGCTATAAGAGAATAGGAAGACCAAAGACAGACAAAAACAGAGAGACAGGCAGTAAAACAGAGAAAAATAGAAAGAGAGGGAGGGAATGAGAAAAAAGGCAGTTAATATAAAGTTTCCAAAATCATTTTTTAACAAAAGTACAAAAGTGTGAAAAGTGTACAGCTTGGATTGTGTTCTTGTATAAGATTGTAGAGAGAGAGAAAGTTGTCTGTCACTTAACAAGAGGAAACCATTCTGCCACTATTACAGCTCTCACAAACTATCAGTGTGTGTGTAATGGATGGCTCTCAGCTCTGGGTTTTCTTGTGAATGACTTTAAGACTGTGTCCTAACCAGGTGCAGCACAACAACTTGTTTTCCCTGAAAGCAAAAACTGAGCGCATTTTCACAGAACAGATGTACAATATACGACTCGAGTGGGGTTCAAAAGTCCACAATGAAAACCTGGGATTTGAGCTCATTTAAACCTGGAAACATCCCAGAAGGTTTTTAGGATTTTTTGGTTTTTAGGACTTAAAATGCTGCACTATTTGTAGTTTAATGAGAAATACTGTGCATGTAAACTCGTTTGTACAGTAAGATGTTCTTGCTTCCACGTTTGGATCATCTCAAATCAGGTTTTACACAAACTTGTGGAGTTCAAGAAGCTTGAATGATGCTGTTATTAAAGCAATAAAGGGACCAATCAAATACTAACAGATTCTGAAATTCATATTACATTTTTAATTCATTTTTTAATCAAATTTTCTTTCAAATTTTTAAGCTGATTATATAGTTTTTCATCAAAAATGTATTGAAATTGAAAAATGCAAAATAGAAGCTATTCAGAATTTTGAACCTCACTGAATGCGGAGAGTGCTTTTGAATGAATAAGATTTTAATGTGGGCGGAGCTACATAGCTGAACATAAGGACAGAACATAAACAACCCACATGATATACAACTATATAATTATGTATTATAATGATAAAATATCTTGTCACAGCTGCAAGTAAATGCATAGATATTGTGTTTGTAGTTTGTAGATTTATCATGCCGCACATAGATTGGACACAGTCTTTTTATTTTATTTTTTGGAACTACACTTTTTTCATTTGGAATTGAATTAAAATGAGACAAACTTCACCCCTCTCCTGTCCTCCTGTTTTTAAGGATTCATATTTATCTCCTTGCCTCCAAAACTCTCCACCACCCCCTCTTTTCATACCCGTCTCTCTCACTTGAGAGTGAATTTGCGCGCGAGTTGAGAAAAGAACGCAGCGGGACTCGATTTAGTTTGCCCTCCCTCTCCCTCCTGTTTAGTGAGCTCTAGCTCAATGGTCATAAGAACCCTGTCCTGCCTGCCCATCCCCGCTGCCTCTTCCTGGGCTTGGGTCTGGGTGGAGGTGGCCCCGCTCAGGAGCTCTAGCTCTCTGCTCCACAATCCCTATTTCTTCTCCCTGCGAGACTCCTGTTTCTTCTTCTCTGATGCTGCCGCCTTCAGCTTGGCCGGATCCGTCACAGCCAAAGTCTGGAAAGAGAGAGGGAGTGTGGAGAGGGGAGGAGTGAGTCACTACAGGAGGAAAAGAAAGAGAGAGAGAGAGAAATAGAGGAATAAAAAGAAAGCAAGAAAGAGAAAGGGGAGAAGGAAAAGAAGGGCTTGTGGGTTAGGTGGGAATGGTCAGATGAGTTTAACGGATATGAGGAACCAGAATAAGGGAGGTAGTTTCATTACAGAAGAGAAGAAGAAGGAAAAAAGAGAGTGAAATGCTAAACGAGGGGTTAGAAGGAGATGAACACCAGGGGAACTTTCGGTTTCTGGAAAGGGAGGACAAAACAGGAAGTGGCCAGTTAGGGAGTGATAGTGTGACATCACAGCACCTAAATAAAAGAATCTTTATACAGCTGACCTTTGACCCCTTGGGATGCAGAAACATGTTTGATTATCTTTTGTTTTTTCATAAAGAAGGTTTAGTTCTGTCAGAAACCTGAAATGGTGCTGCATGTAACTCAGTTAAAGGTGAAGTGAATAATTTTTTCCAGTAAAATACTTTCTTTTAACCCAGTTTTACAGTGAGTAAAACATAACATTCTAGGTTTATGGCAGGATGTCCTGTTTGTCAAAATCATAAAAGGGTGGTAGGAGGGTTTTGGAAAGATATTGTCAAAAATAATGCCATTTTCGTTTGATGCTACTAGTAGTGCATAAATTAAACACTTCACCTTTAAAGGAATATTCCAGAATAAATACAAGTTAAACTTGATTACCACAGAATTTAGAATTCTGTTGACAGAACTTAACTTGTTTTTAACCCAAAAATATTCCTATGACATCAAATCTAGAAATATGTCCCAGAAAGGTTTACGGTTACTGTACATCTTATCTTTTTTTAACTGCTTTTGTAATATAAATACTTTTTAAACTCATGTAAAACTATGCAGCAAGTTTCCGCTATGGGATTTTAAAGTCCTGAGATCTTAGTTCTAGTCTGCAGCCCATAGACTCTTTATCAACCTGCCTTCAGTTCACTGGATATTGGAGGGTGGACTGGGTTTACACTGACAGAACCAAGAAAATAAAGAAGTGAAAGAGAAAGAGTGAAGCTGACAGGAGACGCACAGAGAGGAGCACAAATAGAGGAGCGTATACTGAAACAGAAAGAAAGAAGAAAGGCAATAAAGACAGAAAGAACATAAACAATGCAGGATTGGAAATCTGCTAGTTTGATCCTGTAAGAGATGAGATGTGTGTGAGGAAGGCAGTGGCTTGATTGTACATGATGGTGTTTGTCATGATATAATATATGATTAAAGCAGATACATGATTCAGTCTGACAGCATTTTACTGTTCACCTGTGGAGAGAACGGAGGACAGCAGGAAAGGGAGGGGACGAGACAGCTAGAGGAGAAAAATCAGTGATATGGAGGAAGTGAAGGATAATGGCATGGAAAGTGCACAGAAGAAAATAAACCCAGAGAGATAGAAAAAGAAAAGTAAGGTGGTATGTAAATGAATGGCATGTTAGCACAGAAAAAGATGTATGAGCTCCATTTGACTGCCAGCTCAATGACACTGATATGGTGATCCCTAAGTCCACAGGACCATAGTGAAGAGCCGAGAGTGATAATGAATTCTGAAATCTGGACCACAAATCAATTTCCATTTTCTGCATTTTGGTTTAACCTTTAATGTTGTCCAATAGGTATCATAAGAATTGTTATACCGTAGCCTAATATATATATATATATTTCTCTCCACATGGCTTATTGCACACGATTGCAGTATATGTAGCAAAAACAAACATGCCTGTGTCCTTGTGTCCTTCAAAAAAATGTAGTTTTGACACCAATGCTATATCCCAAATCTCCCCTGCTTCTATTTTTGATGAGGTACAGCTACTCTAGTCTAGACATGTACTGGATTATAAGTATGTTTACATGCATTGCGAATGAGGCTTCATAAACTGGCATGCAGACAGGAGCACAAACACTGAGGTAGATGTAGCTTTAATCGGAGTTTTGACTTCCATGAACCTGAAATTTCTTTAGAGCTTATTTTTATTACATTTATTTTTATATTTATTTATTAATATAAATTATTGCTATTTTATTTTACATTTTTTAATATTACAGTTTAATTTATTATATTTATTATATTATTTTATCTGGTTAAGCCTTAATTAAGCCTAATATACACTATCCGTCAAAAGTTTGGAATAATTAAGACTTTTTTTTGTTTTATGCTCACCAAGGCTGCATTTATTTGACCATTTTTAAAAAAATATATATTTTTAAATGTAATTTATTCCAGTGATGGCAAAGCTGAATTTTCAGCAACCATTACTTCAGTCCTCAGTTCAGCAAATATTAATTCTGTGCCACATGATCCTTCAGAAATCATTTTAATATGCTGATTTGGTGCTCAGTTATTGTAGGTGCTCAATTATTAATAATGGTTCTTATTATCACTGGAAATAGTTTTGCTCCTTAATATTTTTTTGTGGATTTTTTCCCCCTCAGGATTCTTTGATAAATGGAAAGTTCACATCTTGAATTATGCCTTTACCGTCACTTTTGATCAATTTCATGCACCTTTGCTAAATAAAAGTATTAATTTTTAACAAATCTTACTTACCTCAAACCTTTGAGTATTGTATCACAGTTTTTACAAAACCATTAAGCAGCACAACTGTTTTCAACATTGCTAACAATAAGAAATATTTCTTAAGCACCAAATCAGCGTATTAGAATGATTTCATGATAATGTGACACTGAAGCCTGGTATAATTGCTGCTGAAAATTCATGTTTGCATCACAAGAATATATTTTATTTTAACATATATTAAAACAGAAAATAGTTATTTTAAATTGTAATAATATTTAACAATTTACTGTATTTTTGATCAAATAAATTCCTCCTTGGTCAGCATAAGAACATAAATATTCTTAACTTTTGACTGGAAGTGTGTGGAAATGGACTGACCTAACTTGTTTTAAAAAGGACCTTGGTCAAAACTAACCACAGACAAAAGAGGGGGAGACCACTGGAGGACAGGAGGTCTTTAATAAAGCGCAAGTGAAAGAAACTAGCAAGCATGTGTGTATGTGAGTGTGTGTGTGTGTGTGTGTGTGTGTGTGTGTGTGTGTGCATGTTTAGAGTGGAAGCAGGTGGGCACTTGCCTGTTTTTGCTGTGATCCTTCTTTTCCTTTGCCCTTCTTGCCATGTTTACTAAGGGGACAAAAAAAAAAAATTGCGTGAACAATGTGTCCACCTGGTGGAAGGAGGACTCAACAGCTTGTTAAGATTGTGAAGGTACTCTGATTTTTTTTAACAGTTGATAAGTTGACAAGTTGTAGAACAGTAGTTCAAAGTTTATAGAACAAGCACTTGTATAGAAGAACTAATCACTAGATTTGCTAAAGTTAGTCATTTACAAGTAGAACAGTATATTGAGTTACTGTACATTAATACTTAATATTTATGGACAGACTATAATGGACAGGCAGCAGTTGGTTGCTCAAATGTCACTCAAATATGTGCAGTTCTTGGTAAAATAGCTGTGCATTTAGTCTGGCTATGCAAGAATAGGTGACTTAGTAGTCCCCAGTTTGGTTGGGGGTTCTGTCAATGCCTTGCTCATGACGTGTGTGTTTTTGTGTGAGTGTGTGACTGGTGGGGATCTGGGTTGTGTCGTGGTAAGCGTGTGTGTGTGAATAGGAGTATGTGTGTCAAGGCCGGGCAGAGGGTCAGGTCTGGCTTGAGGGAGCAGATGCTCCCAGACTGACCTCATGCTCAAGCTGAACACTCGTCTGGCGACCAGGAAACGCATCAGATAGTAAATTGCCACAACGAGGATCAGCAGTCCCAGCACTACGCCAATAATAGCCCCTGTTATCACACCAGCCTGGACTGGAACTGAGAGAAAAAGAGAGAATATAAAGTGAGAAGCGTTGAGGTCTGCAGATTTAAAGAGCTCCTGTACAGTTTTACTGATCTATTAGTTGCATTGTGTCTTTGGCTTAATGCACCTGTTTTATGTGGTGTGGGTTTTTACAGACACGACTATATTACTGAAAAATAACTCCAAACAACATCAATCAATGTCCACCTGGAAATGTTCTCATTTTTTCCACGGCATATCCCACTAATACCTCACTGAGAAGTTAGATTTACTGTTTAAAAGGGAAACAAAGAGGAAAATCAAAAACACCTGTGCAAAAAGCATTTATTTGATGAATTAGGCTCTGTGTGAGGCATTTGGATTCAACAATGGCTATTTTTCACAGAAATTGTACTCTCAGAAAAAAATGAGTGGAAACCACTCAGGTCTCTCTGCTTTACTGTTATTTTGTGCTTCCATTAGCAACAAACTTTCATCTTCTGCCATATGATCTCCTAGATTTTGTATGCCACCCTGGAATACGATGAGCCTAAAGGCAAAAAGCAGTCTTGATAGTAACTGCAGCATGAGAGGAAAGCAAAGGGTTTTCTTGTGCAGCACGTTTCTCTGCAAAGCAGCCATTTTTGGTTTTTAAAACCATTTTTTATTAGTGGATGAAGACAAAAATGTTCAAAGTGATCTGTTACCCTTCTCAAACACAAGCAGTCGAACGTTAGAGGGGCTGCCAGCAATGTCAGGTGGGTTCTTGGCGTCACAGGTGAAGGTTCCGTTGTCTCCGAAGTCGACGTTCTTGATCACGATAGAACCATCGCGGCGACTTGGGTTCCCCACAAATTCCAGACGGTCCCGGAACGGGCCTTTGTTATCCACATAGGGTGCTCCGCCTGCGTAGTGGAAAATCTAAATAATGATAGACAGGTTGTATTATCATTCCTACATCTTATCATAAAATGTAAAACTATCTTAGATTTGATTACATCAATTAAAAAACAAACAGAGAATTTTCACAGCAAATCTACTTACAGTGGAAAATGTGATTTTACAGATTTATCATTTTTGACTAAATTAAATGTACTGATAAACTAATTTACAAATCAAATGAAGTCATGCTATTCAATTCACTTCACTCTGTTCCACTGTATAGCGAATGAAATTAGATTTTGAATTAGAATAGAGATTAGAATTAGATTAGACTACTAGAATTACCTGTATGAACAAGCATCCAGAAATGAATGCAGCCGGTTGGCCAATTTAAGGACTTGCACGGCACAGTACAATTCCGAAAGCAGAACTACACCCACAAGGAACTAATATTTCTGTTTGCAAGGTAATTATCTCTACAAACCACACAAACACAAGGATATTCCCAAGAGGTGGGCATGTTCTCATACAGATATATGAGTTACACTACCAGTGCATACACCTTTAACAGGTTCAGGGAAATGCAATCACACTACATTAATAATATGAGGCTTCATGCTGTAATTGCAAATGAAAATAATTATTAAAAACGTGTGAAACTGAAGTAGCTGCTCTCAAGTAAGCACTGCCTTTTTAATTTTCTTTTCAGATATCCTGGAATATAGACCTACAATAAGGCATCCAGTCAAATTAAGTTCTTTTGATGTGGTTAAAATGCCTTTGTTGCCTTGGTTTGCTGAAAAATGCTTGACTATTCAGAAATAAGTGTGATGTTTAAAAATCAAATGAAATCAGTGCAATCAATCTGCAGATTAGTCAATTGATTTATTATAAAATGTTCTGTATGTTAGTTTTGTGTGTGTTTGTCTGTATAGAAAGTTCACCCAAAAACAAACATTTTCACTCATGTTCTGTCAAACCTGTATAACTTTCTCTCTTGCAAAGAAACACACACAAAAAAGATGTTTAGCAGTCTGTGCAGGCCCCTTTTTTTAACATAAGATGAAAGTGGATGGGGGCCTGGGTAAAGAAAAGAGAAGCCTGGACATTCTGCCAAATATCTCTTATGAGGTCCATGCTGCAATATGCTATATGGGTTGAGTAATTAAAAATGGATTTTTGGGTTAACTATGACTTTAAATAATTTCTTTCACATAACTGTAGACCAGAAAAGTTGTAGGTGTGTGTTAAAATAGTGAGTTTCTGCATTTGCATTTCTACGCACAGCGATGCTGTCTTTTGCTCCATCTGGACGGTAGTGCCATGAGAAGGTTACGTCTGGAGAAGTCCATTTCCAAGAGAAGAAAGAGCAGGAGAGTCTGACATCTGTGCCCACCAGCGCATGTCTCTCCCAGCTTGTGTACACAATAATAGCTGTGGTCTGAGAGGCTGGAGCATAGAGACACACAGAGTCAGGAATATTAGCCTACATGGGGACACAAATCTAAAAAAAATTATAAAACCGTAAAGTTAGAGATGTGAAATGCGAATAATAATTATAATTCTAAAAAACATCTCTGAAGCTTGAAAAGTCAACAATTTTTCACTAAAGATTTCTTTTAAATGATAGCCACAGAAATATTAATTTGCACAAATTAATATAATTAAAATGTCAAATGAAGTAAACAATTAGATCATAAATTCAACTGTGATTTTTTTTTACTTCCTCAATTTATTGAACATTACATATTATGTACATATACATATTAAAAAGTTTATACATAAAAAATTATGATTGTATGTATATATCCCTGACACAATAGTCTCTCTCGCTTCCTCTCTTTGTCTCCTTCTAATATATATATCATTTTTAAGAATATGGAATAGATAAAACTAAAAAATATGATAACATAAAACCGCATTTGTATTGTTAATATATTCAGCAGAGTAAGCATTTCAAGTACATGTTAGAAAGTATCACAAAAGCTTAAACTCATTGAATAGACAACTGATACAAAAATAAACCTTGACCCAGAAGGAAAAAAAGAACAAATGCTTGTTTTCGTAATGTCCTTGATACTGCAGTTTATTCTAGTTAATATTTTTGTAAATTTAGAAAAACAAAAGAAACAAATACAAATTAAAACAAATAATAATAAAAAAAGAACTAAAGACCTACAGATATAATTAAAAGAATAAAATGTTCTATTTAAAACAGAAAAGAGCAGTAAAAATTAAGGAAAGAGTCTCTCTATCCTGACTGTGTGATCAGTCCTTTCTGATCTGCCTCATTTCTCAAACCTGGCCAGTATTGAACAGGTAGGCAACAGGTGCACAAACGACAGGTGAGTCTGAACGTACAGTAATTCTGTCACACTGTATAGACACTTATGAGAAGGACTTCTGGTTAGCTTCAAAGTTAGTTTGTTTGCTTTGTTGTTACAAAATGATGAAAAGCAAGATGGATGAAATGTATTTACCTATGCCCAAGAGCACCACGGACGTCAGTGCCAGTACAGACAGCATGATCTCCCTCCGATCTCCCCGCAGGTCAGTATGTGAGGGGTTCCGAGAGAGCGAGGGATGGAGAAAGGAGAAGAGATGGAGGGAAGAAGGGAATG
Organism: Schizothorax lantsangensis; assembly: GCA_027422415.1. Lineage (NCBI taxonomy): Eukaryota > Metazoa > Chordata > Actinopteri > Cypriniformes > Cyprinidae > Schizothorax > Schizothorax lantsangensis. The sequence continues at coordinate 30,555,558 of CM049845.1, forward strand.
AGACCAGAGGGCATCAAGATGAGACTATTCAGTCCTGGACTTTATACCCAACCACACCCCAAACTTAAGCCCCGCCTCCATCACCTCATTATCTCTTGCCTTCTCTTTGGCCCCGTCCCTGACACGATAGTCTCTCTCGCTCCCTCTCTTTATCTCCTTCTAAAAGACAGTCTATGAACACGATATAGAAAGGACAAGTGATACAATAACCTGAGAATGAATCCTCTCTCTCGCTCTCCAGCCAGTTAATAAAAGCATCGCAGCATCTGTTTGACAAGGAAAGATCAAATTTGAAGGACAAAGACACTGCAGCAATAAAGAAAGACAATCTCTAAGTGAGTCAGATTATGTTTGGAGTTCAGTGTGTGTGTGTGTGTGTTTGTGGTTTAATACTCTGATACCTTCCTTCTCCTTCTCCTGTCACGCTTGAGTGCTGTTTGTCTGTAATCCTTCCTCTCTTATGCTGATGATTCGACTCTATAAACAAAACATACCCAGAGAAGCCACCGGTCTGAAAACACAATGAGCTGCAGGTCTTTTCCATCTCACCTGTTCTGACCCGGTCGCCATCTGCCTGCCACTCACATTCATCGCAACAGGAAGGAAGATGGTTTTAAAGGTGAAGGGTGTAATTTAAGTGCCGCCAGCATAACAAAATAATGTTTCCAAACAGGTTTCCTTTACATTCCCCCCATCTGCCATTATTCGGACAAACAGGTTTTCATGTCTTAAATTCAAGCCAAATGGTTGAACCAATGTTGGCAAAGCAATGTTTTGATAGCACCATGGTGTTTAGACTATTGGAGGAATCAACCTACCTTAATTTGCATATTAAACTGGACCAACACTTCATCTTTAACCCTATAAAGCCTGCTGTATTATGTTTGATACATGAATCTCTAAAGGCCTCAAAGCAACTGAAAAACCTGTTGAACACAACCTACGACATCCCTTCTATCATTTGACTTATAGTTTATATTTTTTAGTAAGTAAAACAGATTTTAGTGTAATTGTAACAGCATCCACCTTCAGGTTGTGGTACATTTGTTTTTGCAGATGTTTTTTGTTTTTGTTTTTACGTAAGATCAAATAATATTTCAGGACGAACATTTACTGGACTGAAGCAACTTCGGTTTATGTGATTATATTTCCAATGCACTCTTTTAAAATAAAAATTATGTTAAAAGTATCAAATATGAGACATCAGGTTTGAAGAATATTTATTTGTACATCTGTTGATAATCGTTGTATTGCATTATATGTTTTGTCCCCCACAATGATGTCTACAGAGCTTTGATAATGAAACTAAGCATTTACATATTGAATAAGGCATAATATTGGGAAATATAGAGTAACAAGTAGGTATCAGGTATAGGTATATATATATATATAAGAAATATATATATATATATATATTATATATACTGTGTGTGTGTGTGTGTGTGTGTGTGTGTGTGTATGTATATATATATATATATATATATATATATATATATATAATAAAAAAAATTAAATAATTTTCTGAACAAAACCGAGGTGTTTTCTTTATATTGCATAAGTCCTAAATCCCAAATTTATCAAATATGATGGCTAATGTAAATAAGCTAAAGGTTCAATAAACTGTTGCACTGTAATTCTGTAATTATTTACTCACTGCCTGCAATTATTTACCACTTACTTTCATTTTATGGTCAAAAAACATTTCTCAAAATATCTTCTTTTTCCACATGAGAAAGAGTCATACAAGTTTGGAATGACATAACAGTGAATTAATTTTTTCATTTGTTCCACTGATATTTATGCATTCGGCAGCCACGTTTATCTAAAGCGACGTACACCGCATTAAATATATTTATCTTTCAGTTCATGTATTCCCTAGTAATTGAACTCATGACCTTGGCTTTGATTGCGCTACGCTCTGTTGGGCTACAGGAATGAACAAACCCTTTAACAACTATCCCTTTAACAACAAACAAGCTAAATGAATGCATGATGATAACAATATCACATCAAGGAGAAAGATGGGGCAAGAGAGTAAGAATGACAGCGAGAGAGAGAAAGTCACCTCCTGACCCTGTTTCTCCTCTCGCTGCCCTTTCACCAGGACACGTTTATGGGATGAGACAAAGACATCTCTTTCTTCATCCTTCTCTTTTTCCATTTCTCCCTCTCTTCAGATTCCTCTCCTCTGCTGACGTCTTCCAGACACAACAATACAGAGAGAGACAGACAGAAAGACATGGGGTGAGCGGGCGGGTCTAATTTAGAGCTGCTTTCTTTCTCTTCCACCATCGTTGTCTGTAGACAAAGCTGTGCATTCTTTCCTCCTCCAGTCTCCCACCCACTCCTCTTATTCCAGTAAAATGGCATTAAAGCAGACAGAACATATTAGAGAGGGAGATATAAACACATGCGTTGATATGAGGACACTGACATAGTGATATGATAAAACTGACCATTTTGAAGGAGAATCGGGCATCTTTTGGATGTACAGTGCAGATCACAATCTTCAAATGTGTTTTACCTTTCCTTCATAACCAGAAAAACCGCATAGTCGACCGACTCAACTAATTCATTATCCTCAGCAGCATAGCTTTTCCTGCCGAGAAAAAAAAAAAGTTAAACCAGTTCAGCTGATGAAAATTTAGTTTACACTACCATTTAAAAGTTTAGGGTCGGTATACTTTTTTTTGTTTGAGTATTTGTAAAAAGTCTCTTATGTTCACCAAGGCTGCATTTATTTGATCAATACGATACAATAAAACCCTAAAATTGTGAAAAAAACCCGGAGGTACAGGAGTTTTTGATGAGTTTATAGGGGAATAACTAGTTTGACAGTTTACCATTTGCTGCTAAAGCAAACTAACAGGCTAGATAATAAAGTAAAAATAAATATATGCACATTAAAAATGCAACTAATGACAGTTTACTGAACTTGAGAAATATAATAATACACAATGGCCAGTACGTCAGCTAACAAAAGCAGCCGAATATGACATTCCGTTGGTTTCCAAGGTTACGGGTTCCCTTCTCCCCTTCTTTTTTCCGTTCAGAGCTACAGGGACTGTGAACCTTATTACACATTTCTGCAAATATGCCAGTTTAGGCATTTTTTGGCCAATTTATTGCAATCCCAGAGGAGATACAACTAAAAACAAACGGACAAATAAGAATACATAACTCAAAGATGAGAATGCATAAACAAGGTGATGCAATCGGGTTTACGCTAATGCAAGTGTATTAGACATGTTTGTTGCATACAGATGGAAATCAAAGAGCATGACCACAGTGTTGACATTGGGTTTGACTTTGACAGCAGGACCAATCAAAATGCACCATCAGCTGAATCCCAAATGAGAGTTACTGGAACACACAGTCTTGAGTGACAGCTGTAGAATGAGTGCGGGGAAAGAAAGACAGGCTGGTGAAAAACCTGCAAAAGAGAGAAAATTGAGAAAAGATAAGAGACGACTGTGTATGTGTGTGACGCACAGACGCAAAAAAAGCAGCAGTGAGTGTATACATGAGAATAAACTGCTGAAGACTAATGTGAAATGACACTGAAATTATTGCATATCTACTTTATATACTGCTGAAAGTATCTTGACTCTAAAAATGTCTGCAAAATCTTGACTGCAAAAACACCTTGTTCAGTTTTGAAGAGAAGGTCAATTTATGTCAACCATACTGAAACATCACTGTTGTTTTTGTTTTGTTTTTTTATATGTTGCTGTTTTAGCTGATATTCATACACATGCTGGGCTAATTGTGTCTGTGGTTTAACATGAGATTTCGAACTGAAAAATAAAATATATATATATATTTTTTTATGGATGTCAATGTTAACAGTGACATCAGCGAATATATATTAATGTTAACTGTAATATATTCTTTATATTATCACAATTATATCACAAAACAAAAAAACATTAAAGCGGTCTGACATCATCAAAAACATACACCTACAGTACTAGAAAAAGAGGTGACATTCATGAAATAAAATAAACAAAAATAAATGTTTTGTATGGCTGTCAAAGTTAGCAGTGACATCAGAGAATATTTTAATGTTAACTATAATATATTGTTTATATTATCACAATTATATCCCCAAATAGACATACACAGTCCACAGCAAAAAAATAAATACAAATTTAAAGCTTTCTGACATCAAACACATGCCTACTAGCAACAAAGGTGATATTCATCAAATTAAATAATAAAATAAAGCAAAAAATCTGTTAGCACAAACATCAGATATTACTTTAATTTTAACTAATATATTCTTCATATTACTATCTTCACAAAAACGACATAAATGGGTAATTATGCACGAAAATATTTAGCTGTTTTTATATTTTAGGAAGGGGGTCATTATGTTTTATGGTCCTTGGCAATGAAAAGTTAGAAAAGCCATTGCTTAACACTAAAATGTAAGACAAATGTTCAGTCAGGCCACTAATGGCATCACACACCACACAGCTGAAAATAAACACAGTGACACAATAGAGTCTCACAACACAAACTGTCCTAAAAGAGTCTCAAAGCAAACGCTGAGCATTTTGGGAAACTAAGACTAGCTACCAGAGCACAAAGAACATACAGAGATCTGAATATAATAACAAATTATTAAAACTTTAAAATTAAAACTGAAGAAAAAATATATTGAATATAGCACTTTTGTTTTGATTTTGAACAATGTTTTATTTTAAATTAATAAACCTCTTTTTGTGAAATATTTTACTTAAAGTATGATCACTCTAGATGCCACTAGTTTTGATAAATGATATAATTTGTTATATAATACAATAAAATTAAATTAATGCACATTCTTATATCTTTAAGTGGTTTAACTGCATGAATACTTTTGAAACCATGCAGTATACATTATATCTGATGACATTAGGCCTATATAAGTCACCATCCACAGCAAAGGAGCCCTTAAAACTGTCTGACATCATCAAACCCAAGCCATCGACTGTGGCAGCAACACACACACACGGCTAATGGCAACAGAGCTGACATTCAGCTGGGTCACGTCGGGACAAAGAAGCGATCTGTCTTTTCTTCCTCCCTCCATTCTACCCTCGGCTCTTGTTCTCACATGGCAGGGATGTCACAGGGAGCACCAAAACAAGGGATGCAGGGAGAGAGAGATGAAGGGATGCAGAGGAGGGGCATAAAATGGAGAACAAAAGCATTGTTTGGACTCAAAGATGAGTTATTGTGTTGAGGAACCGTGTGCTGGAGTAGGAGTGAGGAACTTGGGAGAGAGAAAGAGAAATTTGGGGTTAGTGTGGCGTTTTACTTTCTCTCTGCCCCTGTCAATGGAGGAGGACAGAGAACGGGCCTCGTTTGACTCATTCCAATGATTTTGTGACCTAAAACACTCTCAGGGAGTGTTTGAGACTGTTTGCTGATCAGTTAGCATGACACACACGCGGTCCTCAGGGTGGAGAGCGGTTTATTTACCCTGAGGAAACAGTCTGGCAGAGCGTTTTGAGCGCTTGCACACAATTATTCTGGTACATACTCAAGGAATACAAGCCCAGAAGAGACAGTTCAGTCAAGAATGAAAATTGCCATCATTTACTCACCCTCAAGTCGTTCCAAACACGTATGTCTCTCTTTTTTGGATCATAAAAGGAAAAATGAAGACGACTCTGGTCGCTTTCGTCCATACAATTACAGCGAACAGGTACCGAAGCTTTCAAGCTTCAAAAAGGACACATGGAATCATCATAAATGTGGTCCATGTGACTCGTACACTAGGCTACATTTCTTTCAGAAGTCTTCTGAAGTCATACAATAGTGCATAATGTACAAATGTGAGCAAGACTCAAATTTAAAGTGATATTTCACCAAAAAATTAAAATTGTCATCACTTTTACTCACCTTCATATCGTCCCAAAACTATGACTGTTTCTTCTGCAAACCACAAAAGATAAACTATTTTTGTCCATACAAAAATTTCTGTTGTTGAAACTGCTCAAACAAGTATTATTTTTTAGTAAAAACAATCACACAAAACACGAATAGCGCATCGTTATTCTCAGATTAGAACACCGCAGAGTTAACTTTTTTTTTTAAATTAGAACGTTAAAGTAGGCCTACACAATAAAAATTAAATACATTTTTGTGTAAAAACGTCTTTATTATTGGCAGTCCAAGCAAATAATAAACGTTTTCACATTAGAAATGGAGTCAAGCACATTGCATTATGGGAAGATCTCCAGTGTTAGATGAAAAATATATATATATATATTTTTGTTGAACAGGAAAAAACCTTCATAATTTATAAAAACAACAAGTTAAAAACATAATTCAATAATATTAATAAACAATATACATAGTAAATAACACTAAAACAACAGTTACTCTCAGTAAACATACTGCCATTCTGAATATATTAGGATGCCTAGATTGGTTTAGTGCTTAGATTCCAGTTAATAAAAACATGTGGTTATAACACAACCCCTTACTAATGAACAGCAGAGTCATTTAGCCGAATGCTTCAAGGCTCTTAAAATCAATGCTCTTATCTGCAATCCAAACCAAGCAAGTACATTCAGCTCATGGGCTATTTTAATGAGCGCTAAGGATTGAATTATTAATACTGTATTAATTTCACATTAATTAAACTTGTATTAATTCATTGTAATTCCTTTCTCAAAGACTTCCACAGATGGGTGAAGCCTCTCCCACGAATGCTCGCTATTACTAGACTGTCACAGCAACACTTTAAAATTCTCTTTACAGTCTTAACTCTGACAGAAGCAGTGTCAAAACCTGCCAGGCTCATTTCAGAGAGGGTGAGCAAATAGTGGAGAAGAGAAAGGGAATTCTTTGAAGGAAGCGATGAAGAGTACAAAAGCGAGTGATGGAAAGAAAGAGCTGGATAATTTAATTTTCCATCTTTGGTCACTGACAATAGATCCAATGCCCAATTCATTGGAAACCCACTACGCTACAGATACACACTTCAACATGAATATGCACTCACATGATCGTCTGTGCATAGATACACACTTAAAACGGCATATTAATGGGCATTCAAAAGCTGATAAATGTGTGAAATTCAACCATGAACTCGAGGGATCACATGCAGCATACACAAAACAGACATAACAAAAGACAAAAACACCCAAGGCTGTCAGTTTGTGAAAAGCAAGTTTATTTTAGCTCCGTATCATTGAAAGACTATTTACATGTTCATTTCCATTTTTCATTAAGTCGCACAATATCACAGCATAAAAATTCAGCACATTAATATGCAACAAAACATTGAAAAACGCTCCATTGCCCAATAGGAATAAGACAAGCTGACATCAGGAGCCAATCGGAGCGCAGCGATCAATAGTAGTCCTCCAGATCTTGTTTTTCACCCTGATTTTGAATCTGCTGCTGTTTCTTGTAAAGATCTGCAATCTGACAGAGAGAAAGAGAGAGAGAAAGACTGATGCAGGAGATCAGAATAGTTCATTTTGAGAGGGTGTGTTTGTGTGCCTGTGCGTTTCCAACCATCAGGAGACAGGAATAAAAGAAAACCGAAATAAATGAACTGTGAAAATGAGGGGGAAAAGAAAGACAGACAGTGTGGAGCATAAAAAGATGGATTTCCTTTAACGGATCCACTCCACTTGCTCCACTAAATCACGATGTCACGAAGCTCCCAACTACGCCAATGTCATCACGTTTGACTTTCAGAAGGAAAAACTACTTTAAAATCTCACTCTTCCTGTCTCTTATGCCATGGAACTACATCACACACATGGTGCCATATCCTGCATTTTCCATACATTATGCACTTATGACATTTGCTTTTGAAAGGAACGTCCCCATGTGGGGTGATTACTGTTGACTCCTACACTTGTGCTTTTTCTACTATATTTTTTATTTATAAAGGAATGAATGAATGAAATATTGATTATATATTTATTTATATTATATCTTTTATTAAGTATTTCTTACTCATTTCAATGTCAAAACTTGCTTTTACTTTTTCAAACCTTTTGGACCCACTGTATTCGCATTAGCACTATATATTAACTAAATGCAGAAACGATTCCACATGCATGTCTTGCTCCTTGTTTTTCTGCATTTCATATGTTACCTGTGACCCTGCGGTGGCATCCTCTGGCTTTTTGTCATCTCTAATCCTGAGGTACCGTGGGAAACGAAGTGAAATGCCTTTCTCTGGGTCCACCTGATGGTCAAGGAGAGAATGGCACCATAAAGAGCCAAAGTTAAGCACAATGAGCAGTTACCATGATCTATACAACAAAAACATCAGTCATCAAAAACACTGATTCAGCTTTATGATTCACATGTGCGTGGTGTACTGACCAATCCCATCGCTGCCTTGTAGACCGGAGACAGTGAAAGGTCAGCGCATTTCACCTCCCACACTTGCATCGCCTCCAGCCACACATCCGGCTCTGCTGATTGGTCCACACGGTAATATGGACGTGGTTTAGGTAAGATGTGCTCCTGAGGTGGATTGCACAAAGACATTGAACTTTATGTGCATTGAACTATATCTGTTCCTGTATATAAATACAGGAACACAAACAACATGGAAACCAAGAAAGTGCAAATCTTGCTTTACCTTTAAGAAATTGTAATGTTGCTCCAGATCTTCATCTTTGAAGCCTGTTCCAATCTGCCAAAAATAAACAAATAATTACATGAACACGACAATCGTATTAATATATACTCTAATGTTCAAATATTTTGGGTCAGTTTTTGAAATAAATTAATACTTTCATATAGCAAGGACACAATAAAATGGTCAAAAGTGACAGTAAACATTTATAATTTTACAAAAATATTTCTAATTCAAATAAATGATGTTGCTTTGAACTTTCTATTAATCAAATATCCTAGAAAAAAAATGTATGGTTTCCACTAAAAGTTTAAGCAGCACAGCTGTTTTCAACGTTGTTAATAAGAACTGTTTCTTGAGCACCAAATCAATATATTATGATTTCTGAAGGATCATGTGACGCTGAAGATTCTTAGTAATGATGCTGAAATATTCAGGATCCATCAAAGGAATAAATTACATTTAAAATATATTAAAATAGAAAACAGTTCTTGTAATTGTAATCATTTCTAATAATTTCACAATATTGAATATCTATCTATCTATGAATTAGACATTACAAAAAAAACTCGTTACAAAATCTGCTGCAAATGTTGATATATGCGAGTAATTAAATTAATAAAATCTGCATATGATGCAATTACTTATCTTCAATCAAATGACTTATCTTTAATTTACTTGATTACAATCTTTAATGGATTTACAGTCCTAGTTTTCCCTGGCCTCTCTCGGACTATTGCACACACACCTTGCAGACAGACTGGAACTCCTCGTTCTCCTCATCGTAGCAGGCCAGTAGAAATCCTCCATAGCTGCCTGCTCTCTTCCCCCTCCCCAGATAAGCACCAATCACGCACAGATCCATTGTGTCTCCAACACCCTCCAGATAGTCCTTCTTCAGCTGCAGAAACAAACCATTAGAAACAATACAGCAGACAAGCAAATGACAGTTCTGACAGTAGTATAAATAAGAATAAATTGCTAAACTACACTGCAAGAAAACATTTTAAACTATGTCTTTGTCGTGTTGTGGAGTACAAAAGCTAAATATATATATATATATATATATATAAACCATTGAAACAAGATAACTGTTCCCAAGAGGCAAAACATTTTCAAACCTGTACGACTTTCATTCTTCCACTGAACTCAAAAATTAATGTTTGGCACAATGACAGCCTCAGTCACCATTCACTTTTACCGCACTGTTTTAATACAATGGAAGTGAATAGTGACTGAGGCTGTCATTCTGCTGAACATGTAGTGTTACACTAAAGAAAGTAAGTCAAACAAGTTTGAAACATAAGGGCTGTGTGAAACCCCCCTTTTGAGAGCATGAATTTGGAGATTTAAGCAGCAAACACAGAATCATAGTAAAATAAATTCATGTGACATCTGAGGGTGTGAGAGAGGGAGGTTCATAGTTCAGCAAGGATGAATTAAAATGATCAAAAGTGACAGTTAAACCTTTTTACATTGTTAAAATATTTCCGTTGAATAAACACTGTTCGTTTCAAAAAATAAATGGAGTAATAACTGCAAAATATGTTTTACTGCGTTTTTTTGGTGAACCTAACAGTATGAGTACAGTATGAGTATGAGAATACACAATATTCTGCTAAAAATTGAAGTTTTATTTCACATTACCATGATGTAACATTTTTGGTAATCCGATGAATGAAACACTTGCCAAATTAAGTGTACTTCATCTCATTTGAATATTTTTTCTTTAATTTGGAATTTGATGGATGCATACCACACAATTATTCACAACTAATGAATAAGTTTGGCATCAGCGCAAGACAGCTGCTTCACATTAGATACAACTGAGACAGAAAACAAGACACTAATAACAGTAATACATTCTGAATTTGACTGGATGAGACTCACTTGTAGTAACCAGCAATTAGTTGAACTCAGTTGTTTGACAACCATAAACAAACTACAGTTAAACCAGACTAAAACTTCTGTTACAATCTACCAAACAATCTAGAACCTAAAAAACAACCCTCAACAACAGTTTGCAGAGTACACTAAAGATTTCTGCATTTTGTTGTCTTTAAAACACACCATGGATATATCACATTATATAAGGTAAAGCAGAATCTCCACCGTTTGTCTCATTTCTATGGTCAGAGTATATATTCCATCATAACACTGTGCCTTAATGTCAGGATACAGACACAGAGCAAGAGAAAAGCTTAATGGGGTGGAAATTACACTTTAATGACTTACACCTTCCTTCTGACTTTGAATACTTGTCTGGGTTTTATTTTTTAAACACAAAGGATGCGTTTGTCTGTCTGAGACTATAACACCTTTTGTTTCTGCAGTATGACTTCATACATTTTTTTCAGAAATTCTTTTAACTACATAGCATTCTGATGTTTAAAACATTAATATGACAAATTAAACATTTTAATTAAACATTAAAAATAAAAAGTATTTTCATTATGAACAATCACAATGTAGTGTGCGATACCTTGAGCCAGTTGTGTGAGCGTTTGGCAATCTCATAAGTTGCATGTTTTTCCAATGTCTTCACCATTAGGCCCTCACAAGAATCTGCAAAACATTACAAACTCCTTAGATTAATTAGCAAATTCTAAATATTACTAATACTGATCATTGAGTAACACCTCACAGCAAGGCCGTAACCATGCCTTGAACATTGGTGGGGACCAATTATATATATATTAGTGGTGTCAAAATTAGTGTTAACGCGGGCGATTAATTTTTTCAGTTTAAGGCATTAAAAATATTTAACGCAATAAACGCAGGGGCGGAGCTAGGTTTGGCCACCCTACTCACAACTGCTGTTTCTGTCACTTTTTCTCTTGACAAGAAGTGCATTTATTCAGTCACAGAACGACTTTACGACCACATCAAACAGGAGATGTTTCAGATGCACGCTCCAGCTTCACTTCAGCGGCAGGCGCGACTCAAACAAGTGCGGAAACGGTACTGTGTTTCTACTACGTGTATAAACTACGTGCATGCAATGTCGTGGTATGTTAAGTCATGATGTTACCAAAAAGGCGATTAAAGCTGCCTTAAAACTGTGCATGCATGTAATATATTTTATATGAGTCACATTTAAGAACATGTTTATGAAATGGCGGCAGCGGCAGCTCTTAAAGAAATAACAGCCAAAATAACCTAATAACCAATTGCTGTGAATTCTATTAATCAAATGACAAAGAAAAAAAAGAGGAAAAAATAACTTTTTATAGCTTTAAGGATTCATCTATATTTAATTTAGTATTTAGTGTTTGATAACTTCAATTTCTGTATATTTCTGCTGAATGGCACAGGTAAATATGAAATTTATTATAATGGGTTTTCAAATATTGGGGGGGGGACATTTGGCAATTTCTAATTATTGGGGGGGACTTGTCCCCCTCAATGTCTATGGTGGTTACGGCCCTGCCTCAGTGAGCAACTCGACTCTAAATGTCAGTCAATTGTCAACTGGTTTTGGACCCACATTTTTTAATGGCAAACCAATACAATACAGTAATTGTTTATTATGTAAAAAGTACAAACACAATAGAGCCACAGCTCTAGATCTGTCATTCACACACCTCGTACAGACTGCTCCAGGAACTCAGCAATGCTCTCTGTGTTGTCAGATTCCAGAGATCGTGCAAAAACAAACTCTCCTTCTTTCTCCTCAAAACTCTCCCGTAACAGAGCCCTGCGTTTGCTTAGAGGCTCTCGCACCAGAGACTGTGACAGACAGATACATAATTCACTAAAATAGCACGTAGCATGTAAAAATTGAGATTTCTGAGACTTGCAAAATTATTCAAATGTGATTGGCTATGAGCTGTTATCATGGTCTTACCTCTCCGTTGAGGTAAAGCAGATCAAAGGCGTACACACACACCTGAACCTTGATCTCAGATGCATCCACATCCTGAAATACACACACAAACTCGTGTAAACTTTTAAAGGGGCATATCATGAAAATCTGACTTTTCCCATATTTAAGCACTATAATCGGGTCCCCGGTGCATCGACCAACCCAGAAAATGTGAAAAATCCCAGCGCAGTAACTTCTATTACATCTTGAAAAAAAAAAAAGGAATAATAGGTGCCCTAATAAAAAAAAAGGAATAATAGGTGTTTTTTAATAAACATCAAGATTTGATTTTTATATTTAAAATGGTTTAAGATGCAGCATGTCACACTGGAGGACATGTCCTCTTCCCAAAAGCTACTGGAATATCTCTGTTCTATATATGGGTACGGAAAGTACTAGACCCCCTTAAATTTTTCACTCTTTGTTATATTGCAGCCATTTGCTAAAATCATTTAAGTTCATTTTTTTTCCTCATTAATGTACACACAGCACCCCATATTGACAGAAAAACACAGAATTTTGACATTTTTGCAGATTTATTAAAAAAGAAAAACTGAAATATCACATGGTCCTAAGTATTCAGACCCTTTGCTGTGACACTATATTTTAACTCAGTGCTGTCCATTTCTTCTGATCTCCTTGAGATGGTTCTACACCTTCATTTGAGTCCAGCTGTGTTTGATTATACTGATTGGACTTGATGGAAAGCCACACACCTGATATAAGACCTTACAGCTCACAGTGCATGAGAAAATGAGAATCATGAGGTCAAAGGAACTGCCTGAAGAGCTCAGAGACAGAATGTGGCAAGGCACAGATTGGCCAAGGTTACAAAAAAAATTCTGCTGCACTTAAGGTTCCTAAGAGCACAGGGCCTCCATAATCCTTAAATGGAAGACGTTTGGGACTTCTTAGAGCTGGCCGTCCGGCCAAACTGAGCTATCGGGGGAGAAGAGCCTTGGTGAGAGAGGTAAAGAAGAACCCAAAGATCACTGTGGCTGAGCTCCAGAGATGCATTCGGGAGATGGGAGAAAGTTGTAGAAAGTCAACCATCACTGCAGCCCTCCACCAGTCGGGGCTTTATGGCAGAGTGGCCCGACGGAAGCCTCTCCTCAGTGCAAGACACATGAAAGCCCGCAGAGGTAAGAAGACATTTTTTTGGCCTTAATTAAGCGGTATGTGTGGAGAAAACCAGGCACTGCTCATCACCTGTCCAATCAGTCCCACAGTGAAGCATGGTGGTGGCAGCATCATGCTGTGGGGGTGTTTTTCAGCTGCAGGGACAGGACGACTGATTGCAATCGAAGGAAAGATGAATGCGGCCAAGTACATATCCTGGACGAAAACCTTCTCCAGAGTGCTCAGGACCTGCTGGGCCGAAGGTTTACCTTCCAACAAGACAATGACCCTAAGCACACAGCTAAAATAACGAAGGAGTGGCTTCACAACAACTCCGTGACTGTTCTTGAATGGCCCAGCCAGAGCCCTGACTTAAACCCAATTGAGCTCTCTGGAGAACCTAAAAATGGCTGTCCACCAACGTTTACCATCCAACCTGACAGAACTGGAGAGGATCTGCAAGGAGGAATGGCAGAGGTCCCCAAATCTAGGTGTGAAAAACTTGTTGCATCTTTCCCAAAAAGACTCATGGCTGTATTAAATCAAAAGGGTGCTTCTACTAAATACTGAGCAAAGGGTCTGAACACTTAGGACATGTGATATTTCAGTTTTTCTTTTTTAATAAATCTGCAAAAATGTCAACAATTCTGTGTTTTTCTGTCAATATGGGGTGCTGTGTGTACATTAATGAGGAAAAAAAATGAACTTAAATGATTTTAGCAAATGCTGCAATATAACAAAGTGTGAAAAATTTAAGGGGGTCTGAATACTTTCCGTACCCACTGTATATAACTATTCATATATGTCTTTCCTCTATATTCAACCATTTCTCTGCTCAAATTTCTCTCTATTTGTACCTCTTACCTTTCGCTTCCTTGTGGTGAGGACCTGAAACGGCTGGATCTGTTTCTTTTCTCTGTCCCAGGCCACCGCCTCTGAATCCAGAACACAGGACCGTACGTTCTCTTTCTTCACCTGCGTGAGAGAGGTAAGGACATTTATTAAATCTACCATCAACACCTGAATAAACTGGATCATCGACGACGAGTAATGCCTCACCCCGCAGATATGCCCCTCACAGCCATAACATCTTAAAATTACTTGTTTATAAGGTCACCTGAGCTTTAAACACTACCACTTCACCAACACATATCCCATCGAACCCTGAGGCTGTGTGACATTTACAATTCAATAGATGTTACAAGTGCATATTGAGTTTGTAAGAGCTGCAGCAGAAGGTATGGGGCGGTTTGTAAATGTTTATAATCCTTCCACATAATTGAATGCATTCACACAGTCAGTGTTTGGGATTGACAACGGAATTTAATAAAAGATGTGCCTGTTCATACAACAGCTTACAGGAACATCTTGAATTCAGTCTGTATGAATAACTGAAGTCAAGTCCCTTTTCCATTCTCACGACTACTGAGAATACAACTTGTAACCATAGTGACAGTGACTAAAGGTCCGTTCGCATGAAGAACGATAACTACTGATAACTAACGTTTCAATAATCATTCTTATCTTGGAGAACAGGGAAGTCCACACTACAACTATAACGATAATGACAGAGAGGAACAATAGTGTTAAAATCGTGTTTTTTTTTCTAGCTGATTAACAGTAAAAACATTAACAGCCAATCAATCCACTTAAAGAGTTTGAGCATTTAAAGCAGCAGATGACAAAACTGCAGAATGCACTAACAGAAGCTTATCAGTTATTAGTGTTGACTAATACAGTTATCGTTTTTGGTGTGAACAGGCAATATTGGTTGTTCAATACAAGTTAAGCTCAATCATCGACCATTACATTACTGTTGATTACCACAAAAAAAAAAAAAATCACCTCATCTTTCATCTTAATAAAAAAAAAAGCAAAACAAATTAAGGCTATGTTGAGACACAACTTCAGTGCTTGGGGACCATTTTTGGCAAATTTTTAAAAACAGAAATGGAAAGCTTATAACTTTATAAAAGCACCTAAATTAAATCTTCTATTAAAAAAAGTGTGTTATTTGAGCTGTAAATAGGTTTAAATCATTTTTACCATCATTTTAGTGTTTATGGAACTTCAACTCCAGTTGTACAATTGGATTTCCACACAAAAGCTTTCTAGATTTTTCACATTAAAATCATGTTAATACACATCCTGTTTTTGTCTGTACTATTAAAACTATTAAAGTATTATTAATAAAGTATTTTAATGTTTGTGGATCGGCTCACTTCAACTGCAAGTGCCTCAATGTAACAATGTAAAAAAAATTTTTTTTCAAAAAAGGAAATACGAGAGTAAATTAAATTGTGATAATCATCATGGAACAAATACTGTCAACTGAGCTTAATTTGTATTAATTAATAAACTTAATTTAATTTCAATTATTTACTAAGTCCAATTAAGTGCTAGTTTGTATATATAAATGCATGTGTCAGTCTTTTTCATTACCAAGAAAGTTACCATATTTAGCACTTCAAAACACGACTGACAACTGTATTCTGCTGCTGAGTGAACTTATTATTTCCCCAAATGACATCTTTACAACTCAGACAGTTTTGATACTTGTACAATAATTTGATACTTGTACAATAATGAGATTTTGCATTGAACATCAGACAACTGAGAAAGGAAAGCCAGAGAGAGATATTACGGTTCTGAGATTGGATATGGACACTGATAAGCAAAACAACAGCATTTTCATTGATTTATCTGCATGAGAGCTTGTGTCATTCATCAAATGCTTTCTTTGCTTTAGGGCTGGAATCCATTATTGCTTTCTTGTGAGGAGAACAGAGCAGGATGACAGAGGACAAATATGGCCTTTGAAAAAGAGAGAGAAAGAGACAGATACAGAGAGACTCACAGAAAAATAAAGAGAAAGAGAGAGTCTGTGAGAAAGACTCTTAACAGCGTATCCAAACCAGGTGTGATCAGTCTGAGTAACTGCAAACATTTCATCAGGTGCTTGGTTTTCTATTTTAGTCATGTCATGTTGGGAACCTCCACCCACGGTGAAATCTCTTTTGAACAGAGTCCCAAAATTGCTGCATATTCAACATCATATGTTCTGACTGGCAGTGTTTTTTCTTACTAAAGGCTGGAATACATCACACGACTTTCGTCCAGATTTTTGCCCAGATTTACAGTCTGGATGGGCTGACGTTGGTTGCCAAAAGTCAAAGTCAATCTGCAGACATTGAGCAGCAGATGTTGACAGATTTCACAGAAAATCATGTGATTTTTAGAGCACATTATTTTCATTTGTCAAGCATCTTTTAGCAATGAGGCGCATATTTATTATATTCGGAATGACTTTAATATCTGGTAGTGTGTGATCCTCCATCGTTTAGATTTTAAAAGTCCTGTAGTGTATTCCAGCCTTAATACAATGTAAAACTGTAGTCAGGTGCACACTGCGGGAGTACTGTACAACAGCTGTCAGAATGTACAATATTAGTGAGATATTGGGTGAAAGCCAAGGCAGACTGAGCAACATCAAATATCTTGACTGTACAAGCATTTTAACATAAAATTTAAGCAACTTAACATTTTAATTTGCGACACACATTGCATGGGCGTTGGAAGTCACCAGTCCATGTCAGTTCTGAATTATATGATCGCTCCATTTTAGTTTTATTTTAATATACTATAATAGTATTTATTCAGATTTGAAACAAGCTTTTCTGTTTTTATTTCTACATTTCTTAAATTTTTATTCCAGTTTTAGTAATTTTAACAAACTTAGTTTTCAAAGCAACATTTATCATTTTGATTTAAGTTTTTAATGTCATACAGTATTTCTACTTCATTTTAATTACTGAAATATTTTTAATAGTTTTTTATTTTTTATTTTAAAACTCTGTATTAGTATATATTAAGCTTCAACCCCAAAATGTTTTACATAAGACATGACCAATATAACCACTCTGCTAGAATCTCTAAGACTAAGATTTCTTAGCAAAAGCAATTAATTGGGCACCAGTGAGCATGTCACACTGAGGCTTAGGCAATCCCAGACTGCTATTTTTGCCGTATGATGGAATCTTTTATTATCCCTGAAATTAGACAGCCATATTGTGCAAAGAAATTGGACAGTGTGCACCTGTGTTTAAGCACAGAGATTTGCTTTTGTGTCCTTTCTGGGTGCATATGTGTTACCTGTGGGATTCGTGAAATAATATCAGGGTATTTGCTTGTGTTGTCTTCTTGGTTTCGGCTAAAAATGCGTACCTCTCCATTCTCAAGAATATGGATCTGTTAAATGCAAAACAAAAAAGCAATTAACATTTTAATCAATGATATTGCTATGGAAACAGAAAGTTACTTTTATGGCCGAGGCTCCACCTTGTGGAATAAGAATAAAAGCACCCACCTGGGCTCTCTCTCCATCATATTTATACTCGCAGGTGAAAGATGCCTCATCAAAACGTTTCATTACCTCACCAACCCCTTTAGTCGGGTGAGCCAACATGGGCCGCAGGGGCACACCTGTAAAACACAATGCAGTTTAGTCTCCTTCTAAACTAAATTTTCTATTTGTTGGTGGGAGAACTGAGCAAGTTGTGATTGGTCAGTACCTGGGGTGAGCTTGCAGTGATTGGGTAGTTCATCTATGCCCTCCTTCATCAATACAGGAATGATTGCATCATAATTTGGCATCTCACTGGGAGGAACAATATGAGTGAAAGCAATGATAACATTATTTGTATGCATTGAGGTGATATGTAGTAACTGCAACACCTGTTCAATTTGTTAAAATCAGACTTCCTGTAGGGTACAAATTATGCTAATACTCATTAAACAGGCACTTGTTATGCAGTGGACACCTGCAGTCGTAATTGAAATATTGTTTGTAGTATATGGATAATTATCCCTCACAGCACCAGTTTGTGTTTGACAATCAGGTTGCGCTCAGTCTGCTTATGTTAGCCAATAGGGTAGAATATTAAAAAAATATTGATTTTTTTTCAGCATTTTGACTGGACTTGCATATACATTCATCGCAATATGAATATCTTTTCACTAAACGGACAAGGAAGAATTACATTTGTACATATCAATAGTTTATAATAAAACAGACTTCCAAAATCTTTGCTAATGAGCTCTAAACCAGTGACCCTATTAAAATATTTTCTTTGAGTCACAAGACAAGGAGGGTGAAACCAGTCTACTTACATGGTCTTTACAAAACATAATTAGCAAAATAAAAACAGAAATATATGACCACAGCCATGTTAACGAGTCAAAAACATCTCTTGATATTATCCGATACACCTCATACCATTTACAATGGTGTTTTTTCCCAATTGGAGGACCTAAAATATATTTTTTAACTTTACATGAAAACTAATGAATGAAAAGCCACAGGTACTTACGTGAATGTTTTTGAGTATTGATGCAAACCCCTAAATCGGTTTTAAATTTAAATTAAATTATAAAATGTACTAAAGTGATTTATGTAGCTGAAACTATCACTGTTTTACTGTGCTTAATTAAGAAATTATTACAGTAGTTGAATTCTGCCCACATTTGAATTGCTAGACAAGGAAGAATAGTGAAACGAGTGTGTGCGCACATTTAGTTCATCAAAAGTACAGTAAATATAAAAAAAGTATATTTGTGAAAAGGCACTGTATTATTATTATTATAGTACATTTTAATACATAATTTTTTTATGATGGCAAAACTAAAAAAATGAAATTTAATTGAATTTTGTAACATACTTGTATATACATAAATGTTTTTATTGGTACTTTTAAAGAATTTTGATCAGTGTCTTGTACACACACACACACTCACCAGTATGTCTGTTTTAGGATCAGTGCTTTCTCCTCCAGCCACACTTTCCTGTTTTCTGCACTCATTCCTTTCCCTGCATCCAGCACAGCCGGTGGGAACTCTGAACCAACACAAGAAAAACATATTAGTAACATTTCAGCACTGCTAAACTAAATAGACGCCTAATTAATATTTACATGTTTAAACGTTATACATTTTTTATTCATCACGGCAGAGAGTAATCTAATTGCAAATGTCGAATGCCTGGAGGTTCTATCAATGCTCTGATTATGATGTGTGTTAATGCCAGTTTCATTAGGATCATTTCAAACCTTGGCCCGGGGGCGACAGACACACAGCCTGACTGAGAGCCATGAGAACGCTCTGTTCAGCCAATCCGATCCGCAGCTTCCCAGCTAATGACCTGCCAATCACATAAGCAACCAATCAAACTAACATATTTCACTTCCGCATTAATATTCATATTAAACTGTCACCATACAGCAGTATAATCAAGGCCAGCAGCAAATCATTTAGATTTAGTAAAAATCAACTGTCATCCATAAATTAAATTCATTATTCAGTATTTTTCAGAATGAACTCAACATTTCTGCAAGGTTGGTCAGATGAGAAATTTAAGAAGTCGTAAGTGAAAGGTAAAATGACGCACCGCACAATGTATCGAGCCTCAGAAAACCGACACGCCACAAACAAGCCTTTAATAATGTCAATCTTCTTATTCATTGCCTAACAC
The DNA here is from genome assembly GCA_027422415.1 of Schizothorax lantsangensis. Lineage (NCBI taxonomy): Eukaryota > Metazoa > Chordata > Actinopteri > Cypriniformes > Cyprinidae > Schizothorax > Schizothorax lantsangensis. The sequence continues at coordinate 30,575,670 of CM049845.1, forward strand.
AGAGAGAGAAAGAGCAAGAGAGAGAGGAAGTGGATTTTCATTGAGAAATATACATTACATGGAACAAAATAAACTTGTTCAAATGGTTTTGTTTTGCAATTAAATTGCTCAAGTGACAGTAAAGATATTTATTATGTCACAAAAGATTTTTAATTGGAATAAATGAAAGTTCTTTTTAACTTTATCATGATTTCCAAAAATATTAAGCAGCACAATTGTTTCAAAATTGATAGCAAGAAATGTTTCTTGAGTAGCAAATCACCATATTAGAATTTCTGAAGGATCATGTGACACTGAAGACTGGAGAAATGAAAAATCAGCTTTGCAATCACAGGAATAAATTATATTTTAAAATAAAAAAACAGTTCTGTAATAATACATTCACAATATTGCTGTTATTACTGCATTTGTACTCACAGAGTTTCCACTCATGTTAGCAATCTCTTTCAGTTTGTTGAAAACACCCCCTGCTGTCAGATTGGCCGGGGCAAACATCATTCTCTGGTTGCTGCGAGAACTTTCAGCAACCAATCCCAGGTCACCTTTCTCCTGAGCCTCCGCCTTGATTTTGTCTAGCTGTCGCCCTGGTAACAGAAGTTACAGTGCAGGGGTCAGGCAAGGAGAATGGTGAATGACATTAGGGAAAACACAAATATATTTACCAGTTGCTTGAGCGACAGCTTTCATCAGGACGGTCTCCCCAACGCCCAGCTCCAGACCCTGATATGCAGGGCCGAGCTGATTCAGACACAGGTACACACAGCATAAGAGGTCATCTACACAAACAACAGAGTATTGAACAGATGGAAACAGTGAAGCTTTCATATTTTGAATGTATGCTACATTTTTGTTTTGCACAAGATCAAGTGAAAGTCTTTTCTTCAATCTGCCTCCCTAACAGAGTCATTAACCTGTTCACCTATTCACTACTTGGACAAAAAGAAATAAAAACAATCCCTATCAGGCATAAATAAATAACCTATTTAAACTCACTCACACACTCACCTGGAGAAAGCAGAATTACAGATCGCAGAAAGTTGGAAAGTGTTTCAATGTTCTTCAGCCTAAAGAAAAAAAAAAGATTGAAATTTAACTACTCCACACACCTATTTTTAAACACTAATAGATGTAAGAAGAAAACACATATACAGTATATACAGAATAATTCTAATCAGCTTCATACCTGCCCGAATCCTCTTCAATCTTCTCAAAGGTGCGAGCAACAGCCAAATATGGCACTCTGAGAAAGAGAAGAGATAAAGAAAACATACAACAATGAACTTCCATAGAAAAAGCGTCAATCAAACTTGATTGCTTTAGAAAGAAAAATGTATTCTGCAATTGTATTAAGCTTTTTGTTAATGCCTTGGGGAAAAAAAAGACTATAACTTTAGTGGATTAATCGTTTCCATTTCACTTTCTTATAACAATGATATTAAGTGCTGCAGAGATGACACATTTTTGCAGGTCAATTCATAAGTTAGCATCACCCTGGTTCCCTTAACAGAAGAGCCAATAGGCTTTTTCCATTAACTTTTGCATTATTGAAGAAAATAGCTAAGAAAAGTTGATTCTTACATATTTTTTTCATAAATATAATCTACACAAATGAACAACTAATAATTAATTTGAAACCTAAATACAATCAGAACAAGTAAAAAAACTACAAAAACAATGAAAGCATGCTCATACTACTTTATAATATCCACTAAGCTTCCAACAAATATTTCAATGTTTACTTAAAGTTTACATGTTGGAGGGATTGAGTTAGAAAAGTTTGAAAGAGCACTAGATTAGTGCTCTTTCTACCAGACTAGTGAGAACAGTAGCAAAAATGCAACTGTAGCTCTGGGTATTTTTTTTTATAACTAATAAAATGCAGGCATTACTTTTGGCTCTTGCTCCAGCAGGCGTGGTCAACGGGATGGTAATGTGATCCGGAGGGATCATACTGGCTCTGGACTGCAGAATCCACCCCCTTTTCACTGTCAAAACAATAAAGCTCATTCAAATGGAGTCACAGAAAGAAATTGTGCTCTTTTGAAACAAACAATTATATTTCTGAAGTAAAATATTCCGTCAGATTAACATTTGAACATTTTTTAACTTCAACCTTTTCTTCTCTTTCTGTTCAGCAGCGTCAGAGATCTCTCCATCCTTCTTTTTTTCACCCTCAATTCGCTCCTCTTTTTCCAGTTTGACAGCTGCCTTTCTGGGAGCTACAAGAGATTGTGAGTTATATAATTAGAGTAAAAAAAAAGTTTAACTAAAAATGAAAACTGTTTCAGTAATCATGCAGGTTTGGGGGTACGTCATGACAGAAGATAACAAAGAGAAAGAAAAGGACAAAAAGTTTACCAAAAAAGCTGCTGATGGGTTTCTTTTTGGCCGATCCCCCTTCCTCTTCTGTATTTTTTTCTTTTTTAACCACTCGTTCAGGACTGCTATCTTCCTTCTCTTTCTTGTCTTCTTTTTTTCTTTCTTCCCATTTTCTCTATTTATCTTTTTCTCCTGTTTTACCTTATGTTTATCCTTTTCTTTCATCTTATTGTTAGCATTGTCCTCAACTACGGTTGTTTTTGCTTCATCCTTCTCTTTCTGTTCCTCCACTGCAGTCTTCCCATCTGCACTCTTGTCTTCCACCTCCATCATCTCGTTGTCTGAGTTGAAGAGAGAAAGAGAAGAAACAATGAAAAACACGCTAAGATAATGGAGAGGTGACACCTGTGTGCAGAGATCAACTCATCTCACCTGTCTGTCCAGGTGAGGCCTCAACTCGTGCTCTCTTACTCTCCTGCACTTCGTCGACCTCTTTCTCCTCCTCTTTTGCCCCCTCTCCATCACTTCTGCTTTCCAGCTTCCTCTTGGGGAACTGCTTGCGGGCTAGAGGATGGGAGAGGGATTTTAATCCCATATAGCCTACTCTACATGCATTTTTTGGCGTATTAATGATTAAAGAAATAATAAATGATCAGTAGCATAGGGAGGAAAGTGAGAAGAAGAGACTGAAGAGACTCACCAGTCTTGCGTTTGGGAATGCCTGACGGCGATGTTGATGTCGGAGTTGCTGGAGTTCCCGGAGTACCTGAGGAAGCAGGGGTTACCACCGCAACAGAGGTACTCGATGTGACCGGAGTCATCGGGGTTATGGGAGTTTTTGGAGAAGGCGGAGTGGAAGCAGCCTTTGTAACATCAGATTTCTGTGTATTTAACATAGTAAGACATATAAACAGAATTGATAACAATAATACTGACAAGCTGTCATGGTTGAAGCTCATGATAACTCAAATCTTACCTTCTCTGACTTTACTGGTTCAACTTCACTCTGTTTTGGCACCTGCTCTTTTACTATCGGCTGATCTTCATCATCGCTGTCTATGATTGCTCGACTGCGTTTATGAACCCTCTTTACTGGCGAATCGCTTTCCTGCACACCATTCTGAATTTTTAGGGGACTTTTTACAGGTCTGAGCAGAAGGAAGAGAAAAACATTATCATATAACATTGCTTATTTGTTTTAATATTCCTTCAACACCACAGCTGTCACTGTTACCGAAGAGAATACATAAAGAATCAACACAAAATGAGTTTTGAGGTTTCTACAACACTGTGTTCAATTAGAAAAAAAATGCTTAATTCAACAAATAAATATCACTTACTCAGTCTTTGCTTTGACCTGTCCATCACTCTTCTCCTTACTTTTCATTGGCTGAAAGAATGACCTATGGGCAGGAAACAGCGAGATCACGTTATAAAGACAAATTAACCCCATCAAGTTGATACGGTATTATAATTTCTGACATAAAGACATTTAAAGACATGTAGTTTAAAGGAACCCCCTTATTGGCACAGTATAAGTTAGTTGGTATAACTTAGGTTAACGCGGTCTTGTATCAGAATCAGGCGCTGCGTGTAATGTTCTGTGGTCAACATCACGGATAAAAAACAGAAGAGCAGGACACACTCACGCTATGCTTCGCTGCATCGTTCGGGTCTTACACGGCTGATACTGAATAAATCCGGAGTATATATATTTTGGCGCGTTATTAAATATTCTGAAGCATCGATGTTTTCTTCCGCGCGCTTAACTCTGTATGATTAGGCGCCAAAGTGACGTCGTTCCCTCAGACAACAGAAACAAGGAGTTTATTTGATACAAAAGCATTTAGTGCCGCCTGTTGGATTGGAGGTATTGGATGCAACAGTGTATCGTGAGGAAAAATACTCTTTTTATTTATTTATTTATATTTATTTAACTCAGAGTGTATTCACATGCTCATACTGCCACTAAAATGATATATAGGATTTAGGTTCCTTTGTTTAGGTCATTGTTAGCCTTTTCCTTCTTTTGTTTTCTCCCAAGAAGACAGAGTGTGTGTGTGCAATTTTTATTTTTTTCATTTGTTTGAATATTTTTAAAAACAATTCTTGTTAAAGACTATTCTAATCACCATGCATGTGTTTCTTTTTTAATACATATGGCCTGGAAATTTATTTTACAAGATTTCTGATAAGAAAATGTGTTTTTGTGATGAGAGATCTGAACAGAGCTGATATTAATGTTCAAATTCAATAGCGTCTAAAAGCTGAATGAAACACTGTACACAGAGATGTTTTAGAGTGATATCACAATTTCAACATAATATTTTGATATTCTTTCTCTCTTATTTTTTTTTTACCAATCCAGATCAGGAAGTGCAGGAATCAGTATTATTTTACATGAATGTTTGAGTTGAGTTCCAGTGGGAATGGTGTACAGTAATTGCGGTATGTTCTGTCTCCCTCCCTGTTCTGTCTTAAGCTGGATGTTTAGGTGAAACCCACATGAAGAAAACAAGGCTGTCAACATACTTTAGAGCCTTCATGTGTGAGATATGACGCACACACAACACATATATGCTGATGTAATGATGTACTTTAACTTTCAGTTTCTGCATTAGTCACACTCTCATGTGATGCAGAAATGGTTGCTAACACAGCATTCTTGTAATAGTATTTTGAATGACAGATGAATTAGATAACTGAATTATTTTTATTTTTTATTTTGTTATTCTACCGGCACTAGAAATTTGGCCAGTGTCTGAATTGTTGCACATATACTACTTCTAGACAAGTGAGGCTAGGTGAAAAAACATTTGTCTTTAAATACTCTGTTGATATGTCAAACTGACAGACTGTGATGATATGCGGGGATTTTATTGTGGTATTCCTGCTTTAAAAGAACTGGGCGGACTAGTTCCTACAGACTTTTCAGAAAGTAGCTTATTTCAAATAAGCCAAAAATATGATTGCACAACAAACACACAAAGGATTGTAAACAAATGACTTATTGAAAAAGTTCAACATATAGTAAATAAAAAAAGTCTATATGCCCCTTGTGTATGCAGTGTTAAATGATTTTCATTCACATTAATTTTCATTCATAATCGAACAGACACAACAATGTTTGTCCAGTTATTAATACAAGAAATGAAAGACTATTTTTGAATCATCAACTTTCACGTGAGCTCAGTCATGTTCACTTTCGTTTTATAAATCTTAGACTGCAGTGCTTGGAAATTGGAAAATGCGGGCAATGATGTAATACAGGTGTGTCTTTAAATGGATGCATATAAACAGTCCCCTAGTTCCCTTCTAGATACATACACAAGTTTTTGTTTTGAGGTATTGAAGGTCTGATAATGGCTTTAAAGGAACTGACTGTACTTGTGGTGTGTTCTTTGATTGTCTGTAATGGGCATGAATTCTTCACTTCAACAGGTATATTATTTATATTTGGATACAATTAATAAATTTGAGTTTATTCATTTTTAATTGCTATTTTACTGTTTTGTTATACTGTTACCATGAATTGATTTTCTTTATTGATTTGTGAGAAACTTCTGCCTATAATCAGATTTACAATCCAATTTTCACTTTTTATTTATTGATTTAATGACTAAAAATGATTAACTTTCTCTTTGGTTTCTTACCTAATGATTAAACCTTTCTCATTATACCTCCAGTTATGTTGAAAAATAAATAATTAAAAGTTCTTTGACAATAAAGTGTAGATGTAATTGTTTTATAGATAAAATTTCACATCTATTTGAGGAGGAGAAATTTCTTCTGGGTGCCTTCAGTTTGTACATTGATGCTGAAGAAGAAATTGTAAAGAGAATGAAGAGGTGAAAATTCCCTATATAAACTATGAAAGTGTTTTTTATTAAAAGCTTTTCAGTTTTCAGCAACAACCTGGTGCAGGAAACAAATTGTGACAATAATCTTATATCTGGTTTTAGATCAAGATTATATTATTAAATACATTTATTTAACACTACAATATTTGATTAAATTTGATCTTCAATCCAGCGTTCTTCTGCTTCTTCACCTGGGCACATACTCAGACCCTGTGGACCCTGAGCAAATAAAAGACCCTGCGGCAGCTTTCAAACTCCTCATGCGACTGAGTTCTGAACGGTTGAGCATTGAAAAATACACTCTGAGGAGTCTTTATGAATGTGAGATCTTATTTAAGGTTTTTAAGTGAAATGTCTAAACATGCATTGTAGATCATTATAGAAATAAAAATCTGGAGAAGAACTGGTGATGAAAGAGTGAAACAGTGACAAATGCTTTAAAGAAGAGATATATATATATATATGTTATTACATTTTTTATTATCAAACTTTTAACAATGCAGTTGTTTATGGATCTGTTCTCATATTTGAAAATCAGACGTGTATCAGATACTGCTGGAATCTGCACAGATCCCACAGGTAGAGGATTTGGAGGGTGCAGCTTTAGGACTGATCAGTCTGCAAGAGCTCTACAAACTCTACCCACACAACATCACTAAGGGTGAACTGTCTGCGCCAGTGTGGTTTCATTGCAAGAGTTTTACTTCTTTCCTTTCAAAATAAGTTCTAATCTGATTGATGCTATCATTTCTCATTTCACAGAAACGTCTTTAAATGCATATGAAGCTTACATTGTTGGGTTGTTCGCTTATAACGAGGACAAATTCCAGCATGCCTTTCTCTGGTTTCTGTACAGTCTGAACACATTAACAGAAGACTCGGCCATTACTGAGGAAGAGTTGCTCCGTGACCTTAGTGACTCAGCCTATCATTTTGGCAGCCTGCCTGTGGCAATCTACTTCGGCCAACGGCTTTTAAATCTGGGTGAGTTTATGGTGACATCATGAAGTTTAATACTAATAATTTTTAGAAGTCAGAAAGAGCTTTATTACCAAGTATGTTTACACACACAAGGAATTTGACTTGACGACTGGAGCTTCCAGTGCAGAAGAAATACGGACATAGTGTAACATACATGATAGTGCAGACGTACATAACACAGTAGAAATGGAATATTAACACTAATAAGAAAAACAAATAATTAAATAATAATGCACTATATACAGACGTTGAAGTGTAAAAACATTTTTTAATTGTTTAAATTAATGTAGATATGTTATTTACAAGTGTGCAGTTTACAAATGTACAAATTTCGAATGATAAATATGTCAGTTATGATGAACAATGTATTGTTATGGAAGTTTTAATTGTTCAGGCTGAAGATAGCCTGTGGGGGAAAAAACTGTGCCTGGAGGTTGTCAGACAACTTTGCGAACAGACTATTGAAGTCATAAATGTATTTGCTTCAGACCCAACTAACGATGAAGTCAAAGTTCTGCTGGACCTGTATAGACTCCTTCGCTACCAGAGAAAATCAAACCCTGACATATTCACGCTGAACACAGAGTCAAGTAACTCCTATGAGGCACTGTGCAGAGGAGAGATTGATGAGAGGGCAAGTGCAAAGTCTCAAATTTAAAATATATTTTTTCCCATGAAATTACAAACACTCAATGTGAAGCTTTGTGAGTTAATTGGATGTTTATTATATTTGATCAAATCAGACCTCGAAGCGGCAGAGGGCGCTGTCCTGTAGGTACAGCACAGGTGGAGGAAACCCCAGACTGATGTATGCACCAGTGAAAGAAGAAGTGGAGTGGGACGAGCCTCGAATCATCAGATATCATGACATTATTTCAGACCGAGAGATAGAGATCCTGAAGAATATCTCCAGACCTCAAGTGAATATCTAACACACACACACACACAAATCAAATTTGATTGTCAGTATTACTGGAATCTATTATCTTGTTAATACTTTTGATGTTTTATTGTGCTGTTGAATTGGTAAAATGAGGACATTTCATTTAAAAGTTGTATGACCTCTTAATTCTAGTGAAGCCAAATCTTGATGCAATGAAATATAATGATATTGTCGAGAATTGTGTGTTTCCAACTTTGTGGCATTTGAAAGACTTGATGAGAGACTTATTCTTTGCTCTAGCATGACAATGTCCCAAAGTGAGGTTCATAAAGAAATTATTTTCTTGTAAAAACCCAGATTGAACATCGTTAAAAATCTTCAGGATGAATTGGAGTGCTTTCAGGCCAGACTTGGCATATGGAGATTTGGTTGCCCATATACTTTTGACCATCTAGTGTGTATATATATTTATATTTGACGTTCCATTTACCTTTTGTGTCCTTCTGTAGCTTTCTAGGTCTAAAACTATAGGGGGGGTGTCAAAGATCCGTACTTCTCAAAGGTGATAATCTCATTTTACATATTATAGTACAATATTAGTACTTATATTATTTCTTCACACTTATTACGGGAAGAAAAATGGAAACACTTTACAATGTGGTTGAATTTGATAATGTAACAAATTGAATCTTATTGTAAAGTGTTGCTGAAAAATAATTTCCTTGTTTTCAGTGTTATCCTAGAGGAAGACTACCCCGTGGTTGCTCGTGTCAATCAGAGGATTGCAGACATCACAGGACTCTCCATGAATTCAGCTGAATACCTACATGTACGGTCATAGTAAATAAGAAATCACCTGTTTATGCAGCATATCTTTTTAAGGTCAACTCTTTCTCTGTCCTAGTCTTGCAACTAGCGTGGTCACATTCTCTTGCACTATATAATATAATTAATATAATATAATATAATGATTCCAGGCAATATTGGTTTAAGAGCTTTGAGGGCTGATATTATATTTTCAGAAAATAATTTTATATTCAACTCATTTATCGAACTTCAGTCTCATTTCAGGATTAACATGTATTTTCCTTGTGAAATATTATGTGTTGTTTTGCCTGAAATTTTTCATTTAATTTAAGGTGCAATCATTTTCCAGGTTCAGAATTATGGCATTGGTGGCAAATATGAACCACATTATGATGCATCGGTAAGATCACTATACTAAAATACAGCTATTACAGCAATTTGGCCTATACAGTATTTGCTATGGATTCCCTTGTGTGTTAAATAATGTAGTTACTTGAAGAAACTTTCCCATTGCCCCAGATCTTTTCTTTCACATGTTTCACTCGATTGGTAAACAGTTTGTTGGTGGTGATAACGCAATCCTGGATACTTATTGTTTGTTGGCATACATTATGCTGTGGCATTTATTTTGCCGTTTTAAAAAGTGTCTTTGTGCAATTTAAGTTGTTGATGGAAAAATGTGAAAGTCATTCATTAACTGTAGAATGACTTTCACATTTCCTTAAACAAAGCTCGCTTTTAGGTCTTCAAACTGAATAGCTCCATTCTGTGATATTGAGAGATTGATAACATATTAACCAATCAAATCATTACAAGATAACTTAACTATGTTTAATCTCATAGGATACTGAGAATGGAAGGATTGCTACGTTCTTAATTTATGTAAGTTTTGCCCTCCAAATGCCATTGTAAACATTCATAATTAATTTCTACATTTATTTGCCAGATTACCTGTATTGTACAGTCCTTTTGAACAATAAATGATGTGTTCTTGCTGTAGATGAGTGATGTGGAGATAGGGGGTGCCACTGTGTTCCCTGAAGCGGGAGTTGCATTGAAGCCAAAAAAAGTAAACCCTCAAATCACTGATCTATATGGTATATTAGAATAATTGAAGTTAAATTAATGCATCAATTTTCTGCTGCTTAAGGGTTCAGCCGTGTTTGGTACAACCTCCAGAAGAATGGAAATGTGGATTTGAATACAAAGCATGCTGGATGCCCTGTGTTAGGGGTAACAAATGGGGTAGGTTTTTAAAGAACTTGGATTACTCTTTTACTGTGTATCTTCTATAATGTATCAATAAATCTATGTTAAAATGAGTCAATTTCATTTCAGTTGCATATGACAATGAGCTATATATTTTCTGACTTTTCAGTGGCTAATAAATGGATCCATGAGTTTGGACAGGAGTTCAGGAGACCCTGTTCTTTGTCATACTGGGAGTGAAAAACACTGATCCCATGTAGAAATCATATTAAGCGTATCTGTACTTTAGTATCTGTTATATTTATCATGTATCATATAATTTTTGTATAGAATCTGTAACATAGATAATGTATACTGTATTAAATTTAACTATGATTTATTAGTGTTTATGTGCCAGTATAATGTAATATAATTGTAATATATAATAAAAAAGTGCAATAATTGCAATAGAGTAAAATAAAATTTGAACAAGATATCAATGGATAATCACTTTACCTGAGTGGATCAGTCGTGGCAGCCAGTAAATAGCGAGCTATTCCTGTAAATGAGATGCTACTGTGTTCTCTGCAGTTGTATTTAAAGCTGATTTTTACATATTTCCTCTTCAGTCTGTGTTGGAATGTCAATTTATATGTTTTACAAGTTTTGTGGTATGCAGTTGTATAATGTGTTGTGCTGGTAGGCAGTATGTTTGTATATGAAGTATGTATGTATATGAGCTGAATTTTTTGTGTGTGAACATCACATGCAGAGAACAAGCCCGTCAACATACCTAAACATCACATGAGATGTAACTCTCACAGCAACACACAGTAAACCAAGAATAATCATTTTGCAAGATTTTAAAGGAATATAACTGTGAATAAATTAATAAATGAACCCTATTTAAGGAGTCATTTGTCAGTTACTGTCTTCCTAATCATTTGATTTAATATTATTGACGTGACCTTTAGGCTAGTTTTCAGGGCAGCTATGACATGCATTGAATGCCTTTGTTGCTAGTTTCTGTATATGCGGGTTCATTCATCTAACATTTATTTTATAGTAATGATTTGAAATGTAGACAGTATGTACTCCACTTATGGACTTGCAGAACAATAACTGTTTGAAAACGCAGAAGTTGTGCTCAGAATCTGTGTTGAGACTGTGGGATTACAAATTTAAGAATCTGTCTTAGATCTACTGATCCTATGTCCTTACATACAATCACCTGAAAAACTAAAGTGAAATACCTTGTATTTAGCATTTATGGTAAAGATGATGACATCAGATGAACGATTCTGTTAAACAATGTATGTAGCAAGAGGTTCCTGCCAGTTCCTGTTCTCTTATTGTAAGTCAAATGAGCCAGATAACTGAGACTCTCACCTTTAGTTTGTAATGGCTCTTGGTGCCCCTGCCCCAGTCTTTGGGTAGTTACGCTGATTGGATTAGGAGTGGTTAAATGGGCAGGTTGCTATACCTGAATACTTCATTTGCATGCTTTGTTTAAGGTCGTCACCCAGGTGCTTTGACTCCATTCCTAAGCACTGCCCTCTAAATGTATATAAACTACAATGTAACACTGCCTTAGTTAGGCTTTTGATGACTGCAGCGCCACGCAGCGCGTCTCAATAAAGAACTCTGCTGAAGATACCCAAGAGTCTCCTGGTCTTCGCTTCTGAGTTTCCAACAAGACGCAGAGCAGACGGTTCTTCTTGATCTCTCAAACACGTGTAAATAACTGCTCTCAGGTTCAGGAGCGTTGGATGCCTTGTATAATTTACTCTCCTTGGAAGCTTTTCAAAGAAGCAAACAAAAATTAATAAAAGGCATGTGAAATAACAGGACTTGTAAAACTTTTATCATAATAATATTCGCTAATAATATGCAAGTCATATGAAATTCATACTATAGCATATTAATTTATGCTGTACACAGAAATTGTAACTAATGTATAAATATATTGCTAAAATATCCTGTGTATAGTAACTCTGATTAGATGTATCAATATTTTATTAATTCAAAGTCAAACAGTTATCATATGATAACTAAGATTTTTTAGGACAATCTTTTAGGAACTTATTATTAAACCTGGGCTCAGTAACACACAGAAAATATAATGAAGTAATCTTTCATTTTACTTTCTGGATTAGTCATAGATCAGATTTCCATGTTACACAGGTGTGACTGTTGACGCAGCATCCTGCAGCAATACAACAAAAAGGACACTATGCCAGTTAAGTTTGACCAGTTGTTAGGCAACATTAGAACAGGTCTTGATAATACACTAGTTTATAATATCTCTCCATTTCTATCATGATTATACCCTTCGTGATCTCCAATTTGCAACATGAAATTATATTGATATAGCTAAATAACTAATTACATATAAGAAACAAAAATATATTGTGAAATGTCATGATGTCACATTTATGTTCTGTTTTGAGGAATTTTATGTATTTCTACTTCCTTTTGTCCCTGTGTTTCATCTTTGATTAGTTTCTGTTTCTTTGGTTGTCTTACCGGTGACCTACTTACCTGTGTACAGGTGACCTGCTTGTTTAGTTACTTTGTTAACTGATTAGCAAATGTGCATATATAGTCCTCAGTTTTCAGTCGTAGTTTGTTCTTGTCTATGCTGCATGTTGATTTGCTGTGTTTTGTGGTTGTTGTTAGAGTGTGAAGCCTTTGTTCTCCAGTGCTCCTGTGTTTTTTATTTGTTTATACAAGTCACTGGTGTGATTAGATCCTGTATCTACTTTCTTTGTTCCCACAGCCAGCCTGCCGACTCGTGAGAGCTCATTCATGTGAAGTTTCGCTTTCGTTTTTCATAAAATAGTAGGAATGCTGAATACATAATATGGGCAGATACAGGTGTGTCTCTGAAAAGATGCAAATAAATGGTCTGTATTTAAGCTCAATTTCACTTCAAGGTACACATACAGAAGTTGTGTTTTGAGATACTGAAGGTTTGATAATGGATATAAAGGAACTGATATTTGTGGTGTGTTTTTGGACTGTCTGTTCTGCTGGGCATGAATTCTTCTCATCAACAGGTTATTAATTATATTTCATTTCAATATCAAAATTCATTATATTTTATTAGTTTTAATTGTAAATAATTTGATGTTCTAGTGTTCTATCCATATTTCTCTAACTAATGTTTTTACGCTGTTACCATGACAAGTTAATTTTTTGTATTCATTTGTGAGACATCAAAACTCAACACTGATACACTCATACAAACGTTATAGTTGTAGATTTTAACTTTTTAAATTGACTAAACAATATTAACTCTCTCTTTGGTTTCTTATTTCAGAAACCTTTTTCATTATACTTCTAATGGAAAAAAATACTTATATATCAAATGTTCTTTGATATTAAGTGCAGATTGTTTTATACTGTAGATCAGATTGCACAGCTTGTTGAGAAGAAGAAAGACCTTCTGATGAGCTTCAGTCAGTACATTGATGCTGAAGAAAATAATGTAGAGACAATGAAGAGGTGAAAACACTTTCATTGTTCCTCATGTGCAGTACCAATAAACTCCAAGATTAAAAAGCATTAAGTTTTATAGCAATTCATGTTTAATAATCTTATACTGTATATGGTGTTAAATTTATGTAATTAAATAAATATTTTTTAACAATACAACTTCTGACGATCCCTGTCATCAATGCAGTGCTCTTCTGAATCTTCTGCTTTCAAACTCCGACCCTGTGGACCCTGAGGAAATCACGAGAGACCCTGTGGCAGCTTACAAACTCCTCAGACAACTGAGAAATGAATTAATTAATATTGTAAAACAAATTCAACCAAGTTTTTATCAGTGTAACAAGTATCAGTATGAGTTGGAGTTCCTAGAGATCCCACAGCCAGAGGATTTGAATGGTGCAGCTTCAGGATTGATCAGACTGCAAGAGATCTACAAACTCTACCCAGAAGACATCATGAAAGGTGAACTGTCTGCAGTATTGCACCAGTGCAGTTTCACTAAGAGAGTTTCACTTTGTTTTCCTTTCAAAAATCAGCTTTGATCTGTTTTGATTTCACAGAAATGTCATTAAGTGCAGATGAAGCCTGCCATGTGGGGCTGGTCGCTTTTAACGAGGACAAATTCCAGCATGCCTTTCTCTGGTTTCGGTACAGTCTCAACACATTAACAGAATACTCGGCTACTAATAAGAAAGATTTGCTACATTACCTTAGTTTCTCAGCCTATCGTTTTGGCAGCCAACCTGTGGCAATCTACTTTGGCCAACATCTTCTAAATCTGGGTGAGCTCATGATGTCCTGGAGTTTAATACTTATATTTTTATATGGGATGTTATCAGACAACTTTGAGATCAGATATTGAAGTCATAAACTTCTTTGCCTCAGATCCAACTAACGATGAAGTCAAAGTTCAGCTGAGTCTTTACAGACGCCATCACTTACTGAGAACTTCAAACCCTGACATATTGACACTGAACACAGAGTCAAGTAACTATGAGGCACTGTGCAGAGGAGAGATTGATGAGAGGGCAAGTGCAAAGTCTCAATTTTAAATCAATATTTGACATGAAATTACAAACACTCAATGTGAAGCTTTGTGAGTTAATTGGATGTTTATTATATTTGATAAAATCAGACCTCCAAGAGGCAGAGGGCGCTGTCCTGTAGGTACAGCACAGGTGGAGGAAACCCCAGACTGATGTATGCACCAGTGAAAGAAGAAGTGGAGTGGGACGAGCCTCGAATCATCAGATATCATGACATTATTACAGACCGAGAGATAGAGATCCTGAAGAATATCTCCAGACCTCTAGTGAATATCTAACACACATACACACACACACACACACACAAATCAATAAAATATTTGATTGTCAGTATTATTAGAATCTAATATCTTGTTAATACTTTTGATTATGTTTTATTGTGCTATTCAATGGGCAGAAGAATGAGGGCATTTCTTTTAAAAGTTGGCTTGGCCCCTTAATTCTAGTGAAGACAAATCTTGATGTAATGAACTGTAATGATATTCTAGACAATTGTGTGCTCAAATACTTTTGGCTATCTAGTGTGTGTGTGTGTGTGTGTGTGTGTGTGTGTGTGTCTGTTGATGTCCCATTTACTGTTTATGGTCTTCTGTAGCTTTCTAGGTCTCAGACTATAGGGGGAGTATCAAATATCCGTACTTCTCAAAGGTGATAATCTCATTTTTACCCATTATCTTGACTTAAAATTAACACTTACATTACATTACTGTTATTTTATAGTATTTATTTTTTGACACTTATTATTGGAAGAAAAATGGAAACACTTTACAATATGGTTCAATTCCATAGCATAACAAATGGAATCTTATTGTAAAGTGTTACTGAAAAATCATGGCTTTGTTTTCAGTGTTTCTCTAAAGGAAGACAACTCTGTGGTTGCTTGTGTCAATCAGAGGATTGCGAACATCACAGGACTCTCCATGAAATCAGCTGAAGACCTACAAGTACGGTCACAGTAAGAAAGAAATTACGTGTTCATGCACAGGCAGCATATCTTTTCTTTACCGCCCAAACTTAATACACTTCTGACTGGCCTGCCCTTTTATATATTATATATATATATAAATCTACAGTATCTCACAAAAGTGAGTACACCCCTCACATTTCGGCAATCAATTGAGTATATCTTTTCAAGGGACAATACTATAGAAAGGAAACTTGGATATATTTTATATATAGTCAATGTGCAACTAGTATAGCAGTAAAGATTTACTGTCCTCTGAAAATAACTCAACATACAGCCATTATTGTCAAAAAAGCTGGCAACAAAACTGAGTACACCCTAAGTGATAACAGCTATACATCGTTTAACCATGCAAAGCCACATGTCCTATTCATCATGTTCATGTTTTTGTCTGCTTGACAGGACCATACAAATTTATGTATCTTGTTTTAGAGCAGTTAAAATATGGTTCTTTGAGTACAATTCTCTCATACTGACCACTGGATGTTCAACATGGCACCTCATGGCAAAGAACTCTCTGAGGATTTGAGAATTAGAATTGTTGCTCTCCACAACGATGGCCGAGGCTATAAGAAGTTCGGTAACACCCTGAAACCGAGTTACAGTACAGTGGCCAGGGTCATTCAGAGGTTTTCCAAGACGGGTTTCACTCTGAACAGGCCTCGCAAGGGTCGATCAAAGAAGTTGAGTCCTTGTGCTGTGTGTCAGGTGCAGAAGCTGGCTTCAAAAAACAGACGCATGAGTGCTGCCAGCATTGCTTTATAGGTTGCAGAAGTTGAAGGTCAGCTTGTCAGTGCTCAGACCATACACCACACACTGCAACAAGTCGGTTTGCATGGCCGTCGTCCCAGAAGGAAGCCTCTTCCGAAGCTGGCTCACAAAAAAGCCTGCAAACAGTTTGCTGAAGACAACCTGGCCAAGAGCATGAATTACTGGAACCATGTCCTGTGGTCTGATGAGTCTAAGGTAAACTTGTTTGACTCAGATGGTGTCCAACATGTGTGGCGACGCCCTGGTGAGGAGTACCAAGAAAATTGTGCCTTGCCTACAGTCAAGCATGGTGGTGGTAGCATCATGGTCTGGGGCTGCATGACTACTGCTGGTACTGGGGAGCTGCGGTTCATTGAGGGAAACATGGATTCCAACATGTACTGTGACATTCTGAAGTAGAAGATGATGCCCTCCCTTCAGAAGCTGTTTTCCAACATAACAACCACCCCAAACACACCGCCAAGATGACAACTGCCTTGCTGCTGAAGGTGAAGGTGAAGGTGATGGAGTGGTCAAGTATGTCTCCAGACCTGTACCCTATTAAGCACATGTGGGGCATCCTCAAGCGGAAGGTGGAGAAGCACCATGTGTCTAACATCCAGCAGCTCCGTGACGTCATTATGGAGGAGTGGAAGAGGATGCCAGCTACAACCTGTGCAGCTCTGGTGAATTCCATGCCCAGGAGGATTAAGGCAGTGCTAGATAACAATGGTGCCCCTACAAAATATTGACACTTTGGACACAGTTTTGACATGTTCACTTAGGGTGTACTCATTTTTGTTGCCGGTTATTTGGACAATAATGGTTATATGTTGAGTTATATTTAGAGGACAGTAAATTTGTACTTCTATACAAGCTGCACATTGACTACTCTAAAATATATCCAAGTTTCATTTCTGCAGTATTGTCCCTTGAGAAATTATACAATTTTATTTCTGAAATGTGAGGGGTGTACTCACTTTTGTGAGATACTGTATATATAAAATTTTATATTGAATATAAATATATATTTACTCTTCATCATATTAAACATGTTTTGTTCTCTGTGAAATATGAGTGGTATCATTTTCCAGGTTCAGAATTACGGGATTGGTGGCAGATATGAACCACATTATGATGCAGGGGTAAGATCACAATGTTAATAAACAGGTATGAAATAAATTTGCATAGAACCAACACGGAATTTGCCATAGGTTTCCTCGGGAATTTCTTCATGGTGTGGGATTTATAAAAACAAAAAAGTAATCCACACACCAAATACAACCAAGTACAAGATCCATTGATTGAGAAAATATTTTACTGAAGATTTTCATTAAAAAAACACACACACAAAAAAAAATTCTGCACAAAAGAAAAGAAAAGATAAAAAAATAAAGGATTTATGAGGATTTAAATAAAGTCTGTGGTTACTTTACAGCTTGCAGTGGTTCATACAGCTCCATATGTTCACAATGGAGCGGTTCATAGAGTTTTATTTTGAACTATGTTAACGTGCAGGGCGTTGCATTCATATTCTGGATTATTCTGCTTTATTAATAGTAATACTATTAATAAGGTTATTAATATTAGCCTAATAATTTTATTAGTATTTATTATTATCGAATTTGGTCCTCCAATGTCACTCTTTTAAAACATTAAGCCACATTAAGCGTTTAAGAATGTCCCAAAACCGTGCCTTGAACTAAGCACTGACTGTATTTCTTTATACTTGAGTCCAAGTTCAAAATAAAACTCTGTGAACCACTCCATTGTGAACATACGGAGCTGTATGAACCACTGCAAGCTGTAAAGTAAACAGTCCGAACTCAACTGGTTTTGCCAGAGAACGCAAAGATGCAAATATCTTTGCGAGGGAACGCAAAAGTTTTGCAAGGGAACGCAAATATCTTTGCAAGAGAACGCAAAAGTTTTGCGAGGGAACGCGAAACATTTGAAAAGTATTTTTTCCTACCACCCCGAATTTTTTTCACTCACCTCGAATTTTTCCCACCACCATGTCCCTTAAAGGGCTCCGTATTGAAGAGACTTTGACATAGCTATTTTTTTTTCTTTTAAACTTATGTATTTCACTTCATAACTGCATTATACTTTAATTACAAACAATTGTTGTTGGTGATGATGTTTGATACATAATATAATATTTAGCCTATCCATGCTTTGATGACAACACAATCTAAGTGTATTACCTCAGTTGACCTATTGATTAATCATCCTTAACCCAAAGAGAACCCATGGCCAAAAAATGCTAATTCGCTTATAGGACTTCAAAATCTATTCTGTGTCAGTGAGAGCTTGATTACATATTAATCGAATCATTGCAAGATAACCAAAGATTGTTTGATCACACAGGATAATAAGAATGAAAGGATTGCTACATTCTTAATTTATGTAAGTGTTGCCCTTTTCATTAGTCCAAATGGCATTATAAATATTATAGGCCTACATTGTAAGGTTATTGTTGTCCTGTGCCTGTAGATGAGTGATGTGGAGATAGGGGGTGCCACTGTGTTCCCTCAAGTTGGAGTTGCACTGAAGCCAAAAAAGGTAAACCCTCAAATCACTTTTATATTAGTATATTAATACGATTTAATACGGAAAAATGTATGCTTCAGTTCTCTGCTTTTTAAGGGTTCAGCCGTGTTTTGGTACAACCTCCACAAGAATGGAAATGTGGATTTGAATACAGAGCATGCTGGATGCCCTGTGTTAAGGGGTAACAAATGGGGTAGGTTTTTAAAGAACTTGGATTACTTTTTTATTGTATATCTTCTATAATGTATAAATAAATCTATGTTAATATGACTACATTTTATTTCAGTTTCATATGACATTGAGCTATATTTTTCTGGTGTCTTTTCAGTGGCTAATAAATGGATCCATGAGTTTGGACAGGAGTTCAGGAGACCCTGTTCTTTGTCATACTAGGAGTGAAAGACACTGAGACCATGGAGAAATCATATGAAGTATCTATCTGTTATATTTATTATGTGTCATATTAGTTTTTAGAGGTGCCAGTAATGTTAATAATAATTGTAATATACAATTTAGCCAAAAGTTCAATAGATTAAAATAAAGTTTCAGCAAGATTTCAATGGATGATATTACTTGAGTGGATCAATCAGCAGCCAGTTATTCCTGCAAATGAGATACTATTGCATTTTTGCCGTTATATTTAAAGCTTAATTTTAAATGTTGCCTTTTCAGTTGGTGCTGGAATGATGATTTACATGTTTTGCAATTATAAAAAAATTAGTTGTCTTCAAATCTAAGGTTAGGTCAAAGCAGAATTGGGTTGTTATTCTATTATCTGTAACTCTTGTGTGTGACACATATGATGTTTGGGTATTAATGTTAAATTAGTTATAGGCCTCTGATTTTATTTCATAGATTTTATTTTATATATTTTCAATATTTCCCCTTGTGAAACAGTGGCCTCTTAACAGTGCAATTCTAGCTGAAATTAGAATTTGTTTCAATTATGAGTCTTAAGTATAATCTTGTATATATTATAATATTGTTTTTGGTTTGCAGTGTTATAGGATTATACACTTTATTTAATTTGCCCTGTAATGAGTTTCAGTAACTTTTTTTTTTTTTGGCTTGATAGTTGACAAATGGGGTAGGTTTTTAAAGAACTTGGTTTACTCTTTTATTGTGTTTCTTCTTTAATAAAAATACATCTATGTTAATATGATTCATGATTTTTATTTCAGTTTCATATGACATTATAGTTCAGGAGACCCTGTTCTTTGACATACTGGGAGTGAAAGACACTGAGACCATGGAGAAATCATATGAAGTTTATCTGTTGAAGTATCTGTTATGTTTACAGTTTTTTACAATCATTTTTGCATTAATAACAGAACCTTTGTGTAATTTTTCAAAACTCTAGACACATAATTCACAACTGATGATCAAAATGCACATTTTTCAAACCACTTAACACTTTTTCCAAATGCTTGGATACAATACACATGAGCCAAAGATCTTTTGTTCATTGAACTAAAATCACTGGTTCAAAATGACACAACTTAACATCAAAGTATTACTATTTCAAAATTCAACTCACACATTACATCTGAATTGAGTGTCTATTCATTTCATTACAATGATCTAAATATCAGTTGATACAACTGCTCAAAATGCTAAGTAACTGTTGCATTACTCCTGAAGCATAGTTTACAATTTTTGCCTATTGCTTGAACACTTTTTGTAAAACTTCGGCTCATTGTGTCAAAACTTTACACACAAGCACACAAGACACAACACTGGGAAATAAACCATTCACATCTATGTCGAATTGAAACTCTGCTATCAAAACCTAACAATCCTTTGTCAAAATGTCACTCTGATGACAAAATGATACACACTTGCATCATATGAATACACTTTCAGATTAGCAGCAACACACTAGTGTACTTTATATAAAACACTGCAGTCTTTAATTTTCACTGTTTTTATTCAGTTCATCAGTTAGCATTCTGTGAAGCTCAATGCAAGTTTTTGTTCTGGTTTTTTTTTCCAACAAAGATTTTCACAACAACCAAAAATGAAAGTACTGAAAGGTTACAAATGACATCAACTCAATACTGCACATCACAGTACTATACTTTACAGTACAATACAGCAAATGCAGTAACGCAAAAATAATACAAAAATAAAACAAAATACACTACTGTAAATACAGAAAAACAGGCCAATTGTGCGTGGGTGGGATTACAGATCCTGCCGTCTGTTTGGGTCTGGCCACAGGATCTCATCAACGTCACAAGCGATATTTTCTCCTGCTAAGCAACGGGGAAAATAACGCCTTGTGTGCCGAATCCATCCATGGATTGACGTTACCTCAATGTCTCCGCATGCCTCTTCCGTTGCCTGTAGAGGGGGGGGGGGGTCAATTTCTGCATATAAATATTACGCCAAATAGAAACAGAAAATTGTGCTATAGCCTACGCACTTTCATGAGATCGTGTTAGACACAATTAGCTATTTTACAAATGGGAATAGGCTACAATGAATTCATAACAATGTTTTACATTCAAGCTACATTCAAGCATAAAAACCCTTAAAATGTATAGTGAAAAGTTCTTTAAAAGCATCTGGAATGCAATAAAGTAATTTTAAAGCTGTTTTTAAAGCATTTGCTGCATGGATTAAAAAGATAGGCCAATAAATAATTCACATAGGCCTATCAGTCAGACAAAATTACTTTTACAGTTTTTTCCAACTGCTTACACACGTTTTCAAAACTAGATCACCTTTTTTCAAAACTCTACACACAATTCCCAAAACTGCACACACAAAATGCAAAATGCCTCACATCTCCTTCAAAATGTAACACTGCATTAAAAATGCCATAAACACATGTCAGAATGAAGCATTTGCATCAAATGGCAAACACTTCTTTCATAATAATAAATGTTTGGATATACCACGTAAACACTGTTGTTCTAAATCTAAAGCTCTTTGGTCTTTCATAGGCTTATATCTACATTTCAATGCAATGTTCTACAGTGAAAGTAATCTGCTGAGAGGGGTAACAAGTACACTGTAAACACCAATGCAATGTAGAAACAGAAAATATTTACTAGGCCAAACATTACTGTTGTATACAGTAGCATACAACAAAACCATAAACATATGTAAACCAAAAGTATATTCTTTAGAATACAGTAAAGAACTTCTTTGCTCTCGTCCTCTTCCTCTTCCTCCTACTCCTCTTGCGCTCTGTCCATTGTTGGCATCCATTGTTCAAAACAGGTATTCTGACCTTTGACCTATTTATAGGCCTATACTACAGTAAAGCAGTGATTGTTTAGTGATCAGTTAAGCAATTAGTGTGAAAAAACTGTAAATTGCTTGATTAAATTTCAAGGACAACGATTGATATACTTTTTAATTTTTTATATTAAAAATAAAACGCAAATTATAATCGGGCCTGTTTTAGGCTTTCCCTTATTTTTATATTTTAGACGGTGACGGGGAAAAAAATGACTCGCCATCTCCTCATTGGAAGCGCAGAAAGAAATATGCATTTTAACGGATTACATAGGCTAATGTAATACCTTAAAGAGTGTGTTCCCGAAAATATACCAGCATGTTGACTTCCCTACAAGGGGAAAAAATACGTTGGACTTTGTTTACACCACCCAGAGAGGAGCATACAAGGCCCTCCCCCTCCCCCACCTCAGAGCCTCAGACCACATCACTGTCATGCTAATGCCTGCATACAGACCGCTCGTTAAAGTCATCAAACCAATACACAAACAGATTCAAGTGTGGCCGGAAGGGTCGTCAGAGGCACTTCAGGACTGTTTCGACACCACTGACTGGAATATGTTCAAGCAGGCTGCCACATACAACAATACTACAGACCTCCAAGAATACACTGAGACTGTCACTGCCTACATCACCAAGTGCATTGATGATGTAACGGTCACAAAGACTATCACTGTCCGGGCCAACCAGAAGCCGTGGCTGACAGGGGAGGTCTACAGACTTCTGAAGGCTCGGAACGCTGCCTTTAGAGCTGGAGACGAGGAGGGCCTGAGGACAGCTAGGGCCAACCTATCCCGCGGCATCAGAGAGGCCAAGAGACAGTACTCCAGGAGGATAGCCCATCGTTTCAGCGACAGCAGAGACACTCGGAGCCTGTGGCAGGGAATACAGACCGTTACGGACTACAAGCCCCCACCACAGACCTGTGACAGCACCATCCCCCTGCTGAACGAGCTGAATGCCTTCTTTGCTCGCTTTGAGGCACAAAACAGCACCACTGCACAGAAGACTCCACCTCCTTCCGGCGACCAGGTGATGACGCTGTCCTCAGCAGGATCAATGCACGCAAAGCTCCGGGTCCTGACAACATTCCTAGGTGTGTACTGAGAGACTGTGCAGTGGAACTCACTGATGTCTTCACAGACATCTTCAACATCTCACTAAGTCAGGCTGTTGTCCCCACATGCTTCAAAGCTACCACCATCATTCCAGTCCCGAAGAAGTCATCTCCATCCTGCTTCAATGACTACCGTCCAGTAGCACTCACTCCTATTCCCATGAAGTGCTTTGAACGGCTAGTCATGCAACACATCAAGTCTGTCCTCCCCCCCTCCCTGGACCTCTTCCAGTTTGCATATAGGTCCAACCGCTCGACCGATGATGCCATCGCCACTGCCCTCCACCCAGCCCTCACACATCTGGACAAAAAAGACTCATATGTCAGGATGCTGTTCATCATCCCTCAGCAGCTCACTCACAAATTGGTCCAGCTGGGGCTCAACACCTCTCTGTGCAACTGGCTGTTGGACTTTCTGGCCTGAAGACCTCAGGCAGTACGGGTCGGCATTAACACATCCAGCACCATCACACTGAACACAGGGGCCCCCCAAGGATGTGTGCTGAGCCCCCTCCTCTTCACTCTGCTGACCCACGACTGCACACCGTCACACAACTCTAACCTTTTCATTAAGTTTGCGGATGACACGACTGTGGTGGGTCTCATTAGCAACAGAGATGAGACAAACTACAGGAGCGAGGTGAGCCGCCTGGCCGGGTGGTGCAGGGACAACAATCTCTCTCTGAATGTGGAGAAGACGAAGGAGATTGTTGTTGACTTCAGGAGAGTGCACACTCAGCATGCTCCTCTGACCATCAACGGTGCGACTGTGGAGAGAGCGAGCAGCACCAAGTTCCTGGGTGTGCACATCACAGAGGACCTCTCCTGGACCAACAACACTGCGGCACTGGCCAAGAAAGCACAACAGCGTCTCTACTTCCTCCGCAAACTCAGAAGAGCCAGAGCCCCGACCCCCATCTGTGCACCTTCTACAGAGGCACCATCGAGAGCATCCTGACTAGCTGCATCACTGTGTGGTATGGCGCCTGCAACGCGTCCTGCCGCAAGTCCCTTCAACGGATAGTGAGAGCAGCTGAGAAGATCGTTGGTGTCTCTCTCCCCTCCCTCCAGGACATCTACAGCACCCATCTCACCCGCAAAGCCCTCAGCATTGCAGGTGATCCCACCCACCCGACACACAGCTTCTTCAGTCTGCTGCCATCAGGGAGGAGACTGCGGAGTCTCCAGGCGAGGACCAGCAGACTGAAGGACAGCTTCATCCATCAGGCTGTCGGGAAGCTGAACTCCCTCCCGTCCTTGCCCCCCTCCCCTCTTTTACCCCACGCAACACTGAACTCTGACACTACGACCACCCCCCCAGCACCCAACACCCCCAGGACCTCCCCCACCCCCTTACAAACTGATCTCTACCTCATCCAGCATTGTCTGTAAACTACCTCTTCTGACAGTCTGATAAAAGACTGTTCTTTTTTTGCACTACACATATCTGCACAGTTTTGTTTTATTTAACTGGTTTGCACTCTATCTGACATGTGCCTTATGCCACTTTATCTATCACTTTTTTATTTATTTCTATTTTTCTACAATGTCCTCATTTGTATATCTGTATAGTTTGTATGTACATATGGTTAAACTGTATGTATCTGTATTTGAATGTCTACTGTCAGTGTTTAATGTTATCTGTATGCACCAAGGGTCTGAGAGTAACACAATTTCAATTCTCTGTATGTATGTACTGTACATGTGGAAGAATTGACAATAAAGCAGACTTGACTTGACTTGACTTGACTAATGAAGAGTTTTTGCTTTGAATTATTTCATTTTAAAGTAGTAATTTAAAGCTTTCTATAGATATATTTATCATATCTGTGAGCCAGTTTCGAGTTGCCGAGTTTCGGTTCATCATTGAAGAGCTCTTGTTCAAGACCGGCAGAAAGCGCGTGTTTTCCTATTTTATAAAAGCACAATAATGTTGATATTGTGAATGCACAAATAATAGTAGACCCTTTACAGTTCCAAATTATATATTACTCTTACCTTTATGAGCAAAAATCACACGGCGTATTTTAAGTTGTTTTTACTGTAAGAAAAAAATTCAAGTGACCACGCTGGAGACTCCGTGTCCTGTAAAACTCGCTTCAGCTTCCACTCTCCACACAAACTGTTGGACATGCGTCTAACAGCGCACATTTACATAGGTTAAACATTTAAACTAACACTGTGATATGCTTGAACTGTTTTATAGGCCTATCTATCGATTTTATTTTAGTCAAGTCGTGATGATTTGATAAGGATAAATTACTGTTTTTTTCCAACTGCTTACACACAAAATCTTTTCATGTCACACGATTTCTGAAACCTCTCACTCAAAGTGCAAAACTACACACCAAATCTCCAAAACCATAAGCTATTTCTCAGCCTTTGACTCGGTTTTCAATTGCATAAAACACTTTTTTCAAAACACTACACACAATTCTCTACCTAAAACACAAAAATCTAACAGGAAGTGACTTGCTTTCCTTTTCCAAACACAACCACTTATTCACCAGGTCACACACACACACTCCTCACATATGCAAACACTAATTGCTTAACTGATCACTAACCAATCACTGCTTTACTGTAGTATAGGCCTATAAATAGGTCAAAGGTCAGAATACCTGTTTTGAACTATGGATGCCAACAATGGACAGAGTGCAAGAGGAGGAAGAGGAAGAGGAAGAAGAGGACGAGGGAAAATAAGTTCTTTACTGTATTCTAAAGAATATACTTTTGGTTTACATATGTTTATGGTTTTGTTGTATGCTACTGTATACAACAGTAATGTTTGGCCTAGTAAATATTTTCTGTTTCTACATTGCATTGGTGTTTACAGTGTACTTGTTACCCCTCTCAGCAGATTACTTTCACTGTAGAACATTGTATTGAAATGTAGATATAAGCCTATGAAAGACCAAAGAGCTTTAGATTTAGAACAACAGTGTTTACGTGGTATATCCAAACATTTATTATTATGAAAGAAGTGTTTGCCATTTGATGCAAATGCTTCATTCTGACATGTGTTTATGGCATTTTGAATGCAGTGTTACATTTTGAAGATGTGAGGCATTTTGCATTTTGTGTGTGCAGTTTTGGGAATTGTGTGTAGAGTTTTGAAAAAAGGTGATCTAGTTTTGAAAACGTGTGTAAGCAGTTGGAAAAACTGTAATCAAACATAGGCGATCAACTCTGATGCTGGCCGCTTGGTCGTTGCTTAAAAGAAAAAAAAAAACATTTAACGAACAAAAAATGCTCCCAAGGTTTTTCTAAATTAACTTTATGAAGAAAAAAAAACGAAACATAGCCTAATCACTTTTCCATTACATACAAAACTGAACTATTTTAATAGGTAGCTATAAGCTGTTTTGGGAGAAGGGGAAGACTCATATCGCTGAGAACAAAAAAAAAAAAGTTTAAAACGTTTTTTTTTCTCCCAGTACATCCATGATATTTCCATGTTCAGCTTTTAAGCCACAACCTACAGATCCCACAACACAAACATAACATTCACAAACATAAAAGCAAGCATTGGCAGTGCTGCGTGCATGATTTGGCAGAATGTGAGCAACGCGCGCATCAAGTAGCCCTGCATCAGTTTAATAACTTTGATAACTTTAATTCTTACAACTGTTAAATTAATGGGCAAATGGTAAATATGTCGAAGAGCACATAGAAATAGATAGCAAAATAGCCAATGTAAACTAAATGTTATAAACATCGGAGCAACCATAGAAATGTTTAAATGAATCTTTATTATAACAAATTTCTCTTAAGTTACGCAACTATTCTCACTTCATTAAAAACTATTTTGTTTACACGTTTAAAAAGTAAACATCATTTCATTGTTCTCGTATAACACGTACACAATACCTCATTAACACCCAAAATTTCTACAATCTTTGGTAAACAGCAGGCACGTGCAGAGGGGGGGGCTGTGGGTGCTTGAGCACCTGCCCATTTTCCCCTTGATGCCCAAAGTGCCCTTTTGTCAAGGCAATTTTTTTTTTTTTTTTTTGTGATTAAACGCCCTTTTGTGAAGGCCTGCCCAGTCTAACTATTAGTAAAATTAATTAATAATAGTTTAGCGGTAAATTAAATTATCCACATGATGACCTTTCACCTGACGATCTCATCCGGGAAGATCCCTCACGTTCAGACACGCCTTTAGGGTGCCTTCAATAACGTCCGCGGCTGCCGGTAAGTGGAGTTCTCAGCGGAGCGTGTGTTCGTAAACTTATATTATTGAATTATTATTATTTTACGAGAACGGCGTGAACAGATCATGCACAGCTGTTATATTGCTGTGTGTAGCCTGTGGAAGCACGGTTATTCTGCTTCTTCACCTGGGCACATACTCAGACCCTGTGGACCCTGAGCAAATAAAAGACCCTGCGGCAGCTTTCAAACTCCTCATGCGACTGAGATCTGAATGGTTGAGCATTGAAAAATACACTCTGAGGAGTCTTTATGAATGTGAGATCTTATTTAAGGTTTTTAAGTGAAATGTCTAAACATGCATTGTAGATCATTATAGAAATAAAAATCTGGAGAAGAACTGGTGATGAAAGAGTGAAACAGTGACAAATGCTTTAAAGAAGATATATATATATATATGTTATTACATTTTTTATTATGAAACTTTTAACAATGCAGTTGTTTATGGATCTGTTCTCATATTTGAAAATCAGACAACGTGTATCAGATACTGCTGGAATATGCACAGATCCCACAGGTAGAGGATTTGGAGGGTGCAGCTTTAGGACTGATCAGTCTGCAAGAGCTCTACAAACTCTACCCACACAACATCACTAAGGGTGAACTGTCTGCGCCAGTGTGGTTTCATTGCAAGAGTTTTACTTCTTTCCATTCAAAATAAGTTCTAATCTGATTGATGCTATCATTTCTCATTTCACAGAAACGTCTTTAAATGCATATGAAGCTTACATTGTTGGGTTGGTCGCTTATAACGAGGACAAATTCCAGCATGCCTTTCTCTGGTTTCTGTACAGTCTGAACACATTAACAGAAGACTCGGCCATTACCGAGGAAAAGTTGCTCCGTAACCTTAGTGACTCAGCCTATCATTTTGGCAGCCTGCCTGTGGCAATCTACTTCGGCCAACGGCTTTTAAATCTGGGTGAGTTTATGGTGACATCATGAAGTTTAATACTAATAATTTTTAGAAGTCAGAAAGAGCTTTATTACCAAGTATGTTTACACACACAAGGAATTTGACTTGACGACTGG
Source organism: Schizothorax lantsangensis (assembly GCA_027422415.1). Classification (NCBI taxonomy): domain Eukaryota; kingdom Metazoa; phylum Chordata; class Actinopteri; order Cypriniformes; family Cyprinidae; genus Schizothorax; species Schizothorax lantsangensis. Next base: position 30,604,129 of record CM049845.1, read on the forward strand.
AGCTTCCAGTGCAGAAGAAATACGGACATAGTGTAACATACATGATAGTGCAGACGTACATAACACAGTAGAAATGGAATATTAACACTAATAAGAAAAACAAAAAATTAAATAATAATGCACTATATACAGACGTTGAAGTGTAAAAACATTTTTTAATTGCTTAAATGAATGTATGTTATTTACAAGTGTGCCGTTTATAAATGTCAAATTTCGAATGATAAATATGTCAGTTATGATGAACAATGTATTGTTATGGAAGTTTTAATTGTTCAGGCTGAAGATAGCCTGTGGGGGAAAAAACTGTGCCTGGAGGTTGTCAGACAACTTTGCGAACAGACTATTGAAGTCATAAATGTATTTGCTTCAGACCCAACTAACGAAGAAGTCAAAGTTCAGCTGGACCTGTATAGACACCTTCGCTACCAGAGAAAATCAAACCCTGACATATTCACGCTGAACACAGAGTCAAGTAACTCCTATGAGGCACTGTGCAGAGGAGAGATTGATGAGAGGGCAAGTGCAAAGTCTCAAATTTAAAATATATTTTTTCCCATGAAATTACAAACACTCAATGTGAAGCTTTGTGAGTTAATTGGATGTTTATTATATTTGATCAAATCAGACCTCGAAGCGGCAGAGGGCGCTGTCCTGTAGGTACAGCACAGGTGGAGGAAACCCCAGACTGATGTATGCACCAGTGAAAGAAGAAGTGGAGTGGGACGAGCCTCGAATCATCAGATATCATGACATTATTTCAGACCGAGAGATAGAGATCCTGAAGAATATCTCCAGACCTCTAGTGAATATCTAACACACACACACACACAAATCAAATTTGATTGTCAGTATTACTGGAATCTATTATCTTGTTAATACTTTTGATGTTTTATTGTGCTGTTGAATTGGTAAAATGAGGACATTTCATTTAAAAGTTGTATGACCTCTTAATTCTAGTGAAGCCAAATCTTGATGCAATGAAATATAATGATATTGTCGAGAATTGTGTGTTTCCAACTTTGTGGCATTTGAAAGACTTGATGAGAGACTTATTCTTTGCTCTAGCATGACAATGTCCCAAAGTGAGGTTCATAAAGAAATTATTTTCTTGTAAAAACCCAGATTGAACATCGTTGAAAATCTTCAGAATGAATTGGAGTGCTTTCAGGCCAGACTTGGCATATGGAGATTTGGTTGCCCATATACTTTTGACCATCTAGTGTGTATATATATTTATATTTGACGTTCCATTTACCTTTTGTGTCCTTCTGTAGCTTTCTAGGTCTAAAACTATAGGGGGGGTGTCAAAGATCCGTACTTCTCAAAGGTGATAATCTCATTTTACCCATTATGTTGCCAACATCATATAGTACATATTATAGTACAATATTAGTACTTATATTATTTCTTCACACTTATTACGGGAAGAAAAATGGAAACACTTTACAATGTGGTTGAATTTGATAATGTAACAAATTGAATCTTATTGTAAAGTGTTGCTGAAAAATAATTTCCTTGTTTTCAGTGTTATCCTAGAGGAAGACTACCCCGTGGTTGCTCGTGTCAATCAGAGGATTGCAGACATCACAGGACTCTCCATGAATTCAGCTGAATACCTACATGTACGGTCATAGTAAATAAGAAATCACCTGTTTATGCAGCATATCTTTTTAAGGTCAACTCTTTCTCTGTCCTAGTCTTGCAACTAGCGTGGTCACATTCTCTTGCACTATATAATATAATTAATATAATATAATATAATGATTCCAGGCAACATTGGTTTAAGAGCTTTGAGGGCTGATATATATTTTCATATAATAAATTTATATTCACCTCATTTATCGAACTTCAGTCTCATTTCAGGATTAACATGTATTTTCCTTGTGAAATATTATGTGTTGTTTTGCCTGAAATTTTTTCATTTAATTTAAGGTGCAATCATTTTCCAGGTTCAGAATTATGGCATTGGTGGCAAATATGAACCACATTATGATGCATCGGTAAGATCACTATACTAAAATACAACTATTACAGCAATTTGGCCTATACAGTATTTGCTATGGATTCCCTTGTGTGTTAAATAATGTAGTTCCTTGAAGAAACTTTCCCATTGCCCCAGATCTTTTCTTTCACATGTTTCACTCGATTGGTAAACAGTTTGTTGGTGGTGATAACGCAATCCTGGATACTTATTGTTTGTTGGCATACATTATGCTGTGGCATTTAGTTTGCAGTTTTAAAAAGTGTTTGTGTGCAATTTATGTTGTTGATGGAAAAATGTGAAAGTCATTCATCAACTGTAGAATGACTTTCACATTTCCTTAACCAAGGCTCGCTTTTAGGTCTTCAAACTGAATAACTCTATTCTGTGTTATTGAGAGATTGATAACATATTAACCAATCAAATCATTACAGGATAATTTAACTATGTTTAATCTCACAGAATACTGAGAATGGAAGGATTGCTACGTTCTTAATTTATGTAAGTTTTGCCCTCCAAATGCCATTGTAAACATTTAGAGTTAATTTCTACATTTATTTGCCAGATTACCTGTATTGCACAGTCCTTATGAACAATAAATGATGTGTTCTTGCTGTAGATGAGTGATGTGGAGATAGGGGGTGCCACTGTGTTCCCTGAAGCTGGAGTTGCATTGAAGCCAAAAAAAGTAAACCCTCAAATCACTGATCTATATGGTATATTAGAATAATTGAAGTTAAATTCATGCATCAATTTTCTGCTGCTTAAGGGTTCAGCCGTGTTTTGGTACAACCTCCACAAGAATGGAAATGTGGATTTGAATACAAAGCATGCTGGGTGCTCTGTGTTAAGGGGAAACAAATGGGGTAGGTTTTTAAAGAACTTGGATTACTCTTTTACTGTGTATCTTCTATAATGTATAAATAAATCTATGTTAAAATGTGTCAATTTCATTTCAGTTTCATATGACAATGAGCTATATATTTTCTGACTTTTCAGTGGCTAATAAATGGATCCATGAGTTTGGACAGGAGTTCAGGAGACCCTGTTCTTTGTCATACTGGAAGTGAAAAACACTGATCCAATGTAGAAATCATATTAAGCGTATCTGTACTTTAGTATCTGTTATATTTATCATGTATCATATCATTTTTGTATAGAATCTGTATAACATAGATAATGTATACTGTATTAAATTTAACTATGATTTATTAGTGTTTATGTGCCAGTATAATGTTAATAATAATTGTAATATATAATAAAAAAGTGTAATAATTGCAGTAGAGTAAAATAAAATTTTAACAAGATATCAATGGATAATCACTTTACCTGAGTGGATCAGTCGTGGCAGCCAGTAAATAGCTAGCTATTCCTGTAAATGAGATGCTACTGTGTTGTCTGCAGTTGTATTTAAAGCTGATTTTTACATATTTCCTCTTCAGTCTGTGTTGGAATGTCAATTTATATGTTTTACAAGTTTTGTGGTATGCAGTTGTATAATGTGTTGTGCTGGTAGGCAGTATGTTTGTATATGAAGTATGTATGTATATGAGCTGAATTTTTTGTTTGTGAACATCACATGCAGAGAACAAGCCCGTCAACATACCTAAACATCACATGAGATGTAACTCTCACAGCAACACACAGTAAACCAAGAATAATCATTTTGCAAGATTTTAAAGGAATATAACTGTGAATAAATTAATAAATGAACCCTATTTAAGGAGTCATTTGTCAGTTACTGTCTTCCTAATCATTTGATTTAATATTATTGACGTGGCTAGTTTTCAGGGCAGCTATGACAACATACTGAATTGCATTGAATGCCTTTGTTGCTAGTTTCTGTATATGCAGGTTCATTCATCTAACATTTATTCTATAGTAATGAATTGAAATGTAGACAGTATGTACTCCACTTATGGACTTGCAGAACAATAACTGTTTGAAAACGCAGAAGTTGTGCTCAGAATCTGTGTTGAGACTGTGGGATTACAAATTTAAGAATCTGTTTTAGATCTACTGATCCTATGTCCTTACATACAATCACCTGAAAAACTAAAGTGAAATACCTTGTATTTAGCATTTATGGTAAAGATGATGACATCAGATGAACGATTCTGTTAAACAAAGTATGTAGCAAGAGGTTCCTGCCAGTTCCTGTTCTCTTATTGTAAGTCAAATGAGCCAGATAACTGAGACTCTCACCTTTAGTTTGTAATGGCTCTTGGTGCCCCTGCCCCAGTCTTTGGGTAGTTATGCTGATTGGATTAGGAGTGGTTAAATGGGCAGGTTGCTATACCTGAATACTTCATTTGTATGCTTTGTTTAAGGTCATCACCCAGGTGCTTTGACTCCATTCCTAAGCACTGCCCTCTAAATGTATATAAACTACAATGTAACACTGTCTTAGTTAGGCTTTTGATGACTGCAGCGCGTCTCAATAAAGAACTCTGCTGAAGATACCCAAGAGTCTCCTGGTCTTCGCTTCTGAGTTTCCAACAAGACGCAGAGCAGACGGTTCTTCTTGATCTCTCAAACACGTGTAAATAACTGCTCTCAGGTTCAGGAGCGTTGGATGCCTTGTATAATTTACTCTCCTTGGAAGCTTTTCAAAGAAGCAAACAAAAATTAATAAAAGGCATGTGAAATAACAGGACTTGTAAAACTTTTATCATAATAATATTCGCTAATAATATGCAAGTCATATGAAATTCATACTATAGCATATTCATTTATGCTGCACGCAAAAATTGTAACTACTGTATAAATATATTGTTAAAATATCCTGTGTAACTCTGATTAGATTAGATGTATCGATATTTTATTAATTCAAAGTCAAACAGTTTTCATATGATAACTAAGATTTTTTAGGACAATCTTTTAGGAACTTATTATTACACCTGGGCTCAGTAACACAGAAAATATAATGAAGTAATCTTTCATTTTACTTTCTGGATTAGTCATAGATCAGATTTCCATGTTACACAGGTGTGATTGTTGACGCAGCATCCTGCAACAATACAACAAAAAGAACACTATGCCAGTTAAGTTTGACCAGTTAGGCAACATTAGAACAGGTCTTGATAATACAATAGTTTATAATATCTCTCCATTTCTATCATGATTATACCCTTTGTGATCTCCAATTGTGCAACATGAAATTATATTGATATAGCTAAATAACTAATTACATATAAGAAACAAAAATATATTGTGAAATGTCATGACTGTCATGATGTCACATTTATGTTCTGTTTTGAGGAATTTTATGTATTTCTACTTCCTTTCCCTTACAGAAAAACCACATGAATTTCACATGTTTTTCACATGTGATCACGTGTGTCCTCATGTTTTCCACGTGATCACATGTGTCCATATATTTTCCACATGTGATCACGTCCATACATTTTTTTCCACATGTGATCACATGGGTCCATATATTTTCCACATGTGATCACTTGTGTCCATATATTTTTCACATGTGATCGCATGAAGACAACATGTCACCACATGTTGCAACATAAGAGCACATGTGGATCACATGTGGAAATTTTTCCATGTGTTATAATAGGTTTTCACATGTGGATCACATGTTAGCTACATGTAACAAATACTATGCATTTTCAGCTTCACATTGTATGTTGACTTTTAGTTTGTTCCTATTTCCTGCTTCCCATTGTAGTCCCTTGTAGCTTTCTTTTTTTGTTGAAATGTACTGTAGCTGCAAAGTTACTTAGGCTATATAAGCTAGTTAGTAAAATAAAAGTAAAAAAAAATAAAGTTCGTACTACTGATATATGATTTATCAATTATACGTTACATACCAATTAGTAAGTGCTCATTTATGAGACACCTTGTTATTAGCTTGTACCTGTAATTGTTGATCATCAGGTTGCATAATAACTAATACACACACACACACACGATATATATTATAATATGTATTATATATATTATCAACTTCACCTAATTTTTTTATTGAGGAACAACATTACAAAAAATGTTTAATACAATTAAATAAAAAAGCTCATTACAGAAAAGGAGGATTTTGAATTTGCGAGCATGGTGATGACGTAATTTCCTCTCATCCAACAGCTGCTGCTGACCGCCACAATGATGCCGGGGAAGAAATGATCGGAAATAAAACATCCATTCGAGACCGTGTATTTAAAAATGGTAAATATTTGGTCGAAATCATATTCATAATGCCAAATGGTCTTTAATAACGCTTATTCCATTTTGAAATTTTGACTGAAGTCGGAGTTCTGCGCGTGCGCATCATTCGGACCAACGGTCATCTACCACTGTACGCTGAGGAAAAGGTAAGCAAAAATGTTTTTAATTAGTAGTGTTTACACATTTAATGTTGCATTTCAATTTTTATAGCTGTAATGTGTTATATTTTAAAACATTTCATACTTTTCTGCATCATACGTTTGTAACTTGGCGTCCTGTTTACGCACAATTGTATGTGCGGTCATTTCGACTGGAAATAAGATGGTTAAGACGCGGTCACAGTCACCGTTGGTCAGCGAATTTTCACGCGAATGTCCCACTTTTACTGTGGGATATACAGTGGTGTAGTGGAGGGTATACGCAGGTATACGGCGTATACCCACTTCTTTATCAGTCGGCATTCCGTATACCCACTTCTAAATCCCCTCTGATGCGCGTCCTGCACTAACCAAATCATGACAGTCCAGCATATGAGTAACTAATCCAATCACATGTGAATAAATGCAAACATTCTCTAAAAACATCCAGTAAAGACAGTGATGCGGTCAGGAACGAGACGTCAACACTCATGCAGTGTATGTTTCATTTATAGGCTACTCGCAGCCGGATGGCGCTCTCGCGCAGAAAGTCCGAATCGGCCTCAGAAGTACTAACTTATGAGTCACGACGTGCAAGAACCCAGCTATCGCTGTAGCCAAAGATATCTCTACTGTAGCCAAGCTGAATAAAAAGAAACGTGAAGATAGTAAACATGATCGCGACTATATGATTTATGTGTGTTTTTCAAGTCATCTCCAGGTAATAAAAAAGCATCTGATTCTGAATAATGCAGTGCTAATTGATAGCATTTATTACACTTGGCAATAGATAGGCTACAAAATATATATTCTGCTTTATTCTGTGATAAAAATGGGGAAACAATTTAGTATATAGGCTAAACAAATCATACAATTATCATTAGGAAAATACAGGAAAAATATTATAAATTATTGGTTATTGTCAAGCAGTGTATTTGATTTCTCAGCCAATTAAAAGCAAGAGGTAATAATTTATTAATAATAATAGTAATAAAATCTGTCAATTAGACAAAAAGTTATTATATTTGACATTTCTGTCTCCCTCACTTCTGAAATGATTGAGAATCACAATTTTTTGTTTGTTTCAAATAGAGATCACAATTCTCCCACAATTCTGAACAGACAACTAAACAAAATAGCATGTAATTTACTAGAGATTCTGACAAAATGTCAGTTGCTGCAGTCTATTTATATTTATTTATTAAAATTATTTATTGCAAAATCAGCACCTCTTCTGTGGATATTATTATTTTCATAATGATCCTTACTCAAGCACAGGGCCGTCCCCAGAAAATCTTCAGTGGGGGGGGGCATTTCGTTTTCATAGGGGGCACACTTTTTTATGATCTCAGAAACAGACATTCACCAAAACAATAACAACCTGTATTATTACTTAAATTGATCAAGTTCTATATTAAAACATATTTAAAAAGATAGCCTGTCGATAATCTGTCGACTTTTGTGTTATGTTATATTATGACTTTTATGTAGGCTATGTTAGAATCACCAGAGTTTAGTTCTGCACGCTCGCGATTCTTCTCTTTATAACACTATAGAGATTCACTGCGCAGTGTAGAGAGAGATTCGTTGATTATAACTTAACTTTGTGAGATCGTGATGAACTAGATGGGTGACAGCGTTTTAATTACTAAAAAGGGAGCTTTCTATGTCATATATAATCCATTCAGAATTTGAATATAAGTTTTGTTTATCATGCTGCTAAGCATGACAATAGCAATATAAAATGTGATTCACGATCGCATGCGCTGAGCAAAGGGAGATTTTTTAGGGAATTTAAGGGTTTTAGGCTATGTTTTAAAGTTAAGACACTTATATGATTTATCTATACATCATGCTACACTATATGCTATGCTAAAACGATTTTTTTTTTTTTGCTATCTGTAGGCTTATAACAGTGAATTTGTATTTTAAAATGGGAATACAACGAATTTATGACAATGTTTTATACATTTTACATTTTTTATACAAGTTAATAGTGAAAAGTTCTTTAAAAGCACCTGTAATGCAATAAAGTAGGCCTAATTTGCTAATTTTTTTCGAGCCATCTTTAAAACATTTGCTGCATGGATTAAACAAAACTGCTATAGCCTAGACTCATATCAGACAAAATTATATAGAGAGAAAAAACAGAAGTTGTCAACAAATCATTTAAATGTTACGGTATGCAGAACAAAGCAACATAAAAATCAGAAAATGGAGTCTAAGCAGCTATAAAATTATAGTATAAATTTATATATACAAATCATAAAATAAAACACAAATTATAGCCTAATGGCATTCATTATAAAGAACATATAAAAGTCTTGCCAAAACGAATGTATTTAAAGAGAAACTGAATTCGGCACGTAAAATGCGCGGTCCCAAAAATAAAACGAAACTAGACATGTCCACAGTTTTTTTTTAATTTTTTTTTTATATATGTTCATTATTTAAGTGAAATACATTTCGTTCAGGACTATTTATTTATTCCTTTTATATAGGCCTATGTTGTTTTATGATGTTTTTCTCCCTACACAGAAGCGCTGCAGGTGCGTGAGGTGACTGTGTGAATTATGTGCTGCTATTTGCCTCCCCGCACTGCGTGCCCGTCCGCTACGCCACTGTGTTATTAGCTTCCTAATAAGTTAAGATTAGTGGTTCTTTGAGCTAAATGCTGCTGAATACATGACCCCCCCCCCCCCGCAATATTCATCGACTAGATCAGTAAAATAAACGTTTTTCGCTCTCAATATTAAGTTCACTCGTGATCATGCGCAGGTGGGCACGTCGAGTCATTTGGGGGGGGCACTGCCCCTTAATGCCCCCCCCCTTGGCGACGGGCCTGCTCAAGCAGCAGAAGTTAAGTGACAGTGTGCAAATATTACAATAGTGAACTAAATATGTTTAGATATGTTTAGACTAGTTTTACATGTCACTGCGTTTATGACACAGGTCGTTCATCCTTTGCCAGGCCGTTTAAAAAAAAAAATTGGGGGCATAAATTAAGAGTATACCCACTTCTCCAGGCACCACTACACCACTGGGGATATATCTGTTTGGGACAGGGAGTAAAACGTCTCCGGTTACTATCGTAACCTCGGTTCCCTGAGAGCGGGAACGAGACATCACGGAGAATTCTCCGTTATGGGAACTCCTTCCTTCCAACCTTTCCTTTAGTCCTATTGGCTCACGCCAGTCAAATGACTGGCCAATTGTCGCAAAGTATGCACATCGCATGCAAATACTGACAAGCTGAGAGGCAGTATAAAATGCGGTGCACGCGACAATTACGTCAGAATCGGATACTGAACGCCGCTTTGCTGGTCGTGCAGCGAGCACGGCGACCTCCGTGATGTCTCGTTCCCGCTCTCAGGGAACCGAGGTTACGATAGTAACCGGAGACGTTCCCTCTCGAGCTTTCACGAGACATCACGGAGAATTCTCCGTTATGGGAACGATATTCAATCCCGCCGTGAGAGAGACTACGAGCAGCCTGTACAAGTTACACTCTAGCGAAGATAGAACACACACACACAATTCCCACAAATAGCGGCGCTTGAAGGCGGGCTCGCAGCTGATAGGTGGAGATAAGCCAATGGGTCTAAAGCCCAGGTATACGAAATTTGCATATCTGGTCAGTAATAACGTATGCTGCGCTGAGAAACAGGGCAGAAGCAAAAACAACAGCATTGTGAGAAGGCTGCACAGAGATAACTGTGTTAACAGCAGTCAACACAAAACATGATGGTACACCAATAGAATATACATTGTATAACTGGAGCTGCAATGAGTACAGGGCAGACAACAACAACAATAGCATAAAAGGGCTGCACAGAGTAATTACTGTGTGAGGCAGCAAACACATATGAATAGAGGTAGCATAAACATGAATCAGTCACTCACCGACAGCACTTAGGAGGCCAAGGACTGACCGTCCAGCTTGTAAAACCTGGCAAGGTATTCTGAGAAGAGGCGATAACCCTTGTTGAGTAGACCCTAATGTGAAAGGGGCATTCCAAACCTTGGCTCGTATAAGCAGCCGTGATAGCGTCCACAATCCAGTGGGAAGCCTGTTTTGATACGGCCTTTCACACAACCACCGTAGCACACAAGATAGCTGGTCAGATTGCCGAAAGCTGGCCGAACGGTCTATGTAAATCCTCAAAGCCCTGACTGGGCACACCGAATCTGAGCATTCGCATGTATATTGTCAAATCTAGCCTAGTCAATGCAATAATGCTACATTAATTTACCAGGTTATTCATTTAACTTATATTTTTTCTTTTAGGCTCTTGCTCGTGTTACACTTTCAAGAAGGATGGTATGTCCGTTCTTATGGCAACACATTTATTTTCTGTTAAAACAACATGAAAAAACACAGGTTAAACAAGGAACGCTTTCCGTTTCATGATTTCATAAACTAGATCTTCACCGAACACCAGTTACTATGTTTTCCATAACAATATGACAAAATGATTAATAAAAGCATTTTACCACTGAATCTGACTGGAATTCTGATTAACTGTACTTCACGAATGTTCTTTCCAATGTAATGGCTGACAGAGTGACGTTAAATGAAGTTTTATCGTGTTATCATAGACACGTGTGCTTTCTTAACTCAGGCTGTAGGTCACTAAACACGACTAATCAATGTTCGTACACATCTATTTAATTCATAATTTTGCATTCTTATCTCCACTATCTGTATTTTTAGACATTTACTTCTCACTTTGCTCGTGCTGAAAATTACTAGTCTTTCTTGGAGTTGATAACACTCTCATCCGCCATTTTATGTACGACACTCTTAATCACGTTAAAGTCAACATTTCTTAATGTCTCAGGCCCGAAATTCGACTCTATAGGAACACAATATTCTGTTGGGCATCACTACAGTAATGATTATTGTCAGCTTACCTGTTAAAACAACATGAAAAAACACAGGTTAAACAAGGAACGCTTTCCGTTGCGTGTACACCGACACTCATCACGTACTGAATGCTATTTCTGTTCTCTTAGTCAGCTACTGATACGTAGTGTAAGGCTTGGGTGCCCCCTGCTGGCGAACCTGAGTTTAACAAGAACAAGTTTATGCAGAACACAGTGTAATCCAGTAATGCAAGTTAATGACAAAATAATTTCCACTGTTCCCAGACAACAGTCATGACAAAGTTCAAAATGTGAAAGGGCATTTTTTAAATCTGTCTTTCTTAAATACTTAAGGCTACACTCGCTCAAGTCGTTGAGACTACATGGCTACGTAAATAATTAGCAAATAATTGTTCTGAAGCAATATTGACAAGATCGTTTAAAAGATTAAATGACCCACTGTGGAAATACAGTCAGTTGATGTCTTTCTATTTGCTTTTAGGGATAAGCATTTCAACAGAGCCACATCACCGAAAGGTAAATACTTTTTTCAAAATTACACATTCTGTCACTGAAAGTAGTAGACTTTGTTTTTGCTATTTGATATTTTGTCTTTTGCTATTTTTCTATTCTGGTTGCATTAAAGATGTGAACACGTTATTTGTGATTGGAATATTTAAAATCATGTTTGTTGAGGTAACTTAACTGTCAACAATATACTCTTCAATTTTTTAGTTTTATAGGTATTACACACCGGGCCATTCCACTGTCCTTCCTGTGTGTTTGGCTTTTTCAGAACCTGCACGGTGAGTCTCCTTGAATAACTGACAGGACAACTCTATGTATTTCATCAAAATACAAAAGTGTTTTTACTCATACTGTTGTTTAGTCAGTTCATCAACATTTGATTGTTTTTACTACATCTGTGTTACTATATCTGTGTTGTTTTGTTCAAACTAATTTGCCATTTATTTGAAAGGGACAGCTCACCCAAAAACTAAAATTCAGTCACATGTGACTCGTGGCTCCTAAAAATTTTTGCACATTATGTTCTGAGGTGAATATATCTGTTGTTTTCTGCCTGTCAGAACAACAAATCAAGTTCTTGCATTGTTTTGGTCTGGAGATCTTCACCTCATAAAAGACAATACATGAGTAATAGTTTTGAGTTTTCTGGAAGTCATGTTTTGTGTAGTGTTTTAAACCTTGAAATTTTTACAATCTTCATCTTTCCTTGGTGAGCTGAAGTGAAATGTTGAGCAAATATATTCTCATAAACGCAGTCCTCCACACCAGACCAACAGAATTTTTAAAATTAAAATTTGTTTGATTTTTCACCATTTTTTAATTTCCCCTTTTGTGGTATCAAAAAGGCATAAGAGTATATAATGACAGAATTTTAATTTTTGGGTGACCTTTAGCTTGGCATCAGTCTTTGTGAGATTATTTGTCAAAAACAATTTAAAAATAATAATAATAATAATAATTTATGGTTAAAAAAATAATTAAAGTGAACACTATTTTTGGACACCATGGATTTGTTTGCGATTTGTATCTCTCTTTCATTCATTCATTTAGGACAAGTCTGATGAGTTTGGAGATGTTGCCGTGGCCCTCTTTACAGACAATACAAATTTCATTACCAACCTGTGAAAATCTCATGTCATCATGGAAATATGACTCAAGTTGTTATAGGTCTAAATACAACACAGTTACAAAAGAGACTAATAAATATTGTGTTAATTGTACTTAATAGTGCCTCTCGGTGTACTTTCAGGTTCTATGAACTTCATGCCATGGGAACTGTGATTGAGTAACTTTTTTAAACAATTTTTTTATTTATGAACAAATCTGAAATGGCACATTCCCAGTCATTATAGAGATAGTTCACTCAAAATGAAAATTCTGTCATTAATTACTCACCCTCATGTTGTTCAAAACTCATAAGATCTTCGTTCATCTTTGGAACACAAAATAAGACATTTTTGATGAATGAAATGTTCAAAAATATCTTAACTTGTGTTCCGAAGATTCTTACGGATTTGGAACAACATGAGGGTGAGCAATTAATGACAGAATTTTCATTTTTGGACGAACTATCCCTTTAAGATTTATATACATGCTTTAGACTGGAGTAATCTTTTTAAATTCTTCATAATATGAATAGTGTATAAGGATTGCGTAATAAAATGTAATGTAATTTTACTATACAATTGAGGTCTATAACATGATTAAATATTTTTTGAGTGTATATTGTGCATGAGTTAAATATTGACGAGTTTTTAAAGTCATTTCACAATCACATTGCAACACAAGCAGGTTTATAATAAACGTTTCACATGGGATTCAGAAGTTTCACATGGGAATTTACATGTATTTCACATGTTATCTCATGGGTTTCACATGGGAATATATTCATGTTTAATAATCTTATACTGTATATGGTGTTAAATTTATGTAATTAAATAAATATTTTTTAACAATACAACTTCTGACGAACCCTGTCATCAATGCAGTGCTCTTCTGAATCTTCTGCTTTCAAACTCCGACCCTGTGGACCCTGAGGAAATCATGAGAGACCCTGTGGCAGCTTACAAACTCCTCAGACAACTGAGAAATGAATTAATAAATATTGTAAAACAAATTCAACCAAGTTTTTATCAGTGTAACGAGTATCAGTATGAGTTGGAGTTCCTAGAGATCCCACAGCCAGAGGATTTGGATGGTGCAGCTTCAGGATTGATCAGACTGCAAGAGATCTACAAACTCTACCCAGAAGACATCATGAAAGGTGAACTGTCTGCAGTATTGCACCAGTGCAGTTTCACTAAGAGAGTTTCACTTTGTTTTCCTTTCAAAAATCAGCTTTGATCTGTTTTGATTTCACAGAATAGTCATTAAGTGCAGATGAAGCCTGCCATGTGGGGCTGGTCGCTTTTAACGAGGACAAATTCCAGCATGCCTTTCTCTGGTTTCTGTACAGTCTCAACACATTAACAGAATACTCAGCCATTACTGAGGAAGAGTTGTTACAGTCTCTTATTTCCTCAGCCTATATGTTCGGCAGCCTACCTGTGGCAATATACTTAAACAAACAGCTTCTAAATCTTGGTGAGGCCATGGTGACCTTAAGTTAATATTGATAATAGTAATAATAATAATTTTATATTTTAAGCCAGATATAAAAATCTATGAATGCAGATGACCTGAAGGCCGCTATCAAAGCAACCTGGGCTTCCATACCACCTCAGCAGTGCCACAAACTGATCACCTCCATGCCACGCCGAATTGAGGCAGTAATTAAAGCAAAAGGAGCCCCTACCAAGTATTGAGTACATATACAGTAAATGAACATACTTTCCAGAAGGCCAACAATTCACTAAAAATGTTTTTTTTTATTGGTCTTATGAAGTATTCTAATTTGTTGAGATTGAATTGGTGGGTTTGTGTTAAATGTGAGCCTAAATCATCACAATTAAAAGAACCAAAGACTTAAACTACTTCAGTCTGTGTGCATTGAATTTATTTAATACACGAGTTTCACAATTTGAGTTGAACTGAAATAAATGAACTTTTCTACGACATTCTAATTTATTGAGATGCACCTGTATATGCTGATGTAATGATGTACTTTAACTTTCAGTTTCTGCATTAGTCACACTCTCATGTGATGCAGAAATGGTTGCTAACACAGCATTCTTGTAATAGTATTTTGAATGACAGATGAATTAGATAACTGAATTATTTTTATTTTTTATTTTGTTATTCTATGAAGGCACTAGAAATTTGGCCAGTGTCTGAATTGTTGCACATATACTACTTCTAGACAAGTGAGGCTGCTAGGTGAAAAAACATTTGTCTTTAAATACTAAAAGTTTTTAAAGACAAGTTGATATGTCAAACTGACAGACTGTGATGATATGCGGGATTTTATTGTGGTATTCCTGCTTTAAAAAAACTGGGCGGACTAGTTCCTACAGACTTTTCAGAAAGTAGCTTATTTCAAATAAGCCTAAAATATGATTGCACAACACACAAAGGATTGTAAACAAATGACTTATTGAAAAAGTTCAACGTATAGTAAATAAAAAATAAAAAAAGTCTATATGCCCCTTGTGTATGCAGTGTTAAATGATTTTCATTCACATTCATTTTCATTCATAATCGAACAGACACAACAATGTTTGTCCAGTTATTAATACAAGAAATGAAAGACTATTTTTGAATCATCAACTTTCACGTGAGCTCAGTCATGTTCACTTTCGTTTTATAAATCTTAGACTGCAGTGCTTGGAAATTGGAAAATGCGGGCAATGATGTAATACAGGTGTGTCTTTAAATGGATGCATATAAACAGTCCCCTAGTTCCCTTCTAGATACATACACAAGTTTTTGTTTTGAGGCATTGAAGGTCTGATAATGGCTTTAAAGGAACTGACTGTACTTGTGGTGTGTTCTTTGATTGTCTGTAATGGGCATGAATTCTTCACTTCAACAGGTATATTATTTATATTTGGATACAATTAATACATTTGAGTTTATTCATTTTTAATTGTTATTTTACTGTTTTGTTATACTGTTACCATGAATTGATTTTCTTTATTGATTTGTGAGACACTTCTGCCTATAATCAGATTTACAATCCAATTTTCACTTTTTATTTATTGATTTAATGACTAAAAATGATTAACTTTCTCTTTGGTTTCTTACCTAATGATTAAACCTTTCTCATTATACCTCAAGTTATGTTGAAAAATAAATAATTAAAAATAATTAAAAGTTCTTTGACAATAAAGTGTAGATGTAATTGTTTTATAGATAAAATTTCACATCTATTTAAGGAGGAGAAATTTCTTCTGGGTGCCTTCAGTTTGTACATTGATGCTGAAGAAGAAATTGTAAAGAGAATGAAGAGGTGAAAATTCCCTATATAAACTATGAAAGTGTTTTTTATTAAAAGCTTTTCAGTTTTCAGCAACAACCTGGTGCAGGAAACAAATTGTGACAATAATCTTATACATTTATTTAACATTACATTATTTGATGAACTTTTATCTTCAATCCAGCCATCTTCTGCTTCTTCACCTGGGCACATACTCAGACCCTGTGGACCCTGAGCAAATAAAAGACCCTGCGGCAGCTTTCAAACTCCTCATGCGACTGAGAGCTGCATGGTTGAGCATTGAAAAATACACTCTGAGGAGTCTTTATGAATGTGAGATCTTATTTAAGGTTTTTAAGTGAAATGTCTAAACAGGCATTGTAGATCATTATAGAAATAAAAATCTGGAGAAGAACTGGTGATGAAAGAGTGAAACAGTGACAAATGTTTTAAAGATATAGCCTATGTGTGTGTGTGTGTGTGTGTGTGTGTGTATTATTTTTTTTATTATGAAACTAGTAACAATGCAGTTGTTTATGGATCTGTTCTCATATTTGAAAATCAGACGTGTATCAGATACTGCTGGAATATGCACAGATCCCACAGGTAGAGGATTTGGAGGGTGCAGCTTTAGGACTGATCAGTCTGCAAGAGCTCTACAAACTCTACCCACACAACATCACTAAGGGTGAACTGTCTGCGCCAGTGTGGTTTCATTGCAAGTGTTTTACTTTTTTCCATTCAAAATAAATTCTAATCTGATTGATGCTATCATTTCTCATTTCACAGAAACGTCTTTAAATGCAGATGAAGCTTACATTGTTGGGTTGGTCGCTTATAACGAGGACAAATTCCAGCATGCCTTTCTCTGGTTTCTGTACAGTCTGGACACATTAACAGAATACTCAACCGTTACTGAGGAAGAGTTGCTCCGTTACCTTAGTGACTCAGCCTATCATTTTGAATCAAACACTGACATATTCACGCTGAACACAGAGTCAAGTAACTCCTATGAGGCACTGTGCAGAGGAGAGATTGATGAGAGGGCAAGTGCAAAGTCTCAAATTTAAATAATTTTTTTCCCATGAAATTACAAACATTCAATGTGAAGCTTTGTGCGTTAATTGGATGTTTATTATATTTGATTAAATCAGACCTCCAAGAAGCAGAGGGCGCTGTCCTGTAGGTACAGCACAGGTGGAGGAAACCCCAGACTGATGTATGCACCAGTGAAAGAAGAAGTGGAGTGGGACGAGCCTCGAATCATCAGATATCATGACATTATTACAGACCGAGAGATAGAGATCCTGAAGAATATCTCCAGACCTCAAGTGAATATCACACACACACAAACACACAAATCAAATTTGATTGTCAGTATTACTAGAATCTTTTTGTGCTGTTGAATTGGTAAAATGAGGACATTTATTTTAAAAGTTGTATGACCTCTTAATTCTAGTGAAGCCAAATCTTGATGAAATGAAATATAATGATATTGTCGAGAATTGTGTGTTTCCAACGTTGCAGTTGAAATACTTGATGAGAGACTTTGTCTTTGCCCTAGCACAGGGGTTTTCAACCTGTGGGGCGGGCGCGAGCATCAATTAATTCAGAGACATTCCCTTGAGGATTTATGAATACGAGCTAGCAAATCTTTAGCCATCCACTAGGGGGCAATCTGACTCCCGCTGTTAGTCGACAGTTAGTGTTGGCTTGAGTATCAGTCACGCTTTTTGAAAGTGTAAGATGATTTACGGTTAGTCGTGTCAGAAATCCAACCACGGATTGGCATGGTGTTATCCAGACATGTTCACAAGTCTCTGAGGTCCAAGTCCAAGTCAAGTCTCAAGTCTCTGAGGTCAAGTCCAAGTCAAGTCTCAAGTCTCTGAGGTCAAGTCTAAGTCAAGTCTCAAGTCTTTAAAGCGGAGTCCAAGTCAAGTCTTAAGTCTTTAAAGCGGAGTCCAAGTCACGTCTCAAGTCTTTGTTCTATTTATTAGCAACAGTTCTTTCAGCTAGTTATTGAGGCTAAATCAGTTTTGAAATACTGATTTCACGATATGATTCTCAACAAAAAAAACTTTAACAAAATTTAAGACAAAGAAATGAAAAGGTGTCCATTTATTAATTGTCAGATAAAATGCTGCACATTTCTTTGTAAAATTGAAATATGTCAAACAACAAAACTAAATTTTAAAACAAACCCCAATTAATCAAATTAATTACACAAATGAAATAAATCTCATATAAACAAACTAAGGCTTTGCCTGTGCTCTTTTTCAGTTTAAAATTAGAGGCATTAACCACTGTATTTTAAACACAATCCAAACAAAGAGGCTGCATACATCCAGCATGAGCAGTTTTTCATCTAAATTGGATTGTATAATTTCGAAAACAAAATGGTCTGACTTTAGTTTTGTGAAACTATTCTACATAAAACAAACAAGCAGACAGAGAAGACAGGCTGAATTAATGCAGATTCACTCTCTGCCAGCAGGTGGCGCTTGAACATCAATTAAACATCGTTTCCTTGGTTGCCGCTGTAAACAAAGCAGAGCTGCGTTTATGAACACTACTTTAATATGCATTATACAGGCAAGATGAAAAGAAAATACCATTTAAACTTTTAAGAGCCAGTTTCCCTCAGAGATACATTCATATAAACTCCCATACCAAATGACTCGTTTTTTAGGAGTCTCACGAGTCACGAGTCCAAGTCAAGTCTCGAGTCAGCTGTTCACGAGTCCAAGTCAAGTCCCAAGTCTTTATTTATGCGACTTAAGTGCGACTCGAGTCCAAGTCGCAGACTCGAGTTTCCATCTCTGGTGTTATCTCAGACACAGGCTCAGCCATCACATTGAATCAGGTAAACTGGTTATATTTTTATGTTTCAGGTTCTAAACCATTTCTAGGTGGGTTTCAGCCCCCCAAAATTGTCTTAACGATCAGGCCAGTGCTGCTTCCTCAAGAAAGTTTTTCATGCTCACGTGTTTTAAGTCTTGTCAGTTTAAACATAAATGCCATTTTAAGCCCAAGACATCTCAATGCGGTACGCGCTGTAATAGAGCGTTTCTATGCTCGCTGCGCGCACACCTGAAGCACCCGAACAGATAGCCTTCTCAGACAGCAGGTGCACCAATGGCTTGAGGAGTATCCTCGTAAGCACAGTCGGTTGTTGTAAGTGAACGTAAACAGTAAAATAAATATCAAATACACATCAGTATAATGGATCCATGCAGTTCTTATGTAAATTATGTTAATCAAAAAGAGCAAAAGAAAAATAATTCGCTATAGCTTTAATAGATATTTGTGTTTATGTTAATAAAGTAATTCGGTGTGAATACAATAATAGGGGGCGGGGGGGGGGGGTGAAATTAGACAAACTTGGGGGGGGCGCATTTGAGATTTTGAGACTTGGCATTTGAGATTTGGTTTACCATATACTTTTGACCATTTAGTGTGTATATGTGTATTTATATTTGATGTTCCATTTACCTTTTGTGTCCTTCTGTAGCTTTCTAGGTCTGAGACTATAGGGGGAGTGTCAAAGATCCATACATCTCAAAGGTGATAATCTATTCTAATTTTACCCATTATGTTCCCAACATTGTATTACACATATTATAGTACAACATTAGTACTTATATTATTTCTTCGCACTTATTATGGGAAGAAAAATTACTTTACAATGTGTTTGAATTTGATAATGTAACAAATTGAATCTTATTGTAAAGTGTTGCTGAAAAATAATTTCCTTGTTTTCAGTGTTTTTCTAGAGGAAGACTACCCCGTGGTTGCTCGTGTCAATCAGAGGATTGCAGACATCACAGGACTCTCCATGAAATCAGCTGAAGACCTACATGTACGGTCATAGTAAATAAGAAATCACCTGTTCATATCTTTTTAAGGTCAACTCTTTCTCTGTCCTAGTGTTGCGACTAGCGTGGTCACATTCTCTTGCACGATATAACTTACTATAATATAATATTATATAATATATTTTATATTATTCCAGGCAACATTGAGACATTAAGAGCTTCGAGGGCTGATATTATATTTTCATATAATAAATTTATATTCACCTCATTTATCGAACTTCAGTTTCATTTCAGGATTAACATGTATTTTCCTTGTGAAATATTATGTGTTGTTTTGCATGAAATTTTTCATTTAATTTAAGGTGCAATCATTTTCCAGGTTCAGAATTATGGCATTGGTGGCAAATATGAACCACATTATGATGCATCGGTAAGATCACTATACTAAAATACAGCTATTACATCAATTTGGCCTATACAGTATTTGCTATGGATTCCCTTGTGTGTTAAATAATGTAGTTACTTGAAGAAACTTTCCCATTGCCCCAGATCTTTTCTTTCACATGTTTCACTCGATTGGTAAACAGTTTGTTGGTGGCAACAACACAATCCTGTATACTATTGTTTGTTGGCATACATTATGCTGTGGCATTTAGTTTGCCGTTTTAAAAAGTGTCTGTGTGCAATTTATGTTGTTGATGGAAAAATGTGAAAGTCATTCATCAACTGTAGAATGACTTTCACATTTCCTTAACCAAGGCTCGCTTTTAGGTCTTCAAACTGAATAGCTCCATTCTGTGTTATTGAGAGATTGATAACATATTAACCAATCAAATCATTACAGGATAACTTAACTACGTATGTTTAATCTCACAGGATACTGAGAATGGAAGGATTGCTACGTTCTTAATTTATGTAAGTTCTGCCCTCCAAATGCCATTGTAAACATTCAAAATTACATTTATTTGCCAGATTACCTGTATTGTACAATCCTTATGAACAATAAATGATGTGTTCTTGCTGTAGATGAGTGATGTGGAGATAGGGGGTGCCACTGTGTTCCCTGAAGCTGGAGTTGCATTGAAGCCAAAAAAAGTAAACCCTCAAATCACTGATCTATATGGTATATTAGAATAGTTGAAGTTAAATTCATGCATCAATTTTCTGCTGCTTAAGGGTTCAGCCGTGTTTTGGTACAACCTCCAGAAGAATGGAAATGTGGATTTGAATACAGAGCATGCTGGGTGCCCTGTGTTATGGGGAAACAAATGGGGTAGGTTTTTAAAGAACTTGGATTACTCTTTTACTGTGTATCTTCTATAATGTATAAATAAATCTATGTTAAAATGAGTCAATTTCATTTCAGTTTCATATGACAATGAGCTATATATTTTCTGGTGACTTTTCAGTGGCTAATAAATGGATCCATGAGTTTGGACAGGAGTTCAGGAGACCCTGTTCTGTGTCATACTGGAAGTGAAAAACACTGATCCCATGTAGAAATCATATTAAGCGTATCTGTACTTTAGTATCTGTTATATTTATCATGTATCATATAATTTTTGTATAGAATCTGTAACATAGATAATGTATACTGTATTAAATTTAACTATGATTTATTAGTGTTTATGTGCCAGTATAATGTTAATAATAATTGTAATATATAATAAAAAAGTGCAATAATTGCAATAGAGTAAAATAAAATTTTAACAAGATATCAATGGATAATCACTTTACCTGAGTGGATCAGTCGTGGCAGCCAGTAAATAGCTAGCTATTCCTGTAAATGAGATGCTACTGTGTTCTCTGCAGTTGTATTTAAAGCTGATTTTTACATATTTCCTCTTCAGTCTGTGTTGGAATGTCAATTTATATGTTTTACAAGTTTTGTGGTATGCAGTTGTATAATGTGTTGTGCTGGTAGGCAGTATGTTTGTATATGAAGTATGTATGTATATGAGCTGAATTTTTTGTGTGTGAACATCACATGCAGAGAACAAGCCCGTCAACATACCTAAACATCACATGAGATGTAACTCTCACAGCAACACACACAGTAAACCAAGAATAATCATTTTGCAAGATTTTAAAGGAATATAACTGTGAATAAATTAATAAATGAACCCTATTTAAGGAGTCATTTGTCAGTTACTGTCTTCCTAATCATTTGATTTAATATTATTGACGTGGCTAGTTTTCAGGGCAGCTATGACAACATACTGAATTGCATTGAATGCCTTTGTTGCTAGTTTCTGTATATGCAGGTTCATTCATCTAACATTTATTTTATAGTAATGAATTGAAATGTAGACAGTATGTACTCCACTTATGGACTTGCAGAACAATAACTATTTGAAAACGCAGAAGTTGTGCTCAGAATCTGTGTTGAGACTGTGGGATTACAAATTTAAGAATCTGTTTTAGATCTACTGATCCTATGTCCTTACATACAATCACCTGAAAAACTAAAGTGAAATACCTTGTATTTAGCATTTATGGTAAAGATGATGACATCAGATGAACGATTCTGTTAAACAAAGTATGTAGCAAGAGGTTCCTGCCAGTTCCTGTTCTCTTATTGTAAGTCAAATGAGCCAGATAACTGAGACTCTCACCTTTAGTTTGTAATGGCTCTTGGTGCCCCTGCCCCAGTCTTTGGGTAGTTATGCTGATTGGATTAGGAGTGGTTAAATGGGCAGGTTGCTATACCTGAATACTTCATTTGCATGCTTTGTTTAAGGTCATCACCCAGGTGCTTTGACTCCATTCCTAAGCACTGCCCTCTAAATGTATATAAACTACAATGTAACACTGTCTTAGTTAGGCTTTTGATGACTGCAGCGCGTCTCAATAAAGAACTCTGCTGAAGATACCCAAGAGTCTCCTGGTCTTCGCTTCTGAGTTTCCAACAAGACGCAGAGCAGACGGTTCTTCTTGATCTCTCAAACACGTGTAAATAACTGCTCTCAGGTTCAGGAGCGTTGGATGCCTTGTATAATTTACTCTCCTTGGAAGCTTTTCAAAGAAGCAAACAAAAATTAATAAAAGGCATGTGAAATAACAGGACTTGTAAAACTTTTATCATAATAATATTCGCTAATAATATGCAAGTCATATGAAATTCATACTATAGCATATTCATTTATGCTGCATGAAGAAATTGTAACTACTGTATAAATATATTGTTAAAATATCCTGTGTATAGTAACTCTGATTAGATGTATCGATATTTTATTAATTCAAAGTCAAACAGTTATCATATGATAACTAAGATTTTTTAGGACAATCTTTTAGGAACTTTTAGGGCTCAGTAACACACAGAAAATATAATGAAGTAATCTTTCATTTTACTTTCTGGATTAGTCATAGATCAGATTTCCATGTTACACAGGTGTGATTGTTGACGCAGCATCCTGCAACAATACAACAAAAAGGACACTATGCCAGTTAAGTTTGACCAGTTGTTAGGCAACATTAGAACAGGTCTTGATAATACACTAGTTTATAATATCTCTCCATTTCTATCATGATTATACCCTTTGTGATCTCCAATTGTGCAACGTGAAATTATATTGATATAGCTAAATAACTAATTACATATAAGAAACAAAAATATATTGTGAAATGTCATGACTGTCATGATGTCACATTTATGTTCTGTTTTGAGGAATTTTATGTATTTCTACTTCCTTTGGTCCCTGTGTTTCATCTTTGATTAGTTTCTGTTTCTTTGGTTGTCTTACCGGTGACCTACTTACCTGTGTACAGGTGACCTGCTTGTTTAGTTACTTTGTTAACTGATTAGCAAATGTGCATATATAGTCCTCAGTTTTCAGTCGTAGTTTGTTCTTGTCTATGCTGCATGTTGATTTGCTGTGTTTTGTGGTTGTTGTTAGAGTGTGAAGCCTTTGTTCTCCAGTGCTCCTGTGTTTTTTATTTGTTTATACAAGTCACTGGTGTGATTAGATCCTGTATCTACTTTCTTTGTTCCCACAGCCAGCCTGCCGACTCGTGAGAGCTCATTCATGTGAAGTTTCGCTTTCGTTTTTCATAAAATAGTAATGCTGAATACATAATATGGGCAGATACAGGTGTGTCTCTGAAAAGATGCAAATAAATGGTCTGTATTTAAGCTCAATTTCACTTCAAGGTACACATACAGAAGTTGTGTTTTGAGATACTGAAGGTTTGATAATGGATATAAAGGAACTGATATTTGTGGTGTGTTTTTGGACTGTCTGTTCTGCTGGGCATGAATTCTTCTCATCAACAGGTTATTAATTATATTTCATTTCAATATCAAAATTCATTATATTTTATTAGTTTAAATTGTAAATAATTTGATGTTCTAGTGTTCTATCCATATTTCTCTAACTAATGTTTTTACGCTGTTACCATGACAAGTTAATTTTTTGTATTCATTTGTGAGACATCAAAACTCAACACTGATAAACTCATACAAACGTTATAGTTGTAGATTTTAACTTTTTAAATTGACTAAACAATATTAACTCTCTCTTTGGTTTCTTATTTCAGAAACCTTTTTCATTATACTTCTAATGGAAAAAAATACTTATATCAAATGTTCTTTGATATTAAGTGCAGATTGTTTTATACTGTAGATCAGATTGCACAGCTTGTTGAGAAGAAGAAAGATCTTCTGAAGGGCTTCAGTCAGTACATTGATGCTGAAGAAAATAATGTAGAGACAATGAAGAGGTGAAAACACTTTCATTGTTCCTCATGTGCAGTACCAATAAACTCCAAGATTAAAAAGCATTAAGTTTTATAGCAATTCATGTTTAATAATTTTATACTGTATATGGTGTTAAATTTATGTAATTAAATAAATATTTTTTAACAATACAACTTCTGACGAACCCTGTCATCAATGCAGTGCTCTTCTGAATCTTCTGCTTTCAAACTCCGACCCTGTGGACCCTGAGGAAATCATGAGAGACCCTGTGGCAGCTTACAAACTCCTCAGACAACTGAGAAATGAATTAATTTATATTGTAAAACAAATTTACCCAAGTTTTTATCAGTGTAACGAGTATCAGTATGAGTTGGAGTTCCTAGAGATCCCACAGCCAGAGGATTTGGATGGTGCAGCTTCAGGATTGATCAGACTGTAAGAGATCTACAAACTCTACCCAGAAGACATCATGAAAGGTGAACTGTCTGCAGTATTGCACCAGTGCAGTTTCACTAAGAGAGTTTCACTTTGTTTCCCTTTCAAAAATCAGCTTTGATCTGTTTTGATTTCACAGAAATGTCATTAAGTGCAGATGAAGCCTGCCATGTGGGGCTGGTCGCTTTTAACGAGGACAAATTCCAGCATGCCTTTCTCTGGTTTCTGTACAGTCTCAACACATTAACAGAATACTCAGCCATTACTGAGGAAGAGTTGTTACAGTCTCTTATTTCCTCAGCCTATAAATTCGGCAGCCTACCTGTGGCAATATACTTAAACAAACAGCTTCTAAATCTTGGTGAGGCCATGGTGACCTTAAGTTAATATTGATAATAGTAATAATAATAATTTTATATTTTAAGCCAGATATAAAAATCTATGATTCATAAACATTTGCCTCAGATCTAACTAATGATGAAGTCAGAGCTCAGCTGAACAGACTCCTTCGCTCCCAAAGAACTTCAAACCCTGACATATTGACACTGAACACAGAGTCAAGTAACTCCTATGAGACACTGTGCAGAGGAGAGATTGATGAGACGGCAAGTGCAACGTCTCTAATTTAAATAATTGTTTGACTTTGAATTAAAAAAGTAAATGTGAAGCTTTGTTGATTGGATGTATATTATATTTGATCAAATCAGACCTCGAAGCGACAGAGGGCGCTGTCCTGTAGGTACAGCACAGGTGGAGGAAACCCCAGACTGATGTATGCACCAGTGAAAGAAGAAGTGGAGTGGGACGAGCCTCGAATCATCAGATATCATGACATTATTACAGACCGAGAGATAGAGATCCTGAAGAATATCTCCAGACCTCTAGTGAATATCAAACACTCAAAAACTATATTTAATTACTGTTATTATTGTCAGTATAAATAGCATCATATTTCTTGTTGATACTGTTAAATTGTGCTATTTAATGGGCATAATGATGCTTTATTGTGCTAATCATTTGGCAAAAATATGTGCACATTCCTATAAAATGATCAGGTTCCACTAGAACCCCATGGTTTATAGTGGAAGCAAATTTCAAACTTCCAGTGTGAAGTTTCCACAGTCAGTGATGATTTGGGCTGCCATGTCATCTGCTGGTGTTGGTCCACTGTGTTTTCTGAAGTCCACAGTCAACACAGCCATCTATCAGGAAATTTTAGAGCACTTCATGCTTCCTTCTGCTGACAAGCTTTATGGAGATGCTGATTTCATTTTCCAGCAGGACTTGGCACCTGCCCACACTGCCAAAGGTACCAAAAGCTGGTTCAATGACCATGGTGTTACTGTGCTTGATTGGCCAGCAAACTCACCAGACCTGAACCCCATAGAGAATCTATGAGGTATTGTCAAGAGGAAGATGAGAGACACCAGACCCAACAATGCAGATGACCTGAAGGCCGCTATCAAAGAAACCTGGGCTTCCATACCACCTCAGCAGTGCCACAAACTGATCACCTCCATGCCACGCCGAATTGAGGCAGTAATTAAAGCAAAAGGAGCCCCTACCAAGTATTGAGTACATATACAGTAAATGAACATACTTTCCAGAAGGCCAACAATTCACTAAAAATGTTTTTTTTATTGGTCTTATGAAGTATTCTAATTTGTTGAGATAGTGAATTGGTGGGTTTGTGTTAAATGTGAGCCTAAATCATCACAATTAAAAGAACCAAAGACTTAAACTACTTCAGTCTGTGTGCATTGAATTTATTTAATACACGAGTTTCACAATTTGAGTTGAACTGAAATAAATGAACTTTTCCACGACATTCTAATTTATTGAGATGCACCTGTATATGCTGATGTAATGATGTACTTTAACTTTCAGTTTCTGCATTAGTCACACTCTCATGTGATGCAGAAATGGTTGCTAACACAGCATTCTTGTAATAGTATTTTGAATGACAGATGAATTAGATAACTGAATTATTTTTATTTTTTATTTTGTTATTCTATGAAGGCACTAGAAATTTGGCCAGTGTCTGAATTGTTGCACATATACTACTTCTAGACAAGTGAGGCTGCTAGGTGAAAAAACATTTGTCTTTAAATACTAAAAGTTTTTAAAGACAAGTTGATATGTCAAACTGACAGACTGTGATGATATGCGGGGATTTTATTGTGGTATTCCTGCTTTAAAAAAACTGGGCGGACTAGTTCCTATAAGACTTCTCAGAAAGTAGCTTATTTCAAATAAGCCTAAAATATGATTGCACAACACACAAAGGATTGTAAACAAATGACTTATTGAAAAAGTTCAACGTATAGTAAATAATAAAAAAAAAAGTCTATATGCCCATTGTGTATGCAGTGTTAAATGATTTTCATTCACATTAATTTTCATAATCGAACAGACACAACAATGTTTGTCCAGTTATTAATACAAGAAATGAAAGACTATTTTTGAATCATCAACTTTCACGTGAGCTCAGTCATGTTCACTTTCGTTTTATAAATCTTAGACTGCAGTGCTTGGAAATTGGAAAATGCGGGCAATGATGTAATACAGGTGTGTCTTTAAATGGATGCATATAAACAGTCCCCTAGTTCCCTTCTAGATACATACACAAGTTTTTGTTTTGAGGTATTGAAGATCTGATAATGGCCATGAAGGAACTGACTGTACTTGTGGTGTGTTCTTTGATTGCCTGTACTGGGCATGAATTCTTCACTTCAACAGGTATATTATTTATATTTGGATACAATTAATACATTTGAGTTTATTCATTTTTAATTGTTATTTTACTGTTTTGTTATACTGTTACCATGAATTTATTTTCTTTATTTATTTGTGAGACACTTCTGCCTATAATCAGATTTACAATCCAATTTTCACTTTTTATTTATTGATTTAATGACTAAAAATGATTAACTTTCTCTTTGGTTTCTTAATGATTAAACCTTTCTCATTATACCTCCAGTTATGTTGAAAAATAAATAATTAAAAGTTCTTTGACAATAAAGTGTAGATGTAATTGTTTTATAGATAAAATTTCACATCTATTTGAGGAGGAGAAATTTCTTCTGGATGCCTTCAGTTTGTACATTGATGCTGAAGAAGAAATTGTAAAGAGAATGAAGAGGTGAAAATTCCCTATATAAACTATGAAAGTGTTTTTAATTAAAAGCTTTTCAGTTTTCAGCAACAACCTGGTGCAGGAAACAAATTGTGACAATAATCTTATACATTTATTTAACATTACATTATTTGATGAACTTTTATCTTCAATCCAGCCATCTTCTGCTTCTTCACCTGGGCACATACTCAGACCCTGTGGACCCTGAGCAAATAAAAGACCCTGCGGCAGCTTTCAAACTCCTCATGCGACTGAGTTCTGAATGGTTGAGCATTGAAAAATACACTCTGAGGAGTCTTTATGAATGTGAGATCTTATTTAAGGTTTTTAAGTGAAATGTCTAAACATGGATTGTAGATCATTATAGAAATAAAAATCTGGAGAAGAACTGGTGATGAAAGAGTGAAACAGTGACAAATGCTTTAAAGAAGATATAACAGGGCCGCATTAATGCACGGGCTTACCTGGGCTTAAGCCCAGGGCCACGGACTGAGGGGGGCCCCGGTGATGCCGGAAAATATTGTAACTGCATTTTATAATGAGTTGACCGTTCCCTTAAAATTATGCTTTCTGTTTGCTTTGAATGCACGTGCGGGTGTCTCAAGTGCTGCGCGAGAAGTTTCAGCCAGTCAGAAAAGAGAAAAAATGCCAAAAGCTCACGGCACATTAACGCATTAAGGAGAAGATGCCGATGCAGATCATGGCAGGTATCATGCTATCAGTAGTAAGATACAGTAGGCTGTTAGTCTAATAATTAACTACTTTTCCATCATAGTTGAGCTCGCAGTTAGTTAGCGACTACACACTACAGCTATGGAAGTGAACATAAACAGTTGTGGAAAAAATCTGATGTGTAACATTAGATTAGATTCGTGATTTAGATCTTAATATACATCTCAAACAACGAAAGAAAAGAGCGAATTACTCACTGCTCTTGAATGAATAACTTTTTTCTTTATTAAACTAAAGAATACGCAATGATTACAGCCTACTTACATTTGAGTGTTCAATTTCTGTATTATTCTTATGCTTCTGTAAATTATATGCAAAATGGAAAAAAAGTAAAGGACTGTTAATTCCATTTTTCATAGGCCTATTTTGTATTTGCTCTACTGTTTTTTAATTTGCATCTTTGTTTTTTTTGTTTTTTTAAATAACAAAAAGACCTTCAAAATGATATAGATTTGTTGGAATCGAACGGAAAATGACTGACAGCAGTTTGAAGTCGATGAAGTCAGCAAAGTAAATTCTGAGAAAAACAGTGTTCAGAGTTTTCTAAAGACTCCAAAGCAAAATCGCCAAGCAACGCTGCATATTTTCCTCCAATTCTTTTCTTAATGATCAGAAATATATTAATAACCACAATAAAGCTATTTTTTATGTTATCTTTGTTATTATAAAACAACATTTCTAAAAAAAAGTAGAACAAATATAAGAAAGAAACAAATGCATTATTTTTTTTCATTTTGCACCTAAACAAAGCAACAAGCATTCAAGTAAGAAAAACAAATAATCAAATGTAAAAATCACTTTTACAAATAAATGCACATTCCGACTCATTTTGACAGCACGGGTCACATATGTGATTTGGACATAAGGGCTCAACAGTTTTAATTTTTACTTGCCCTGCCACCAAAAATAAAATAGTTTTGTTATCATTGTTTTTGATACCAAATTTATAGATACCAGTTCAATTTTACAATTCTCGATTCCAACTGAAGACA
Organism: Schizothorax lantsangensis; assembly: GCA_027422415.1. Classification (NCBI taxonomy): domain Eukaryota; kingdom Metazoa; phylum Chordata; class Actinopteri; order Cypriniformes; family Cyprinidae; genus Schizothorax; species Schizothorax lantsangensis. The sequence continues at coordinate 30,633,977 of CM049845.1, forward strand.
AGTGAACAGTCAGTAAGAACAAATGAACACATTATAAGCAATAGCACAAACAAACCGAACAAAGATAAAAAATAATAATAATAAAAAAAAAGTTTTGGAGTTTGTAGATGTTCATGTACAGAAACTGAATAATCAAATGTAAAATAACATCCCAGGGGGGCTCCATCCCAGTTGCTCAAAAAAAAAAAAAAAATTGACGCTCCATTCCCGCTCCCGCGCCTGCAACCGCTCGCGGCTGAATTCAAATGATCATAATTGATAGACAACTATGCCCGTGAAAAGACATCAGCCTTCTGGCGCCAAGTAAAGAAAACAACTACAACAAAATCAAAACAAAAAAGATGAAAACGAGCTTCACTTTCAGATAAGGCTACATTCATAATCCCGTGAAATTTTGGGTGTTGAGGTTAATAACGTTTTTTAATGTCGGTAATAATTTCACCATCTCCAAAGCATCTAATATTCTCTCCAAGTTTCCATGTTCACTTACGAAAGTTAGCCATGGTTTTAACACGAATTAAAAAAATAAAATAAAAAAAAATTTAGTTGCAGCCATGTAACCGAAAATTAACCATAGTTTTGTTACTTCAAATAATAATATACAAAGAAGTATTAAGATAATATTTTTTGTCATTATAAAAACAAACCTAAACCAACAACAGCCTTTAAAATGACTTAAAATGCATTATATAAAAACAATGAGGAAACCCTGCTGAAAAAAACAATATCACAGAAAATTCTAATACCATCACAAATAAATCACAAATACCATTACAAACCATCAACTTTTAACCATTAAAAAAATGGTTTTCTGTAGTGTGTTTTGGGACATATTCCATTATTTATTGGTTTTAACAAGCCACCAATAGAAGGTGACCAATTACCAGTAGAGACCTACAGGGTCCATTACAGTTTCCTTTAAAACTAATACAAGTCCCATTATAACCAGTAAAACCATTACAAATTTTGTGATGGTGTCTATTGCTTTTTTCAGCATTACATGTTAGAAATGCCTGTAAAGGGAGCCTAAGGCCTGCTGTATACTTACAGTACGATCATATCCTTGTTTAATAGACTATTGACCAAACATTTCATTCAAATATCCACTTAATCTTTCATTTTTGGCCACCTTTTTGCTATAGATGACACAGCCTCTATAATTTCTTCAACAAACAACATGTGGACATCACAACCCTTACAAAAAAACCATGGTTTTCGTAGTAAAACTGCTTAATTTTCTTTTGCGTGATTTCTGAATGCTTGAGACTATAAAATCAATCAAACAAGTGTATTACTGCCATAGGTAACTGTCTAGAGCTACAATTGTAATTTGTAAATAATACAATTTAATTACAATTTATTTATTTACTTTTATATTTTATTAAAGTTCTATTTTGACCCCTATAGTAGATGCTTTTTTATTTTTATTTTTTTTAACTTCCATAATATTTAAGGGAGGGGGCACAACAATACAATCCTGCTTAGGGCACCCATTTGGCCAGCAGCGGCCCTGCTTGAATGTTTTTTTTCTGTTCAAGGGCAAATTGCGGAAAGAAAGGCAATTTGGGGCTCGCTGGCTGAGACGCGCGGCTCTATGTGCACACAGAACATAGGCTACTGAGTGGACCTACCTTTCATGTCTTCTTGCCCTTTAATGCTTTAAACTCTCTTGAATGTTCAAGTCGGCAAGGCTTAAAACTGGCACCAGGCCATCTGATCGGGCAGTCCTTATTGTCCAGCCTTTGGCCTTAATTGTAGGCCTAAATAAAAAGGCTAAAATACAACTTTGATGGTAAACACTTAAAAACTTTGCTACTGCAGCTCCTTACAAAGGTTTCACTCATTAGTTAGTACATTAAAAATTTAAATTAGTGATTTAAAAAAAATGCGAAGATCCACAAGCAGAAAGACATATCTGTGAAGGTAAATCAGAAGTGCACAGACTGTTATGTGAAGGTGTAGGCAAGCTACATTTACCTTCACTAATTTACCATCCTGCACTGTTCCTAATTTAATGTTAGTTCATAATGAATTTAACCAACGTTAACACAATTAAATGCTACACATTTTTAGATAGCCTATCTGTGTAAAATATGTCCGACTATGTGCATATGTGTAGTTCATGCAGTGATTTGTGTGTATTTTATATGACAGACCTTTAGGTTTGGATGTTTTGTTAATGGCATTTATTACTGCAAAATTAAAGGCTGATGACTCGCACTTTGTGATTATCAAGATTGAGTGAATGTAGACTGTAGTTCTCGTTGATGAAGGGCCCCTCAAGAGGTAAAGCCCAGGGGCCCCTTACGGTGTTAATGCGGCCCTGTTTGCTTCTTTGTAATAACATATATATGTAATAACATATATATATGTTATTACATTTTTTATTATGAAACTTTTAACAATGCAGTTGTTTATGGATCTGTTCTCATATTTTGAAAATCAGACAACGTGTATCAGATACTGCTGGAATATGCACAGATCCCACAGGTAGAGGATTTGGAGGGTGCAGCTTTAGGACTGATCAGTCTGCAAGAGCTCTACAAACTCTACCCACACAACATCACTAAGGGTGAACTGTCTGCGCCAGTGTGGTTTCATTGCAAGAGTTCTAATCAAATCAAAGTTCTAATCAAAATAAGTTCTAATCTGATTGATGCTATCATTTCTCATTTCACAGAAACGTCTTTAAATGCAGATGAAGCTTACATTGTTGGGTTGGTCGCTTATAACGAGGACAAATTCCAGCATGCCTTTCTCTGGTTTCTGTACAGTCTGAACACATTAACAGAATACTCAACCGTTACTGAGGAAGAGTTGCTCCGTTACCTTAGTGACTCAGCCTATCATTTTGAATCAAACCCTGACATATTCACGCTGAACACAGAGTCAAGTAACTCCTATGAGGCACTGTGCAGAGGAGAGATTGATGAGAGGGCAAGTGCAAAGTCTCAAATTTAAATATTTTTTTTCCCATGAAATTACAAACATTCAATGTGAAGCTTTGTGCGTTAATTGGATGTTTATTATATTTGATTAAATCAGACCTCGAAGCGGCAGAGGGCGCTGTCCTGTAGGTACAGCACAGGTGGAGGAAACCCCAGACTGATGTATGCACCAGTGAAAGAAGAAGTGGAGTGGGACGAGTATGGGATCAGATTCCCGCCAAAAGTATTGCAGTCACGGATAAAAAAATAACAAGCGTGAAAACAAAATTTAAAAACGCAAGTAAAAATATATTGCACAAGATTTAAAAATTAAAGCAAAGTTTTCAGAATAGCAAGCAATGGTCACGAATCGAAAAATAATAAGCGTAAATAAAAAAATGAATAACGCATTTTTAAAACTAATAAGCATGAATCAAAACTTTAAACACATTTAAAAACATATTGCACAAAATTGAAATATTAATGCAAAATTATCTGACTTTCGCACATAATCTTGTTTACCTTGGTTATATTTCTCTGTTTTTTCTGCTCTCATGAATTTTCTGCTCATATTTTTATTTTTTGTATGCTTATGCTGTTTTTCCCTTCGCGCTTGTTTCCATGTTCTGCGCTTGCTTTCCCAAATGTTGCGGTTAGAGTTTCATGTAAATCAGTGCGGGCTCAAGCGTCTTCATTGGTCCACTAGTTCTAGATTGACAGCTCCTCCTCAGCCAATCAGTCGAAGAGGGGCGGTGACGTCACTCCAGTGCGCCTCATTAGCTGCCGATGCTCAGTGTTCTGTTCACTTGTACAGGTGAAAATGGATTACTGTCAGCTGGGAAACATATTTCTGTACAGGACACTGTTATATGTGTCTGTCTGTCACTGCTGTACACCTGCCTGACGATCCGTTGGATCCGTACTTCTCAAAGGTGATAATCTATTCTAATTTTACCCATTATGTTCCCAACATTGTATTGCACATATTATAGTACAACATTAGTACTTATATTATTTCTTCGCACTTATTATGGGAAGAAAAATTACTTTACAGTGTGGTTGAATTTGATAATGTAACAAATTGAATCTTATTGTAAAGTGTTGCTGAAAAATAATTTCCTTGTTTTCAGTGTTTTTCTAGAGGAAGACTACCCCGTGGTTGCTCGTGTCAATCAGAGGATTGCAGACATCACAGGACTCTCCATGAAATCAGCTGAAGACCTACATGTACGGTCATAGTAAATAAGAAATCACCTGTTCATATCTTTTTAAGGTCAACTCTTTCTCTGTCCTAGTGTTGCGACTAGCGTGGTCACATTCTCTTGCACGATATAATTTACTATAATATAATATTATATAATATATTTTATATTATTCCAGGCAACATTGAGACATTAAGAGCTTCGAGGGCTGATATTATATTTTCATATAATAAATTTATATTCACCTCATTTATCGAACTTCAGTCTCATTTCAGGATTAACATGTATTTTCCTTGTGAAATATTATGTGTTGTTTTGCATGAAATTTTTCATTTAATTTAAGGTGCAATCATTTTCCAGGTTCAGAATTATGGCATTGGTGGCAAATATGAACCACATTATGATGCATCGGTAAGATCACTATACTAAAATACAGCTATTACATCAATTTGGCCTATACAGTATTTGCTATGGATTCCCTTGTGTGTTAAATAATGTAGTTACTTGAAGAAACTTTCCCATTGCCCCAGATCTTTTCTTTCACATGTTTCACTCGATTGGTAAACAGTTTGTTGGTGGCAACAACACAATCCTGTATACTATTGTTTGTTGGCATATTATGCTGTGGCATTTAGTTTGCAGTTTTAAAAAGTGTCTGTGTGCAATTTATGTTGTTGATGGAAAAATGTGAAAGTCATTCATCAACTGTAGAATGACTTTCACATTTCCTTAACCAAGGCTCGCTTTTAGGTCTTCAAACTGAATAACTCTATTCTGTGTTATTGAGAGTTTGATAACATATTAACCAATCAAATCATTACAAGATAACTTAACTACGTATGTTTGATCTCACAGGATACTGAGAATGGAAGGATTGCTACGTTCTTAATTTATGTAAGTTTTGCCCTCCAAATGCCATTGTAAACATTCAAAATTACATTTATTTGCCAGATTACCTGTATTGTACAATCCTTATGAACAATAAATGATGTGTTCTTGCTGTAGATGAGTGATGTGGAGATAGGGGGTGCCACCGTGTTCCCTGAAGCTGGAGTTGCATTGAAGCCAAAAAACGTAAACCCTCAAATCACTGATCTATGTGGTATATTAGAATAATTGAAGTTAAATTCATGCATCAATTTTCTGCTGCTTAAGGGTTCAGCCGTGTTTTGGTACAACCTCCAGAAGAATGGAAATGTGGATTTGAATACAAAGCATGCTGGGTGCCCTGTGTTAAGGGGAAACAAATGGGGTAGGTTTTTAAAGAACTTGGATTATTCTTTTACTGTGTATCTTCTATAATGTATAAATAAATCTGTTAAAATGAGTACATTTCATTTTAGTTTCATATAACAATGAGCTATATATTTGCTGTCTTTTCAGTGGCTAATAAATGGATCCTTGAGTATGGACAGGAGTTCAGGAGACCCTGTTCTTTGTCATACTGGGAGTGAAAAACACTGATCCCATGTAGAAATCATATTAAGCGTATCTGTACTATAGAAGTATCTGTTATTTATTATGTATCATATAATTTTTGCATATAGGATCTGTAACATACAGTAGATACTCACTAGCAGATCTCAGACTTCTGGAGGGGATGTAGATTTGTAATAGTGAGTGGAAGTAGGAGAGTGCTGAGCCTGTGGTCGTTCTGTATGCAAGCATCAGTGTCTTGAACTTGATGCGAGCTGCCACTGGTAGCCAGTGCAGTGAGATGAAGAGAGGTGTAACATGGGTTCTTTTGGGCTCATCGAAGACCAGTCGTGCCGCTGCATTCTGAATCATTTGTAGAGGTTTGATTGTGTTTGCTGGAAGACCAGCCAGAAGAGCATTGCAGTAGTCCAGCCTAGAAACGACAAGGGCCTGGACAAGAAGTTGCGCAGCATGCTCTGTCAGGAAGGGCCTGATTTTTCTGATGTTGTGTAGCGCAAACCTGCAAGATCGAGCAGTCTTTGCAATGTGCTCTTTGAAGGTCAGCTGGTCATCAAAGATTACACCAAGATTTCTGACCGAAGTTGATGGGGTAATTATTGATGTGCCTAACTGAATCGAGAAGTCATGCTGTAGAGTCGGAGTGGCAGGGACGACAAGAAGCTCAGTCTTTGCCAGGTTGAGCTGTAGGTGATGTTCTTTCATTCATGCCGAGATGTCCGCCAGGCAGCCTGAGATCCGTGCAGCTACCGTTGGATCATCTGGTTGAAAAGAGAGATAGAGCTGTGTGTCATCGGCGTAGCGAGAAGCCATGCGCCTGTATGATGGGTCCCAGTGATGTAGTGTATGTGGAGAAGAGGAGGGGTCCAAGAACCGATCCCTGAGGAACCCCAGTGACCAGTTGATGTGCTTTGGATACCTCCCCTCCCCAGGCCACCCTGAAGGACCTACCGGTGAGATAGGATTCAAACCAGCGAAGTGGAATCCCAGTGTCTCAGTCAAGCCCAAGATGCTGAGTGTGGATTGTAAGGAAAAAGCAGAAATGAAGTCAGCTTTGTTGACCGCTGACTGGCAATTCCAAAGACCCACAGAGAAAGAAAGAGGTGTAGTAGAAGATGTAGCGAACGGGCGCAGGTTAGCAGGATTACGTTGCCGTCTGCGTGTGTTTTTAGAGCGTGGTTGAGAGAGAACCGGAATTGTTTGGAAACACAAACCATTCCATATACTATAGATAGTATATACTCCACTTATGGACCCGCAAAGAGCATTAACTGTTTGAAAAAAGTTGTAATGAGAATCTGTGTTGAGACGCAGGGCAGACTGGTTCTCTTTGATCTTTCAAACACTTGTGTAACAGCTCTCTGTTCAGGAGCGTTCATTTCACTTGGATGCCTTGTATAATTTACTCTCCTTGGAACTTTTCAAAGAAGCAAACAAAAATGAATAAAAGGCATGTTTTATCATAACAAGTTTCATCATAATAATATTTGCTAATAATATGTAAGTCATGAAATTCATTCTATATATTCATTTATGTAACTATAAATATATCTGTGATTAGATGTATCAATATTTTATTATTTCAAAGTCAAACAGTTATCATATGATAAATAAGATTTTTTTTTAGGACAAGCTTTTAGGAACTGTGTATAATCACATCTAATACAAACAGTGACTGTCTGTAATCATTATTAACCCTGGGCTCAGTAACACACCGGAAATATAATGAAGTAATCTTCCGTTTTACTTTTAGTTTCTGCATTAGTCATAGATCAGATTTCCATGTTACACAGGCATGATTGAGGTGGACAGTAACGAAGTACATTTACTTGAGTACTGTACACTGTAAGAAATCCAACTTTCGAAAAGTTCTACCAACCAATGTAAAAAAGTAGCCTGAACAAATAATCTTTAGTAGGAGAAGTCAGTTAAATTTTTTGTGTGAACTGAACAAAAATACTCTAAACATGTCACTAGCAAAAGTTTTTTACCTTACTTAGATACTCAAGTATTTGTTCACAACATATGCAAATGTTCTCCCAACTTTTCAAATTGAGTCATCTGAACAAACAAGTTTACATTGAACAAAATTGCACAAGTTCCCAGCATGCATGCAGTTGGAAAACATTTTGTTAATTATTATTAAAATATTATCATTGTTTTAAATTTTACTGGCTTAATTTATGCTGCTGCTGCTGTTGTCACTGTCAGTTAGCTGTCATGTGGATCAGAGTTCATATTTTTACTGATTTAAAATTTGTTGATCCTCACCATGTTTGAGAATCATGTGCTGAGGTACTGTATGTGCATCTCATTGCAACTTGTTTAATGCATTTTTCTATCAGCATAAATGTTTGCCTTTAGTTTTAAGAGACAAATATTACCCATATTATGTAGAAGGCTTTAAAAATAAACAAAAATCTAAAGGAACAATGATTGATAAAAAGATTAACATTGCTAAATGCTAAAAAATATTTGGATGCTCTGACAGATATTTATTTATTAGATGAACTAAAGTTTTTAAGTTGTCGGTTGCTAGTTGAGTTAACTTAAGTTGACTGCGATAGGTTGCCTTATTTTTTTGAGTTAGGTCAACTTTTTTTTTTTACAGTGTACTTAACTATGGTATTTGCAGTAAAGTCACAGTATCCACAAATTTACTATTCTCTCACTATAGCAACCATATCCTATTTGTAGTAGAACTACAGTAACCACAAATTTAACATAGTTTCATTATAGTAATTATAGTTTAATTTTGTATCTAAACTATGGCAATACAAATGGTATAGGCTAATAAATCCGTCAAAAATGGCTGCTACATATATAAATAAACCTTACTACTCAGGCCTACTGGTAAACTGGTCAAGGACATATATAAATCTGAACATTATGTTATTGTCAAAACACTGCACATTCATACATAGATTTTTTGCAAACAAATGATCAATAAGTAGGTTAAATGATCACACAGGTCAAAATGTTTTACTTCACTTTTTTACAACTTTGGAATCTAAACTTTAAGTTTAATTCTTAAACTGATAAGAATTGAAATCAATAAGCAGAATCAGAATCGGAATGGATAAAATTCAAACAAAACCCTACCCTAGCCACATCTAGTTCAGTGATTTCTGAGCATTTTATGAACATTGATCAGTTTATGACAAAATTAAAAAAGATGGTTCTTTGGCGCAACCTGCACACCCATGGCCATACTGAAGGATTATGTTCCAGTTTTCTGAAAATATTAAAGATTTGTTTTCTTTTCAATGTTTGCTTTGTTTGCCTAAAATGAACCATATAATAGCCTTCAATATCTCTTTGAAAAAGAACTTTTAAACAAGTATTAAAATGAGTTCAATGTAGCTGTAGGAGTGTTAAATAAAAAATAAAGATGATTATCTTCATTCAGTTGTTCCATTTCTATTGGTTTGGTAACATAAAAGATAATACAAGCTAATCAGTGTATTCAGTAGGTTGCATATGCCCAGGGTAATTTTCCATGTCACAACTGTACTTCCTGTACTAAGTATGTCAAATGTAAATCATTTACACATCCCCGTACGTTAAAAACTTATAAGATTAGACAATTGATCACTTGTAAGAGTACATATGTTATTTACATTATCATCTGTCCATGTTCGCAACTATATGTTGGCAAAACCACACGTGCATTACGCACAAGAATGATTGAACACACAAGTGCCATTAGGAGACAGGATATTACATCTTCAATTTCTCGTCACTTTAAGTCTGCTCACCACTCTTTGTCTGACATGAAGTTCCTGGGCATCGAGAGGGTTCTACCTCATAGAAGAGGTGGAGATAGAGATAAGAAGCTGTTGCAAAGGGAGGCTTTCTGGATATTTGAACTTAAATCTTTATTTCCTGAGGGTATGAATGAAGAAGTAGAACTTTTTTGTTTCTTGTAGAGATTGCTGTTATCATTGCTGCATTTTGTTTGCATCTCTTCTGTTGTATCTGTTGTATTTGTAATGTTTATTAATTCTTTGCAGTTGTATACTTGTAATATTCTGCTATATATGTGAATAATTCCAGGGCTGTCCAAACTCGGTCCTGGAGGGCCGGTGTCCAGCAGAGTTTAGCTCCAACCCTAATTAAACACACCTGAAGCAGCTAATCAAGCTCTTACTAGGCATACTTGCTTCCATGCAGGTGTGTGGAGGCAAGTTGGAGCTAAACTCTGCAGGACACCGGCCCTCCAGGACCGAGTTTGGACAGCCCTGGATCATTAGACTTTCTTCTTCTTCTTCTTCTTCTTCTTCTTCTTCTTCTTCGACATTTAATGGCAGTTGGCAAACCAGCTTTGGTGCATATTCCGCCACCTACTGTCATTAGACTTTCTTGGAGTTCTACTTGTGATAATTGAGGGTTACCTAAGATAATCGAATCCAGCTGATTGTCTTGAATTGCTGACCTACTTAAAAAGGGTGAATGTTGTTTGTTAAGTGAGGACTGAAGATAGCAATGTGCTGAAACGTCTGCTTGCTTGCGGCCATCTGTTTTTTACTCACATGCACTTTTTGCACGATGCAATTTATAAAAATAAAAAAAATATGTTTTTGTAGACTTTTTCAGTCTTTAATGGATCAGTGTGCGGTTAGCCACCCTCCTGTCTATTTTAGGTTGCATTTGTGGCATAAGGTATTGTAAGTATACAACAATGTGACAATAAAACTGCATTTACTTTTTACTTTTGATACTTAAGTGCTTTTAAAAGCGTGTACCTTTGTACTTTTACTTAAGTAAAAACCTGTCTTTACAACTTTCACTTGTATTGGAGTAGTATTTGACCAGTAGTATCTGTACTTTCACTCAAGTAATGAAGTTATGTACTTTGACCACCTCTGCGCAGCATCCTACAACAAATAGAACACTATGCCAGTAAAGTTTGACCCGTTGGCAACAGAACAGGGGTCCGTTCTTCGTACGTCGCTAACTCAGTTAGCTGGATTTGATTGTTGCCGATTTCACTTGATCTTGGATCATTTGGTTCTTCGAAGCTCATCCTGGACTTGCTGTCATAGCAACAGGTCCGTAAACTTAAACCTGCTCAGGAGCAGGCTTATTTCATGTAAACAGGATTAGATTGCATCTTTTTAAGCAGAATTGATACTTAATATCTGCCCCAGCCACCGCTACTTTATTACAAGAGTACCCTGCTGGTCCAGGGACAATAATTTAAAATAAAAATAATTTAAAAATGAATTTGAAAATAAGATAACAATGTTGTGTAGTCTATAACACTATAGACACAGCCAGTTTTACTCATTGAAAGATTACTTAGTGATGAAATAATTACGTTATAATTGTATTGGAGTCTACACACATGCTATACAGTTAATCTGAGCCGTGCATTAATTTGAGTAATTGCTTGATGGAGCGCAGGAGGAGATGCAGATAACATGATCTTTAAGAAACTGTAATTAATGCTGTCACGTAACAAATCTGTTTCAAAGATGAAATTAAATTAATTGCTAATTACAACACTGAAGTAAAAATGTAAAGCCTACACAAATGCTAGAAATCGTGAATATAAGGGAACCATGTAAAAAAAAATACAAATAAATTAAAACATTTAATTTATCTATTATAACATTTATGTAGTTTTATTCGCTTGACTGTTAACTTATAAAAGTCCAGAAATTTGTCAACCTTTCCGTCAGGTGTCTTTTTTTAATGATATGATGTCATTACGTTGCTGTCTTGCCGCCAGCCAATCGCTGCATTGTTGATCGTGGTTTCGAGTATCGATACATCTGCCCTTTTTGGGGAACTCGAGAACGCGCCGTAATCTTAGACAACTTAATCCAGATATTTTAATCTAATACGCAAATTCGTTTGAAGAACCAAATTAGCCAAAAATCAGTTATCATGATTAGAAGATCTGGCATCTTTCACATCATCTCAGATGTATTAAGCGAGGTACGAAGAACGGACCCCAGGTCTTGATAATAGGGTACAATATTGTAGTTTATAATTATAGGATGTCTCTCCATTTCTGTCATGATTATACCCTTTGTGATCTCCAATTGTGCTACATGAAGTAAGCTTGCTGAGTAACTAAGGAACAAAAGTATATTGTGATATGTCACGACTGTCATAATGTCACATTTATTTTCTGTTTTGAGGATCTTTATGTTGATTATCCTGTGTTTCTTCTTCAATTAGTTCCTGTTTCGTTGGTTGTCTTGGATAACTATCATGCTCCTGTTTGTTTACATAGTTCCTCATTTGTTAACTGATTAGCAAATGTGTATTTATAGCCCTCAGTGCTCATTTGTAGTTGTTTGTTCATGTCTGTGCTATGTTGGTTTGCTGTGGTTGTTGTTAGATTGTGAAGAATTTGTTCTCCAGTGCTCCTAGGTGTTTTTTTATTATTATTATTTGATAGTAAAAATCACTGCTTTGATTAGATCCTGCTTCCTTGTTCCCGCAACCATCCCACTGATACATGAGAGCTTATTAACGTAAAGTTTCACTTTTGTTTTTGATCTCAGACAATTGGATTACTGAGAAACTGTATGGGCAGATACAGGTGTGTCTCTGAAAAGATGCAAATAAATGATCTGCGTTTAAGCTCAGTTTCATTTCACGATACACATACACAAGTTGCGTTTTAAGGTATTAAAGAATCTGATAATGGCCATAAAGGAATTGACATTTATGGTGTGTTTTTGGACTGTCTGCACTGCTGGGCATGAATTCTTCTCATCAACAGGTTATTATATTCAATTTGATATTAGTTTTAAATTGTTATAGTCAGGGCTGGACTGGGACAAAAAATCGGCCATGGCATTTTTTGGTCCAGGCGGCCCACCACCACCATATAATATATATATATATATGATATACACTACCATTCAAAAGTTTTTGAACAGTAAGATTTTTTAATTATTTTTTTTAAAGAAGTCTCTTCTGTTCACCAAGCCTGTATTTGTTTGATCCAAAATACAGCAAAAACAGTAATATTGTGAAATGTTTTTAATATTTAAAAATATTTTAAAATGTAATTTATTCCTGTGATCAAAGCTGAATTTTCAGCATAATTACTCCAGTCACATGATGTTCAAAAATCATTCAAATATTCTGATTTGCTGCTCAAAATACATTTATTACTATTATTATTATTATGTATTATGAAAACAGCTGAGTAGATTTTTTTTCAGGTTTCTTTGATGAATAGAAAGTTCAGAAGAACAGCATTTATCTGAAATAGAAATATTTTGTAACATTATAAATGTCTTTATCATCATTTTTGATCAATTTAAAGCATCCTTGCTAAATAAAAGTATTAATTTCTATAATTTCTTTCCCAAAAACAAAACAAAAATTATACTGACTCCAATCTTTTGAATGGTAGGCTATAGAGTATAATGTTACAAAAGCTTTTTTATTTCAGATAAACTCTGATCTTTGGATCTTTCTATTCATCAAAGAATCCAGAAAAAAAATACTCGACTGTTTTAAATATTGATAATAATAATAATAATAATAATAAATGTTTCTTGAGCACCAGATCAGCATATGAATGATTTCTGAAGGATCATGTGACACTGAAGACTGGAGTAATGATGCTGAAAATTCAGCTGCGCATCACAGGAATAAATTACATTTTAAAATATATTCATATAGAAAGCAGTTATTTTAAATAGTAAAAATATTTCACAATATTACTGCTTTTACTGTATTTTGGATCAAATAAATGCAGGCTTGGTGAGCAGAAGAGAATTCTTTAAAAAAAAAACAATCTTACTGTTCAAAAACTTTTGACTGGTAGTGTAGATATGTATCATTGCATCTAGTTGTTTTGGATAAGAATAAAACGTCAGGTCCACATTATCGTGTCTTTTCGAATTTAAATCTAGATTTATTCGCATTGGCCCATGGAAACCTCTATGAACACACTTGACTTGACTTGGCCAAAAAATCGCGGGGGACGAATTTACGGTTTATTAAAAAGTGTTAAATAAAAAAAAAATATATATATATATATATTAAAAAGCGTATTCTGCACTCATGGCGCGTGCGCGCACACACCAGATGCCTGCCTCCGTTCCGAGTCCCTTATCAAGCACTTTACCGATTCAACTACTCTCCTCTCCCCTCCCCTCCTGCCTGGCTCTTTGGCCCGCATCACTCACCGCAGAGCAAGCCTGTTTTTATAAAGCTGCTGTGAAACGTAGGGAAAGCCGATACAGAAGAAGTTGGGGTTTATTTAGGCGGAGCAAAATACTTCATCGCTCTGTCTATAGCGCATTGTGATTGGGTGGTTTACGCTGTCAATGCAGGAGACAAACCAATGGGCCACTGACTGCTCGTTGTCCCTGCGTGATGGTCCTTCGCAAAAAAAAAATAAAAAAATTCTGTCGGCCCCTTCAGTGCTCGGCCCACCGGGAAAATGCCCGGTATGCCCGATTACCAGTCCAGCCCTGGTTATAGTGTTACATCCATATACTGTATCTCTAACTAATGTTGCCATGACAAGTTGACTGTATGTATACATTTGTGAGACTAAAGTAGTATAGCACAGTTTTTGGCGAAATGTTTAATTCGACTAAATGTCTCTTTGGTTTCTTTTTTTAATAAACCTTTTTCATCATACCTCTAATGATGTAAAAATTAACGATGTAAATGTATTAATATACATAACAAATGCTCCATGACAGTTAAGTGTAGATTGTTTTATAGATCAAATTGCACAGCTTTTTAAGAAGAAGAACGACCTTCTGATGAGCTTCAGTCAATGCATTGCTGCTGAAGAAAATGATGTGGAGATGAAGAGGTGAAAACATTTTCATTATTGCCTATACCATTAATCTCCCAGATGAATGATTATTTATTATTAAGAAGTATTCAATTTTACAACAGTTGATGTTTACAATCTTATGTGTTTTCAGAACAATATACTCTGATCCTGAGGACCCTGAAGAAATCATGAGAGACCCTGTGGCAGCTTACAAACTCCTCAGACGACTGAGAAATGATTTGATACATATTGTAGAACACATCCAACCGAGTCTTCAGTGTAAACAGTATCACGATGAGTTGAAGACAAAGATCCCACAGCTAGAGGACTTGGATGGTGCAGCTTCAGGACTGATCAGACTGCAAGAGATCTACAGACTCTACCCAGAAGACATCACAAATGGTGAGATATCTGCAGATGCAGTTTCACAGCGATTTTCGCTTTTTATTTCTTTCAAAAATCAGCTTCAATCTGTTTTGATTTCACAGAAACGTCTCTAAATGCGGATGAAGCTTACCATGTGGGGTTGGTTGCTTATAACGAGGACAAATTCCAGCATGCTTTTCTCTGGTTTCTGCATAGTTTGAATAGATTAACAGCATACTCAAGCACTATGGAGGAAGAACTGCTTCACTACCTTAGTTTCTCAGCCTATTATTTTGGCAGCCTGCCTCAAACCTACTTCAGCCAGCAGCCTCTAAATCTGGGTGAGCTCATGGTGTCCCGAAGTTTAATACTAACATTTTTATATTTGTGGTTGCCAGACAGTTTTATAAAATTGTTGTGATTCAAGGCAAACATTTTTGCCTCAGATCCAAATAATGATAAAGTCAGACTTCAGCTGAATAGACTCCATCACTTCCTGAGAACTTCAAACACTGACATATTCACACTGAATGCAGAGTCAAGTAACTATGAGGCACTGTGCAGAGGAGAGATTGATGAGAGGGCAAGTGTAAAGTCTCAAATTTAAATCAGTATTTGACATGAAATTACAAACAGTCAATGCAAATCTTTGTGTGTTGATTGGATGTTATTATATTTGATCAAATCAGACCTCGAAGCGGCAGAGGACGCTGTCCTGTAGGTACAGCACAGGTGGAGGAAACCCCAGACTGATGTATGCACCAGTGAAAGAAGAAGTGGAGTGGGACGAGCCTCGAATCATCAGATATCATGACATTATTTCAGACCGAGAGATAGAGATCCTGAAGAATATCTCCAGACCTCAAGTGAATATCTAACACACACATAAAGTAACACTAACATATTTAATAGTTGTTGTTATTGTCAGTATGTTTAAAATGTTTTATTATTATTATTATTATTATTATTATTGATGTTTTTAATACTATGGTCTGAACACATTACAATATACTCAAATACTACTGAGGCAGAGTTGTTACATCTTAGTTCCTCAGCCTATCATTTTGGCAGCCTACCTGTGGCAATCTAATCATTGTCAATTTCTTTAAATGCAAACTAAAAATTTACAAATTTAAATGTCTATTGTAGAGAATTGTATGCTCCCCACACATGGAATGGCACTTTTTTGGTTAATTTGAGCCCAAAGTCATCCAAAATCAGTGCCTGTCTCACCGATGCTCTTGTGTCTGAATGGGAGCAAAACTCTCCATAGCCATGTTCCAGAATCTAGAGGAAGACCTTTCCACAAAAGTGGAAGCTGTTGCTAATGCTAATGGTTTTTAAATTAAATGGCATTTGGGTGTTCACATAGTTTTGGCAATGTACACTACATAATTTTGTATTTGATACTTTATTCCTATTTGTGACCTAGCTTTCTAGATCGGAGGTTTTGCAAGATGGACGGGGTGCAGTCTCACAAGGCCGTGTTTCTCAAAGGTTTAATAAATATTTTATAAGATCTCCTCGTTAAAGGGATCGTTCACTCAAAATTCAAATTGTCATAACCTGACAAGATGTTAAGTAAATTATTTTTCTTTGAGTGCCAAAAAATTTTGGTCACACACTTATTATGCAGCGAAAAATCATCACTGTATTTTCAGTGTTTCTCTAAAAGATTCCCCTGTGGATGCTCGTGTCAGTCAGAAGATTGCAGATGCTACTGGACTCTCCATGGAAACAGCTGAACCACTGCATGTAAGTCATGTTATGAGAACGAAATATGATCATGCACAGGCAGCGTATGTCTTTACTGACAGCTGTGTCTTGAAGATTACTTGGTCATACTTTGCACATTACCTAATAAATAAGCAAAGAAAGAAAGAAAGCAGCCTCAAACTGTGCAGGTAACATCAGTTTGCTAAACTTTCTGCTTGTCTGTTGCCAAGGAGTGGCATACAATAAGCTTTGGAGGGTTGATATTATTTTTTAATTTAATTAATTTATATTCAGCTAAATTATTGCACTTGAGTTCTTATTAAACATATATTTTGTGAAATAATAGTGTTAACAGTTCAATTTCACCAGTTCAATTGTGATGCATGAGTGATGCAATAATTTTCCAGGTTCAGAATTATGGGATTGGTGGCAGATATGAACCACATCATGATGCATTGGTAAGTTCACTTTACTGGAATACAGGCATGACATAAATTTTTTGACCAACACAGAATTCAATATGGGTTACCTTACTTTTTTTTTTTATGGATTTTATTTATTTATTTGAATGGTGGGGTTGGATTTATGAGTAATTATTGAATAAATAAAGTAATTATTAAATCTACTTCTAAATTTAAATGTCTACTAGGCATTCTTTTTTTTCAGGCAATTTTTTTTAGTGGGCTTGTATCAAATAACATTGAAATAACTCCTAGAATAATGCCAACTTACTGTGTGTGCAAAACAAGGATGTAAGTAACATGTCTCACTGGAAACACATATAAGCCATATTATTGGACAGCTACTGTAACTCTTTTGCTACATCTTGTTAGCAACATGCATTTTTAAATCACACGTTTTTTCTTTCAAAATTTACATTTGAGGTTTAATTATAATTTATGAGGTACAATTAACAAAATGTGAAGTCTCTTCCAGCAATACATACTCGGAGGTATCAGGTATCTTTGGGGAACCAATGGCTCGCAAATTCAATTGCAGGCTTTAAAAGTACAAATTTAACATCTGTGTCCTCTGTCATTGAGAGTGGATTACATGTTGACCAATCAAATAACTGCAAACTAACTTAAGAATGTTTGACCTCACAGAATATATGGAATGATAGGATTGCAACATTCCTATTTTATGTAAGCCTCTATTTGCCTCAATGGTCTTTCACACCATTTCTATAGCTATTAATATTACCTACTGTATGTGAAACAATCTTTATAAATGATGTGTTCTTGCTGTAGATGAGTGATGTGGAGATAGGGGGCGCCACTGTGTTCCCTGAAGTTGGAGTTGCAGTGCAGCCAAAAAAGGTAAACCCTTAATTTTTTCATATATATATATACAGTATACAATGAGCATTTAAGAACAATCATTTTAGAATCCTCTACTCTTGCAGGGTTCAGCCGTGTTTTGGTACAACCTCCACAGGAATGGACAAATAGATTTGGATACAGAACATGCTGGATGCCCTGTGTTACGGGGTAACAAATGGGGTAGGTTTTGAAATAAATTTAGAAGATAAATCTAAAACCTTACTTTGGAATTAATTACACTTTAACTGTCTGTCCTCAGTTCTCTTTATAAGACATACAGTAAGACATTATTCTATATTGTATGTAACTTTATCAAAATATGTTTTTTTGCTAATTATTTTTTATTTAAGAAGAAAAACAATTTAGACACAGATAATTTGAAAAAGAAAGCTATATGGATGATTGAAAGTTGACTGTTAAGGGTAAAAATTATTTTTGCTATTTTTTCAGTGGCTAACAAATGGATCTATGAGTTTGGACAAGAGTTCAGGAGACCCTGTCCTTTGTCAGAATGGGAGTAAAATACTCTACAGGGCCTGAAATCATATGATATTTGTATCTGGGTATTCCTAATATTTTGTGTCCCCAGAAAAGCTCATGATCTTACTATTTTAAAATGCTGAACAGTATAAATTTTAAAGTTGTCTTAGTCATAAAAAAGCATTTGAAATTTAAGATTATTGAAGTTGATAAATAAATCTAAACACTTTATAGCATTTTAAACCACCAAATACCACCATTTTTCCTATGACCCCATGCTTGTGTATACCATTTTCATGATAAATAACACTAAAGAGTTTTTCTTTTTCTTTATTCCACATTGTTGGTTATGTAATCACATTTTTGTTAGGTGTATAGATTTCTTTTCAATTAATAAATATATTTTAACAATTTTAATAAGGGTTTTTAGTGTGAACCAAGTTATTGTCCACCCAGTTATTTGGACTACTCTCCCTTTAAATGAAAGCTGGCTAAATGAAATGTTAATTAAATCATAAATCTAAATCACTTCCTTGAAGGGAAAACACCCTGGTAATGAGAGTGAGATTCTCTGTCATATTAACTGTCTATTTTTATTTTTTCCTCTCTGATATGGTCAACTTAAATATGTCCACTCTGTTATGGGAAATATGCAATTTTTTATTAGAAACCTCAATGTTAGTTTTTGCGACATGGTGTAATGACTATCTTTAGGGCATAACATTTACCCTGCTATAATTCCTTAATAAATTGCAAAAATTCATTTTAAATAGCTTTTGGTTTATAATCTGAAGTCTTAAGAGCAGACAGTGAGAGCATACACAGTAGTAAAAGTAATTTATGTTTAAGTTGGAGGAACTTCCTAATGTTTTATATATTATTTCATATTAAAGCCCAGTTCAGACCAATGTAATTTTGTCCAGCCTAAGAATTTTTTAACAATGATTTCATAATGTCAGCAAATAAAATAACCCATAATAATTCAGTTAATGAGAATTTATTAGTCTTAGTAAAAAGATGACAGCTGAGTTTGCTGTATTTCATAGCTTGACCTTCTTCTTCTGACACATTTGAGCCAATATCTCTGGATCTCTGATCACAAACTCTACTCACTATCATCACAGCCCAATATCTCTAACATACAGTGCAGGAAGGTACTGCACTTTTGTGTCTGCCATAGAATTAAGGTTAGTTTTGCAATGCTTTACAATGTACACTGTAAACCCTAATGTTGTCTTTACTTAAACAATCAAGTAATGTTGACTAAAAATTACTTAAAATTTTGCATTTTGGCCCTGTCGCTTAAAAATATGAGTTAATTTAACTTATTTACCTTCAAAATGCATAAACTTAAGATTTCAAGTATTGTGAGCTCAAAATCATGATTAATAGGTCATTGTCATTTTCACAAATGTAGTCTTCTTGACTGTACAATTCCAATACCGTGTGTATCCTTTAAGTGCAAGGTCTTTTCTATTTTTTATCAGAAAACAAATGGCTTCAATTACAATTATTGACCATAATGGGAATAAATTTAGGCTATTTATTTTTTTAAAAAAGTTGATAAATGAACTTCAATATATATACAAGTGTTTTTGTGACACTGATATATAAAATATATATAAAATTTAACTATTTATTTTGGATGCAATTAATCGTTTGACACCCCTATTCAGAATGTTTTCCATTTGTTCAATCAGTTTTGAAAAAGTGACAAATTGACGATTATTTACCTAGCATTGCTAAACCGTATCATTTTCAATGGGGGAAAAAAATCTAAATAAACTGCATCTTGATAATTTAATTGTGTGGTTGTGTGTGTGCATATATAAGGAGAAAGAAGTAATATAAGATCTTGAAAAACAGTAAAAACAGTATATTTAATGGTCACACTGATAACTCCAAACAACTATACAATGTATCCAAAATTACTACACCATTCTAAATTTCATATAAAAGGCCATGGAATGTCTCATGTGCTCCTCCATTGTATCAATCCAGTAGGAGATAATTTGGTTTACAACACTCTGGGACACATAAAAGCATTCAGCAAGATCTCCTTGAAGTAAATTCAAGTTCAGCTTCATCATGGTCATCAGAATTTGATCCATTACGCTTACGTTCTTACGCTCACATATCATGCTTACGCTGTTCTTCCTTTAATGTGATTGGCCATGCAATGAGTTCCGCCTAGCAACAAGAGAACTAATGCACTGATTGGTGGATTACAAAATTGGTCCTTTTGCCCTTTTTGACACCACGTTTCAAGACGAAGTTTTTCTTCTATGTTCGGTAAGTAAAATTATGTAGATATAATTATTTTAAGTGAAATATGCTTGTTTAAATCCTTGTGGTACGTTTCTATAATAAAAGACAACGCAGCCATAATTACAATATTTCCCAGTCAAACTTTGCCAGCGTAGCCATCAAGTAACGATATGGATCTGTGATGGTATGATAGCTGAGATATCAGATTGTTCTTTATTTGATTTGTAATACTGAACCATATTAGTTATACACTTAATACACTTAATCATAGTGTAAACGTGTATTTCTGTGTGAAAGAACTTGGCAGCCACTTCTGAGATAAATTAACGTTGTTCCTCCCCGTTCAAATTTTCCAACCTTGCCATTAGTTAACGACATTTTCTTAATGATTTTGTGATGTTACAATTTTATTGAAACGACAATGTATTTCTTATTTTACCAGTGAGGTGTACATATTTGATGAAGTCACCTAATCGTTTTTCTTTGAGAGAAAGAACATGGCAGCTACTGCTAAATGTTAGACCATGTGGGTTAGTTTTTCCCGGGTGAACTTTGTAAGTGTCGCCATTAATTAACAATATTTTGAGGATAATCTTCACAATCATACCTTGAGAACTCGACTTTTTTCACATTTAGACAGCGAATTCTAGGTTAATTGTGTGTTATGAGAACATTGCAAGTTTTGCTACTTTAGCTGAGACTAATTAGGCTAGCGATGTTTCATAGATGGTGAAATTACAGACCATCTTCACACTGGTCACCAGTAATTAGCTACAAAGTGATTTACTTATTTAACAGCTGTATCTATTTGATGTACCTTCCATGATAATTGTCACTTTTTAGAGCCAGAGACCTTTATTTGCACATTTAGGTTTATTTTGGATAACATTGTAAGATTACCATCTTAATTATAGTGTAATTTTCTTTGTTTTTGCACTGACTTTGTTCAATTTAATATTTTCAACTTTTCTGTTATAGGTGAGATGAGACAAGGACATGTAAGTATTGCATTTTTGACTCTGCAAAAGGAGGTGTACTTCTCAAACATTATCGTTTAAAACATGGTGCTCATACAAAAACTGTACCTTTTCCATGCCTACACAATGACTGTCTTTGTACATTCAACTCCATTAGTAGTTTAAAAGTTCATCTGGCAAAAATTCATACAAAAACACAATTGGGACACGATCGGGAAATAGCACCACTTACATTTACTTGTCAGCATTGTGAATTTTCTGAGCCCGGACCAGAAGCAGATTTTCTGAAGCACTTGCGTAGTAGATATTTGAGTAAAAATGAAAAGATATAGTGTCCCTACAAACATTGCAAGTTTCAAAGCAGTGTTTATGCAACATTTAATGCACATTTAAGTAAGAAACATAATGGACATGACTGGAGAATGCTAAAGCCAGAAATAGTTTCTGGCCAAAGTGATGAGAATGAGAGTGAAGGACAAGAACAAATTTCTTTTGATGAGATTGAAACAGAGGATAATGAAGGTGAATCAGCTGATTCTGCTGATGTAACTCATTCTGATTTAGCAAATCAGTTGGAACACAATTTGGCTGGCCTTTTTTTAAAGATGCAAAGCATTCTTCATATTCCGGCAAGTTCTATTCAAGAAATCATTCAGCAATTGAATCAGATACATGCATTGTCTCTGCCACTGTTGAACAAAACTATTTCAAGTGTCCTGAAGAGGTGTCTTCCAAATGCTGATGAGTCCCTTATTGCAGAGGTGGTAAATGCGGTTTCAGAAAGCAATGTTTTTTCCAAATGCTGTGACTCTGGTGGATGCTTGTCAACAATTAAAAGAAGAAACTCCTATGTTTTTGCTGAGTTTCCTTTGGTTATGCCAGTAGAGTACATGATTGATAGGGAAACAAAACCTGTTGTATATGTACCAATCCTACCTATGCTACAGAAAATGTTAAACAAGCCAGACATTTTGGACAAAGCACTTTCAATACCAGAATCTGAACCCGTTATGTACAGTTCTTACAACGATGGTCACTACTTCATTAAATGTCATTTATAATGCATACTTTAAAAATTGTATACCAAATTCTTTGCAGGAAGCATCTACATTTGCATAAATTCAAGTGTATACATGTCAGTATAATGTTGGATTAGGGTTAGTGATTTGAAACTTAGTGCACATTCTGATAAACATGCATTGATGATAAACCTTTGATTCCTGATCACAATACTATATTTATACCTGTTTTTTCACTAGGTGACTGATAATCGCAACACTATCCTTGATGTGCCAGTGGGGATCTTATTCGAGGACACTGATCTTCAACCCCCCAACTCCTTGCATTTGACTTCTTCGATTGGAATAATTCTTGAAGGCCAAGTGGTGATGGACAAAATGCAGGACCTCCCACAGGCAATCTGTCTTCTCTTTGGTCTGATTTACGCACTAGACCTGAATTACCCAAAATCACTGGCCATCACGTTTGATTTCATCCAGCGTGTACTTATGTCAATGGGACAGAATGCTCTCAAGCCTAGAGTGCAGTCTCTGGCAAACCAGCTATTTGCTTAAGAAACGTCACTGATACTTTAACACCACTCTTTGTTTGGGGTTTTCCCCCCTTGATTTACTCCATTATCCATTTATGAAGAATAAAAAGTATGTTTAAATTGTTAAATGCAGAGTTCTACAACTGATGTGCAGTAGTTACTTTGGGTTACTCGTTACAGTAGTTACTTGTTGTTACACCTCTGTAGTGTGGTTGTGACCCAGTAATATTTTCATTACAGTATAGTTTGCACTGTAATATTGTGACATTTGGGCCAAAGGCACTGAACATGTTCAGTATGTTTTATTTTAGTTTGCAGTCTTTGCACAAAGCTTAAACATTGAAATGTAGTAAGAAAGTAATTATTATATTTAGCATACATGTTCAGTACATTAACAATCGTGAGGCGTAAAAAGTGTAATTATTAAGTGCACAGAGTTGTACAATTGATGTAAGTGCACTTATGTTGGACATTTTTACTGTTGTTACCACCTTTACAGTGTGGTTGTGACCCAGTAAATTTCCACTACAGTATAGTTTGTATTGTAATACTGTGAAATTTTGGTGAAAGACACTGAGTATGTTTTTAGTTCGCCATGTTTGCACAAAGCTGAAACGGTCAAATGTAATAGCTATGTTTACATTAACATAATTGTGATACTTGAGTGAAGTATATATGTGCAGAGTTGTACAATTGATGTACTGCACTAGTTCATTTTGTTACAACCTTTACAGTGTAGCTATGACCCATTTCCATTACAGTATAGTGTTTACTGTACTTTAATATTGTGACATTTTGTCAATAAAAAGTCAAAGATTAAATATGCTGTTCATTGTTTTATTTCAGTTCGGTGTGCACAGAGCTTGCAGTAAAAAATAAGAACATCATTCAACAGTTTGTTACATTTCCATGTTGAGTTAACTTAAATATATAAGTACACTTAAAATTAATACCAAGTTAAGTGAACGTAATCGTGTAAGTACATTAAATAAGCGCCAAATTTGGTGAACTGAAAGATTTAAGTATAGTCTACAAAACCACCAAGTTAAATAAACTTTAATATGCAAGTTTTGGGAGACTCCATTACTCAATTAAATTGAGGCAACGAGTTTACTCAATCAATTTAGTTCAGTAAACTTATTAGGGTTTTCAGTGTATATTTAGAGTCTGCCTTGCAAAATAAATTAGTTCTGTCGTGCAAAATGAATAAAGTAACTTCAGACTTCCCTGAAGAATTGGGTGGCTATTCTGTCTGTAACCTTTGTGTGTGACCCATGGTTTAGGCACGGATGTAAATTATTGTAGGCCTCTCATTTTAATTTTAAAGATTTTATCTATGATTTGAAATAGTGGACAGCAAATACCTGAAAGTTCAGACAAAAAATAAGTTGAGACAACTCAAAAATCTGCTGAAGCTGGTTGCCTTAAACTTAAGTTGGCTCAACTTTTTTTTTTCTTTTTTTTTTTACAGTGTAGTGCATGGTCTAAGGAAATATTTTTTCTTGGTTGTCGTGGCTTTTGTCTTGTGCTCCACTCCTCTCTTGTAATCCCGTTGTAACAGGGCGAACGAGACGTGAAGATCCATTTGCAAGCTTTATTCCAAGACGTGGTCAAAAACACAGGCAGGGTCAAAACATCAGCAAACAGGTATAACACAGGCAAGACAGAGTAATCCTAGGGCAAGCGTGGGTCTTTGATCAGCGAACAATATCCAGAGGGCTTGAGAAGAGGGGTAGTCCAGTAACATGAGCAATAGTCCAAACGAGGTACAAACAGAGTCCGAACGGCGAGACAAGGATTAATCCAAGATACACAGGCAGGAAACAGAAAACACGAAATGACTAGACTAACTAGAACTGGAAACTAGACTCAGTAAAGCAGCTATCACTAGATGAGTGATAAACGCAGAACAATACTAGAGACTAAACAGAAACACAGAATGGCTCGGTAAGGCAGCTAACACTAGGAGAGTGCTAAACGCTAGAACAATACTCGGCACTCTGAAAGAGGAAGTCCAAGGCTTATAAAGCGTGTCTGAATTGATTGAGCTGTGTATGTGTAATCAGTGCCTTCAGCTGTGTGTGTGCAATCAGTGCAATGAATCATGGGAACTGTAGTGTGAGTGTGTGTGTGAGAGAGAGAGAGAGAGAGAGAGAGAGAGTTATAATATCAGATTCATAAAACCATATTGCATGCAGTTCAGGGTAGGATGAAATAGGTGTAATACTCATAATAGTTTGTATGCATAGATGTGTGTGTGTGTGTGTGTGAGAGGGAGAGATAGCATGAGTATACATGCATCCACACATCCACAGGTCCAAGGCCTTTATGTTTGCAAGCACAACATTCTCCTGAAGTGTGACTTTGTGCAATTTTGTACAAAATAAAAGCATTTAAAAGCAAACTTCCTGATTAAACATTAAAGCACGCTAGTGTGATAAACAGTGCAAATTTTCATAATTTTTTATCTCATATTGTGAAATTTTTTCATAAAAAAATGCTTTTTTCACTCAAAAAATGAGGTGCCTACTTTCAGATAAATGAGGCCTACAATTAATCAGATGCAAATAGAAACACAAAACCAGTCCTAAATGAAAGAAAACAAGTTGACAAAGAATGAATCCAATATTTGGTGATAATATAGCAAAATGAGAAATTTATAAGCAATTATTTGGAGTCCGGTCACTTTTGACCGGGAACACCACAAGTGTGACTAGGTGAAATAAAACCCACAAAAAATTACGAAAATTCTAAAAAAAAATTATGAGAAGTACTTATACCCTATGTGAACAAAGTCAGGAAGTTTGAGTCCAATGCAATAATGTTTGCATCAATTTGATGGATCAATTTGACCCGAACACAACCAGAGGGTTAAAGGTGTAATCTGCCGATTGTCCTGCAGGTGACCTCATAATTCTGTCTTCTTATGCACGCAGGGCTTTTACTCCAGAGCACTCATAGATCTACAATGATTTTCAAGTGCTACTTAAGTTTCGATGCTTTTGGGAAACAGACCGTAATATTAAGATCAGTCGTACTTTACTAACTTAGGCTTATGATGCTTTTGGGAAATGCAGCCCAGATCAAGAGATCTTTAACAGACATCTTGCAGATGTACATGTGCTATCTGGGGTACTTTTAAGTTGAATAGAATATCTGCAGTGATATTTTTTGCCAAGTATTTTTGCAAAAATACGGAGCCCCTTAAGGGACATGGTGGTCGGAAAAATTTCACTGCAGAACACAAGATCCAGGGGGTGAGGTTGGATCAAGATCCAACTCCTCCCACCTTACACATTAGGCGCATTCGACTTGAAGTGGCGCTGCGCAGAATGATCAGTGTATGACATCAAAGTACCGCGAGAGCCATTCGAAAGCATAAGGATCCATCTGCTCTCTTATCGCTCTCGCGGTACTTTGATGTCATACACTGACCATTCTGCACAGCGCCGTTTCAAGTCGAATGCGCCTATACCTAAACCTACCCGTCTCCACCCCCTGATCCCTAAACCCACCCATCTCCACCCCCTAGATGTGGATCCATAAAGTATAAATTCCGGGTATCTCTTGTTCTTTGAAACCACAATAATGGAGAAGACTGCTGACTTGGCAATGATCCAGAAGACGAACATTGACGCCCTCCACAAAGAGGGTAAGTCACAGAGGGTCATTACTGAAAGGTGTGGCTGTTTACAGAGTGCTGTATCAAAGCATATTAAATGCAAAGTTGACTGGAAGGAAGAATTTGGGTAGGAAAAGGTGCACAAGCAACAGGGATGACTGCAAGCTTGAGAATACTGTCAAGCAAAGCCGATTCAAACACTTGGGAGAGCTTCACAAGGAGTGGACTGAAGCTGGAGTCAGTGCATCAAGAGTCACCACACTCAGACGTCTTCAGGAAAAGGGCTACCAAGCCACTTCTGAACCAGAGACAACGTCAGAAGCATCTTACCTGGGCTGTGGAAAAAAAGAACTGGACTGTTGCTCAGTGGTCCAAAGTCCTCTTTTCAGATGAAAGTAAATTTTGCATTTCATTTGGAAATCAAGGTCCCAGAGTCTGGAGGAAGAGTGGAGAGGCACAGAATCCATGTTGCTTGAAGTCCAGTGAAGTTTCCACAGTCAGTGATGATTTGGGCTACCATGTCATCTGCTGGTGTTGGTCCACTGTGTTTTCTGAAGTCCACAGTCAACGCAGCCATCTACCAGGAAATTTTAGAGCACTTCATGCTTCCTTCTGCTGACAAGCTTTATGGAGATGCTGATTTTATTTTCCAGCAGGACTTGGCACCTGCCCACACGGCCAAAGGTACCAAAAGCTGGTTCAATGATCATGGTTTTACTGTGCTTGATTGGCCAGCAAACTCGCCTGACCTGAACCCCATAGAGAATCTATGGGGTATTGTCAAGAGGAAGATGAGAGACACCAGACCCAACAATGCAGATGACCTGAAGGCCACTGTCAAAGAAACCTGGGCTTCCATACCACCTCAGCAGTGCCACAAACTGATCACCTCCATGCCACACCGAATTGAGGCAGTAATTAAAGCAAAAGGAGCCCCTACCAAGTATTGAGTACATATACAGTAAATTAACATACTTTCCAGAAGGCCAACAATTCACTAAAAATGTTTTTTTTTATTGGTCTTATGAAGTATTCTAATTTGTTGAGATAGTGAATTGGTGGGTTTGTGTTAAATGTGAGCCTAAATCATCACAATTAAAAGAACCAAAGACTTAAACTACTTCAGTCTGTGTGCATTGAATTTATTTAATACACGAGTTTCACAATTTGAGTTGAATTACTGAAATAAATTAATTTTTTCACGACATTCTAATTTATTGAGATGCACCTGTATTAGAATAATTTAAGAAAAATTCATCCATCAAATCTCTGTTTTTTAAGGGTTCAGCTGTGTTTTGGTACAACCACAAGAATGGAAATGTGGATTTGAATACAAAGCATGCTGGATGCCCTGTGTTAATGGGTAACAAATGGGGTAGGTTTTTAAAGAACTTGGATTACTTTTTCATTGTGTATGTTCTATAATATACACATAAATAAATCCATGTTAATATGTCAATTTTATTTCAGTTTCATATGATATTGAGCTATTTTTTTCTGGTGTCTTTTCAGTGGCTAATAAATGGATCCATGAGTATGGACAGGAGTTCAAGAGACCCTGTTCTTTGCCATACTGGGAGTGAATAACACTGAGACCATGTAGAATTCATATGAACTGTATCTGTTGAAGTATCTGTTTATTATGTGTCATACTAGTTTTTAGATCATAGTAGCATTTATTACTGTCTGTAATGTTAATAATAATTGTAATATACAATTAAAACATTTCAATAGATCAAAATACAGTTTCAGCAACATTTCAATTGATAATAACAGTACTTGAGTAGATCAATCAGCAGCCAGTAAGTAGTTATTCCTGTAAACAAGATCCTACATATATGTGTATGTGTGTGTGTGTGTGTCTGTCACCCTGAAAAACAAGGCTGTCAACATACTTCACTGTCTTTTTTTACATGCACATGACCACTTCAGTCATTATACGATAACTACGATTTTGTCAGGACAAACTTTTAGGAAATATGTATAATCACATCTAATAGAAACAGTGACTGTAATCATTATTAACCTTGGGCTCAGTAACACACAGAAAATACAATAATTTAATCATTCATTTTAGTTTCTGCATTAGTCATAAGTCAGACTTACATGTTATGCATGTGTGACTGTTGACGCAGCATCCTGCAGCAATACAACAAAAATGACACTATGCCAGTTAAGGTTGACAGTAGTTAGGAAACATTAGAACAGGCCTTGATAATACAATAGTTTATAATATAGGATGTCTCTCCATTTCCATCATGATTATACCCTTTGTGATCTCCAATTGTGAAACACGAGATTATATTGTTAGTGAATAAATTAATTACAAAAGTATATTGTGATATGTCATGACTGTCATGATGTGATTTTTGAGGACCTTTATATTGATAATGTTTTTTTTTCTGTTTCCCGTGGTCCCTGTGTTTCACCTTTGATTAGTTTCTTTTTTGTTTTTGTTTTAGTTACTATTATGCCCCTGTGTGTTTACATAGTTACTCATTTGTTAATTCATTAGAAAATGTGTTTTTATAGCCCTCAGTTTTCAGTTGTAGTTTGTTCTTGTCTGTGCTATGTTGATTTGCTGTGGTTGTTGTTAGATTGTGTGTTCCTATAGGTGTTTTTAAATTGGATAGTAAAAATCACTGCTATGATTAAATCCTGCCTCTATGCTTCTTTGTTCCCACAATCAGCCTGCTGACACGTGAGAGCTCACTCATTTAAAGTTTCACTTTTGTTTTTTATCAGATGGTAGGAATACCGAGAAACTATAACGTAGGTAGCTACAGGTGTGTCTCTGAAAAGATGCAAATAAATGGTCTGCGCTCAATTTCACTTCAAGGTACACATACAGAAGTTGTGTTTTGAGATACTGAAGGTTTGATAATGGCTATAAAGGAACTGACATTTGTGGTGTGTTTTTGGACTGTCTGTTCTGCTGGGCATGAATTCTTCTCATCAAGGTTATTAATTAATTCAATTCAATATCAATTATTTATATTTTTATTCCTTTTTTAATTGTTATTAATTTAGTGTTATAGTGTTTTGTCTACTAATGCACTAATACACTGTTGCCACAAGTTAATTGTATGTATTAATCTGTGAAACTTTTCACCAAAATAATTGAACAAATAAAACACAGTTTTGCCATATTTGATGCACTCATAAAAAACATTATAGTTACTTTTGTAGTTTTTAACTTTTTTAATTCCATTATTGACTAATTAATATTAACTTTCTCATGGTTTCTTACTTAATAAACCTTTTTCATATACATCTAATGAAAAAAATTACATGTATTAAATGCTCTTTGACATTTAAATGCAGATTGTTTTATACTGTAGATCAAATTGTGCAGCTTGTTGAAAAGAACAAAGATCTTCTGAAGGGCTTCAGTCAGTACATTGATGCTGAAGAAAAGAATGTAGAGACAATGAAGAGGTGAAAACACTTTCATTGTTCCCTATGTACCATTAAACTCCAATATAAAAAAAAAGCTCATATATGGTGTTAGGATTATGATTTTTTTTTACGATACAACTTCTGATGAACCCCTGGGCCCGTATTCATGAAAAATCTTAGTGCTAAGAGTTGCTCCTAGTAACAAAATTCTAAGAAAATTCTTAGAAATGTGGGTGTTTCCTCTTAAATTTAAAGAAAAGATCCTAGTAAAGAAAAAAGTAATTCAGAAAGCATCTTAACCCTTAAAAGAGGTCTTAAGGTCCGAAATTGTTAGGAGTACAGACGAGGACTTTTAAGAGGCTTAAGAGTTTCTTTAGCAGCGGAGAAAATGGATGAAACATGAAGAGGGAGAAGAAATGTGTTGCACACAATGCATGACAGTGAGTTAATAAGACGCTACACATTAGATCGTGCAGGGATCATGTTTGTGACAGATCTTATTAAAGACATGTTAACATCCCTGACACTGCGCAGAAATGCCACAGTGCCAGAAATGGACGTAATCACTACATTAACATATTTGGCAACTGGAAAAATGCAACTATGCAGCAGCGATGATTTGGGTCTGTTACAGCACTTTCAGAACCTTATTGTGTCGCTGTTCATTTCCTATAAAATACGTTAAGTATGACAGCATGGTAAATAAAAAATAAAGAATATAATGTGTGTGTGTGTGTGTGCGCGCGCGCGAGAGAGAGAGAGAGAGAGAGTGAGAGTACGGTAAAACAGGAAAAATTACGCTTGTAATTTCAAAGTGAAGGCTTATAATAAACCCTACTCTTAAAAGCGCTCTTACTTCCTTCTTGGACAACCAACCAATCACAGTCTTCAAAAGACTGTGTCATAGCTAGCAATGGGGTCAGCCCCGCCTCCTCACTAAGATAAAAGTTTTTGTCTTTTCCTCGCTCAGAGTTGCTCTCAAATTGGTCCTGAATCACTTTTAAGATAAGACTCCTAGCTAGAAATTTTTAAGCTAAATTAGGAGCTCTCTGAGAGGATTCTTAGAATCTTTATGAATACGGGCCCTGATCTTCAATGCAGTGCTCTTCTGAATCTTCTGCTTTCAAACTCCGACCCTGTGGACCCTGAGGAAATCATGAGAGAGTCAGAGAGACCCTGTGGCAGCTTACAAACTCCTCAGAAAACTGAGAAATGAATTAATAAATATTGTAAAACACATTCAGCTGAGTTTTTATCAGTGTAACAATCAGTATGAGTTGGAGTTCCTATCCGACAGCTAGAGGACTTGGATGGTGCAGCTTCAGGATTGATCAGACTGCAAGAGATCTACAAATTCTACCCAGAAGACATCATGGTGAACTGTCTGCAGTTTTGCACCAATGCAGTTTCATTAAGAGAGTTTAACTTTTTTCCCCCCTTTCAAAAATCAGCTTTGATCTGTTTGGATTTCACAGAAATGTCATTAAGTGCAGATGAAGCTTACCATGCGGGGCTGGTCGCTTATAAGGAGGAAAAATTCCAGCATGCCTTTCTCTGGTTTGAGTACAGTCTTGACACATTAACAAAATACTCGGCCATTACTGAGGAAGAGTTGTTACAGTTTCTTATTTTCTCAGCCTATAATTTCGGCAGCCTACCTGTGGCAATCGACTTCAACAAACACCTTATAAATCTTGCCCCATTCAAACTGCACGTTGGTCCCGGAAAATTGCCGGAGTGCCTTCTGTGTGAACGCAAACACGTCCCGGGATTAATTCCGGGATCGATCCCGGGTTGGGGACCTAGTAACATTGCCGGGTTCAGTCCCGGAACGAGCGCTGTGTGAACAAAAGCCGGATCAATGCCGTAAAGGGTGCGTCGTAGTGATGACGCACTTTATCGTTCGACAGTTTTACCGGGTGTTTTGAAGGCAGATCAACATTCACACGACGAAAAATATGTAAACTGGAATGAAGCAGCGATCAGGGAGCTCCTCATTATCCGCGCTGAAGCTGAAATCATTCTCCAGTTTAGTGAAATGGTGCGCGGCGCATTATACACGTCACATGAAAGGTCACGTGTCATGAAAGGTCAGGTCACAACCCGTGTCACAACGTGTCACGTGATAATAGTAATAATAATAATTTTATATTTTAAGCCAGATATAAAAATCTATGATTCATAAACATTTGCCTCAGATCTAACTAATGATGAAGTCAGACTCCTTTGCTCCCAGAGAACTTCAAACCCTGACATATTGACACTGAACACAGAGTCAAGTAACTATGAGGCACTGTGCAGAGGAGAGATTGATGAGAGGGCAAGTGCAAAGTCTAAATTTTAAATCAGTATTTGACATTAAATTAAAAAAGTCAATGTGAAGCTTTCTGTATTGGTTGGATGTTTATTATATTTGATCAAATCAGACCTCGAAGCGGCAGAGGGCGCTGTCCTGTAGGTACAGCACAGGTGGAGGAAACCCCAGACTGATGTATGCACCAGTGAAAGAAGAAGTGGAGTGGGACGAGCCTCGAATCATCAGATATCATGACATTATTTCAGACCGAGAGATAGAGATCCTGAAGAATATCTCCAGATTTCAAGTAAATATCTAACACACAAAAACTATATTTAATTACAGTTATTATTGTTAGTGTAAATAGTATCATATTTCTTGTTGATACTGTTAAATTGTGCTATTCAATGGGCATAATGATGCTTTATTGTGCTAATCATTTGGCAAAAATATGTGCACATTCCTATAAAATGATCAGGTTTGGCCCCATGGTTCTAGTGGAAACAAATTTCAGTGCTTTGGCCTCTAATGACTAGAGAATTGTGTGCTTCCAACTTCTCAAAGGTTCATAAAGAAATTATTTACTGAGTCTGGTGTAGGAAAACTTGCACAGACCTGAACCCATATTGAAAATCTGTTCAACAAGACTGTTCAACAAGCATATACTGTATTTGTGTCATTCAGGTAACCATGTACGTTTGGCTGTATGGTATATATTATATATTTATATTTAATGTTAAATTACTTGTGGTCTAGCTTTCTAGGTCTCAGACTGGAGGGAGCAAACATCCGTGTTTCTCAAAGGTTTGAGAAATTTGAAAGATCATCCAAAAATATAACATTCAACAAAACATCATTTTAAAGAAATAATTCAGTCATAATTCGTATGCTATATATCCATCCATTATACCCATCATATATATTTATATAAATAAATATATACATTAATTTATACAACTTGCATTTACAGCTTACATTTACAATTAGCTTTTATATAAATTAACAATAGTCTAGAATAAAATAATGCTGTAAAAGTAGTCTATTAGTAAAAGTTAGTTAATGTGCATTTCTTAGTGTACATTGTTAATTCATGATACTAATGTTAAAAAATTTAACCTTATTGTAAAGTGCTACTGAAAACTGCTTTTTTTCCCCAGTGTTTTTCTAAAAGAGGATGAGAATGTTGCTCGTATCAGTCAGAGGATTGCAGACATCACAGGACTAAGAACCAATAAATCATCTGAAAATCTACAAGTACGGTCATCTGTTCATGCACAGGCAACATCTTTTCTTTACTGTTTAACAATATTTTGCACACAAAATTATTAAATAAACTTCAAGCAGGTCTACCCTTCTATAACATTTACCAAAGCTTACATAGGGCTGATATATTATTTATTTATTTATATTTTGTTAAGAATTATTTTATAAAATGTTATAATTATTTTATACATATTTAAATTTTTAATTATTCATTTTATATTTGCTTTTCAATAAATTACACACGTTTTTTTCCACCCTTTGAAATATAATGGTGTAATTATTTTCCAGGTTCAGAATTATGGGATTGGTGGCAGATATGAACCACATTATGATGCAGAGGTAAGATTACCATACTAAAATACAGTCATGACATAAATTTATATCAGTCAAACCTGGAAATCACCATGGATTCCCTCAGGAATTTCTTCATGGTGTTGGATTTATGAAAACAAAATCAATCCGAGTCCAAGATCCAGTAAGAAAATATTTTACTGAAGATTTTCATATAAGTGACAGCAAAGAGAAAAGTGCAAAAGTGTAAAAAAGTGACTGTGCACAAAAAGGTCACAAATAAAATATGCTTTAATCACAAACATTGTTGTTGGTCATGAATCAAAAGTTCCATACATTATGTATTATTTAGTCTATCCATGCTTCAATAACACAGTCTAATATGTTCCGCTCTCTTCAAGTGTATTACATCAATTGACCTAATTAATAAATAGCTCTATTCTGTCAATGATTGATTACATATTATGTGAATCATTGAAAGATTGAATCATTGCAAGCTAATTAAGAATGCTTGAACTTACAGGATGATGAGAATGAAAGGGTTGCTACATTCTTAATTTACGTAAGTATTGCCTGGTCATTAGCCCAAATGGCTTTATAAACATTATAGGCCTACATTATAAGGTTATCTAGCTATTCATAGGCTATTACCTGAGTTGTACTATGAGCAATAAATCATGCCCTGTGCCTGTAGATGAGTGATGTGGAGATAGGGGGCGCCACTGTGTTCCCTCAAGTTGGAGTTGCATTGAACCCAAAAAAGGTAAACCCTCAAATCACTGATATTACGGTGTGTATATATATAGTAAATTAGAACAATTTAAGTAAAGCATCCATGCTCTGCTATTTAAGGGTTCAGCTGTGTTTTGGTACAACCTCCACAAGAATGGAAATGTGGATTTGAATACAAAGCATGCTGGGTGCCCTGTGTTAAGGGGAAACAAATGGGGTAGGTTTAAAAAATATATATATAATAAGTTAAAGAACTTTTATTGTGTAAATATAAGTAATATGACTAAATTTTATTTCAGTTTCATATCACTTACAACCACACACACACACACACACACACACACACACACACATATATATATAGCCCCACATGGTAAATATATATATATATATATTTGTTGTATTTTCAGTGGCTAATAAATGGATCCATGAGTATGGACAGGAGTTCAGGAGACCCTGTTCTTTGTCATACTGGGAGTGAATGAAACTGAGACCATGGAGAAATCATATGAAGTGTATCTGTACTATAGAAGTATATGTTATATTTATTGTATCATATAAATTTAGAGTAAAATAGAGTAAGTGTGTCTCTAGGAACTTTTAATGTCTTGGAAATCTTCATGTAGCCTTAGACTTTCTAATATAATAAAACTATTTGTTCTCTATAGCTTTTGTGAGAGCTCTGTTGACTTTTCCATTTCTACTCAACTTCAGCACATACATGGGCTAAATGTATGTATGTGTAACAGCCCAAGCTAATTCTGTTTTTAATAGAGTTTCTAAAGGCTTAATTGTGTTTTAAGACAATTTTGTTCCCTACCGTAAAAATAAGTGACAAAAAACAGCAATGTTGAATAGGGGTTGAATAATTATGGCATAGCTGTGTTATTAAAAAATCCTATAACTCAAAAATATTACATTACATTGACATGATCACTTTTAATATGCCAGTAAACTATTGTAGATGCATTTTTTTTAATCAAATCCCATATCTTCAGAAAAACTTGTATTTGGAAAGTACTGCAGGGGTGGTTGAATCATTTTGAATGCAACTGTATATAAAATGCATAAATGCATAAAGAAAACCATCTTTATTTAACAATGTGTTATCAGACAGACACTTCTGTCTAATAATAACATTTCAAATTATTCACACACATTTTATTGTCTCTTTCAGTTAATAGTGTCAAATATCTAAAGTGCTTTGCTCTCAGCCTGCCCATAAGAATTTATAAACAAAAAAAGTGATAATAATAATTATAACAAAAACAATAACAGTACTAAAACTTCTAATGCATGGTCTCAGGAAATATTTTTCGGTCTTCTTGGTTGTCGTTGGTTTTTTCTTGTGGTCCACTTTTAATCCTCTCTTGTAATCCCATGATTCTGTTGAGAGGCCACTCTGTGCTGCTTTTGACTGGCCAGTTTAAAGTTTGTGTGAACTGAAGGGTGGAGTTGATTGGTGACAGGCGGGAGAGCTCTGATAGGTTAGTCCCTGAGGGAGGCGGGCCAGAAAAGCGGGGAAACTGCCTTTGGATTGGATGTGTCTGGGGAAATGGGAGGGGTTTGGGGAAGCTGTATGGCAGGAAAAGGGGATGAGAAATTGACTGCACAGCTGTCCACAGACAACATGCACACACAAACAAACATGCACACAGAGAACAATAAAGTCAATGTTAAGAACTGAATCAAACTTCCAGTGCTATTTGCTCAAATGACATCTCAAATAAGCAATATTTCATTGTTCAAAGCTCAATAGTGAAACTCTTACCTCTGTCAATAGAAGGCTGGTAGAATGAAAGCTGAGAAGGAAAGACAGAGAAAGGAACAGATGTTGTATTCTGAAACAGAATGACATAAAAATAACATTTAGCCTATAATATACTCAAATTTGCAGCTATGCAATAAAACATTTAAAACACCCTCACATACCTGAGGACAGGGTGGAAGACTTGGGTAATTCACTAAGATTAGTTTACTGAAGTTAAACTTGTAGGTGAAACGTTTTCCTTTGGTCTTGTGCAAAATTCGCTTATTATAATAATACCTGAGAAAAACAAACAAACAGGTATGTCAAAGGTATTTATCAACTGATAAAATATCATAAAAATTATGCATTTGTGTGTGTTTCTATATTTTGTATGTATGAAAGTCTGAATTGGAATAAAATGCATATGACATTACAGGAATATATATTATAATAATAATTTAATCAGCTTTTCTAAGTGTTTTTTTTCTCTATAAATCTGGATAGAAGTGTGACTGTCATATAAACTTACAATACTATAATATATTATTCTTTAAATAATATATGTCAATATTATAGCAGTTATATATAATTTTGCATATGATTGTCGGTGCATGCACCTCAAAGCTCTGCTGAGTTTGTCATAATTCATGTGGGGCTTGCCCTTCCTCTCCCCCCACAGTCTAGCCAATCTCTCTGGGTCTCTGATCACAAACTCTCCCCATTCGCTGCCCCACGTGATCGCTCCGCCTTCGCCACACCCCAGCAGCTCCAGCAGGAAGTGCCATAACTGCACCTGCCGCGAGCCTGGAGACCACGAGGGTTTATACGCCCAGTCAGGGAACAGCGCTGCTGAGGGAAACAAGAACGCAAACTTATTTAGCGCTGCTTTAAAGGGATAGTTCACTTTGAAATTAAAATTTGGTATCTATCAGCTTACCCCATGGGCATCCAAGATGTAGGTGTCTTTTTTTCTTCAGTAGATCCAATTTTGATGTTTTTAGGTCAAACCGTTCTAGTCTGTCAGTCATATAATGGCAGGTATAGGTCACTGTCTCTATAAGAGGGAAAAAGAACATGCACCGAGAAATCCAAATTAAACAATTCCCCATCGTAACTACACATTGATGGCCTAAGACACGAAACGAGCGGTTTGTGTGAGAAAACGAACAGGATTTATATTGTTTTTTACCTCTTGTACACAACCGTGTCCAAGTGATCTGAGTGCGCACACGCATCCGGTGTGTGACGTGTGTGTGCGCGCGCTCTGACTCACGCTGCATTCACACGGGGCGTCGGCGTCAACGCTTGACGGAGGGCGTGTCTGAAGCGTGGTGCTGACACAACTTCAGACACGCCCTCCGTCAAGCGTTGACGCTGACGCCCCGTGTGAATGCAGCGTGAGCCAGAGCGCGCGCACACACACACGTCACACACCGGATGCGTGTGCGCACTCAGATCACTTGGACACGGTTGTGTACAAGAGGTAAAAAACGATATAAATACTGTTCGTTTTCTCACACAAACCGCTCGTTTTGTGTCTTAGGCCATCAATGTGTAGTTACGATGGGGAATTGTTTAATTTGGATTTCTCGGTGCATGTTCTTTTTCCCTCTTATAGAGACAGTGACCTATACCTGCCATTATATGACTGACAAACTAGAACGTTTTGACCTAAAAACATTAAAATTGGATCTACTGAAGAAAAAAAGACACCTACATCTTGGATGCCCTTGGGGTAAGCTGATAGATACCAAATTTTAATTTCAAAGTGAACTATCCCTTTAAAGATAGAAACAGTAACTAGAAACAAGTCAGTCAAAACAATTGACGGGAATGACACACCAAAGCTTCAGTCAAGTTAAGGTTTCGAACTGTATATTTTTCCCCGCAGACCATGTGCAAGGATGTTTCTGGACATTCAGTATTATTTTCTTGCACTCAGCCAGCCAAAATAAACAATTCAGAATCACATCCTAATCCTAAAAAACGATAATGGGATCTCTTTTAGTTTTAAAGTTACGTTAGGCTGTAATTTGGCGAATAGGCATAGCCTATCCTTTCAAAAGACGGTAGGTGAAGAGACATGCATTTTCTGTCATGACTGTAACTGATTAATTCGGTAATCGTGCCCCAAACCAGACTTGTGTTTTATTATACATATACTTTTTGCTTTGGTGCATTTCTCAGCATGCGTTTCTAGGTCAAATGATAGCAAGTGATATACATGCAATATAGTTAGAAACAATGCAGTTATGCAATTAAATATATAGGCTAAAATTAGCAACGACAAACTGTTGTGTTTAACAATCAGCTGTGTGCACTGCATGCTCTCTCTCTCACACACACACACACACACACACACACACACACACACACACATTCACTTACTTCTGCTCCAGTAAGTCGAGGGAAAAGGACCCAGAGAGAAATTACAATTACACTCCATCTGTAAGATATTAATATCTTCATTATCTTCCTCGTAATCGGCATCATCTTTATTCCCTGACCTCAATTAAATTATTGCGTAAAAATAAGAAGCAATTCGATTGTTTGGAATCCAATTACTTCCAGCAGAGTTTCAGTTCTTGTCACTGCAGGACGTTTTCGCGGGTTTGGCTGAATATTGCAGAAAATTAGATTATAAACTTATGAGCGTCTTTTCAGTGTCATTCGATTGTTTTGTTACATATTTTGTATGCGGCCGAGAATGTCAGACTTTCAAAGATTTCAGAATATTGAAAAAATAATAATTTTGAGAATAAGCTTTGTTACATCAAATGCGTCAAAACTTAGGCTACATTCACTTGACTGTCTGTTCCGTTTTTTAAAATGAATTATAAAATAATTTGTTTATTAGACATTGAAAGTTATTTCTTTAAAACATTATACTACCATACTTTAAAACAAAAAACATGATATAAAATCACTAAATAAGCACTTATATAAAAAATGAAGAGGAAAATCTAATCTGTAAAAAAAAATTCTAAAGTTTAAATTTAATTAAATCAACTTATCAATCATTAATAATTTCAAACATCAAATACTGCACTAAAACTCAAACAGTATAGCCTAAACGGGAACTACAGGCCTAATTAATCAAGTAAGATCCTGTTAAAGAGAGCTGTTACCTGTTCAGTGGCGATGCTCTTGTTCTTGAGGAATGATCAGAAGATAGACACCTGTAACCCCTCACTCTCTATTTATCTTTACCTCTATCCCTCTCTCGTATTTACTGTATTACCTTCATCCCTGATCTCTTCTTCTCTCTCCCAATCCAAACTGACATAGTGATATACAAGCGTTCCTTTTTGAGGAGGATGTTTTGTATTGGATGTGATTTTGCCTGGTTTAACACACAAGGAGAGAGAGAGAGAGAGATCTAACTAATCTAAGCTAATTTAGGTTAAAAAAGAAAAAAGCTAACTATATTATAACTATAAATTACTTGGTGTAATACAGTACATTATAACCAATATAAAAATGTGTATGTTAAAATAAAATAAAATAAAGAGTTACTTGTTTTATTGTTACATTTAACTTTCACACATAAAATATAATATATAAAATAAGATTAAAAATATAATAGAATATATAACATTTAAGTTTTAGAGAAAGGCCCTAAATGTTTATATTCTTCTCACATCAAAACAAAATCACATCTTACAATTGAATATAAATTAACACATAATTATTTTATCCAAATACTTCAACGATAAAATTACATTCAAATTGT
This sequence comes from Schizothorax lantsangensis, assembly GCA_027422415.1. Classification (NCBI taxonomy): domain Eukaryota; kingdom Metazoa; phylum Chordata; class Actinopteri; order Cypriniformes; family Cyprinidae; genus Schizothorax; species Schizothorax lantsangensis. Next base: position 30,674,074 of record CM049845.1, read on the forward strand.
TTTCAGTTTCTCTGAGAATGGTAAACAACTCAAACTAAAGCATCATTTTTACTAAAGGTGAAATAAACTGCGAATTAAGAGATGAAAGAGTGATTTCATCTCTCTCTCTCACACACACACACACACTGCAGTGTGACAGGTGACACCGGAGGCTTTTAATTCCAGTGTACACACAAATTCTGGTCCAGACAGACATCAATAATTCATGCTGTTAATTGAGTTGAATGTTATGCTTTTAGCTGTAGGACTGTAGGTCATGAGACCTCTGACATTATGGGTACAGTGAAGTTATATACAAAATCACAAAGTGAAAATGCACTTTTAAAAAAAAAAAACATTTACAAATTCTTTGCATCGTCCATCACTCTAATTTAGCATTTCGAATTTAACTAACAGCTAAAGTTTTCTCACATCTGAACTGTGTGTGTGTGTGTGTGTGTGAGAGGATTAGATGGTCTAAATGAATTGTTTGTTTTAAAGTGGACAGTGCAATAGCTACTTATACCCCTTCCTCATCAGTTCATCTTATCTTTTCATTCTCATCTCTTCTCCCTTCTCATCCTTTCTTCCCAGATCTCCCTCTCTATCCTTCTTACAGCTGCTTATTGCTGTTTACGCTGAGAGCAGAGAGGAGGAGATTTGCAGATCTGATAGTGTGAGTGTATGTGCTTAACAGGCGTGACACTCTGTGTGTGTGTGTGTGTGTGCGTGCATAAGGTCACAGGGCTCATCTTTAAGGATGAATCCTGTTATACGTTAGGAGGATAAAAGGCTCTTGTGTGTTTGTGCAAGCTCAGTAATCTCAGATCGGGTTGATTCCATTGGGAACTCACTCTCTCCCCTGAGACACAACAGAGAAAAAGAGAGGTTCCTATCACTGAACTAAATATTTGTTTAGAATTCAGCTTTATTTTCATTTACATATTTTAATAGTAAATGCTTTTATTAGAATTAATTTATATTTTCTTAGTGAATAAGTTTATTGGACTGTTTTTTGTATTCTATTTTATGTGCAATAACGAAATTTAATATTACTTCATTCAATGCATTATCATATATTCATATATTATATATATTTAATGTATATATTTTATATCACTGCTGACTGCAAATCCCTCAGCTTATTGTTTTTAAGCATATTAGATAAGAATAGAATTTAATAAAATTAATCTTGGCACTGTTTCTTATCATTGAACTTTTGATGTATTATTGGAATAAAGTGTCATTTTCATTTTTATCCTTTCATCTTGTTTTATTTTATATGACTTATTTTGAAATGCAATGGCAATATACAGAAAAAAATTAAAAGTTTTCACAATTACAAAGAAAGCACTAGTAAAACATTAAACAGAATATTGTTAGTAGAATTTTTTTAATGCTATTTTCTTGTAAATCTTCAATGTTTTATTTACAACTTTGCAAAATTACAGTGTAGTTTTAGTAATCTAGTAACAGTATTTTTTATCTTTTATCTTAGTTAATTAAACATTTAGTTTTGCATATATGTAAAAGTATTATTTTTCTTAGTTATTTCTGCATTATTTATTCATTTTAGAGATGTTTAATTGTCAGTTTTATTTACATTTTAAATGAAATAAATGTTACCTATTAATTATTATTAAATTAATATTACCTGTTTCCTCAATTTACATTAAGATTTTTACTTTTTATTACTTATTTTGCACCATTTTTCACAGTTATGCCAATAAAACCTACTTTTAAAACAATAAAACTTTCCTGTAGCTCAAATGGTAGAGCATGGCGCTAGCAACGCCAAGATCATGGGTTCGATTCCCAGGGAAAGCAAGAGCTGATAAAATGTAAAACTGTAACTTGAATGCAATTCTCAGATCTCTGCTTGCAGACTTTTTTGTGGTCAATCTCTGACTCACCTCCAGAAGACTGAAACCTCTCTCTATTTGTGTGTCCCCAGATCTCTGCTCTTTCTCTTCCATTACTGCTGACAGATCTCTCTCTCTGCCCAGCTCAGGGGAGTTGTGGTTTCTAAAAGGTTTCTGTATGTTTCCCATGCCTATATCAGTCTGTGTCGAGGAAAATAATATATCCGCCCGAAACAAGAGACAAATGGCCAGAGACATTGAGAGGAAGAGTGCCAAAACAACTGCAGCAAGTGAATCACACACAAACCTTCACAAAAATGAGACGCAACACAAGCGTTTTCACTGTTTTATAACTTCATCATCATTTTAATTATGTGTAATCTTAATCTCATGTGTAAACAAATTCAGAGGAGACCTCCATCATTGGCCTTCTGCTCTATATAAATAACATCCTGACCTCTTGTTTGGGATTCCAGACGTCCAGAACTGACATTTTCTCTCATGGACAGAATACAGACTCTGATTCTGAATTCCAGATTTGCAGTTAGGACCATATGAAGTTAGCATATTTATGAGGAATATAATGCAAGAACATTGGTGATCAGCAATGAGAACGTCTCAATTGTGTTTTCCTATCTTTACAAACACAAACCCACACAGACTCTGAATTCTGACAGAGAAAAACCATCTTAGAGTCTAGAATCCAAATCTAGTGTCTGATTAATCTCATTAGTATCACTTAATCAGGGTTCGAACACAATCAAACTTACAGTACTTGAAAATGACGATTAACTTCACATGAACATGAGAAGAAAGGTAAATGACCCTTTTGATAAAGTCCATGAAACACAGCTGACCTTCATCACTTTTTTTTCTGCTTTCCGAAGGTACATGTGGCTGTAATCTCGATATTCGTTCAAGTCAAAACATTATCAGTAGTGATTTTTCAGTAGTGATTTTGCAAATTAAATAAAAACATAAAAAAAAGTAATCACAGCGTGTTAGAGCTACAGTGCAACTGTTCAGTCATTCATGAAATAAACAACAAATATTTACAAACAAAATTCACAATTATAAAAAATACTGTTTTTAACATTCACAACTAAAGAAAAAGAGGGAGAAAGAGTGTGTTGGAGCGCACTTGAAAAATCAGTTGTGCATTTGTTAATCATGTTCTGGTCCAAATGATTTGGATTAGCAGTGTTTGTACAGAGAAACAGGCAATGTGATGGAACATAAAGGTATGTGTGGTTTTGCAACACCCTCTAGTGGAGATCAACCTGTACTTCCTCTCTTTGTAAGGTAACACTAGAGAGGCAGCTAATGTTGTGTTGAAGGTTTGAATGCGGTTGAATTGGTGTCTTTTCTGTATTGTAGTGCAGTTCATTTATGATGTACATAGAGAGTTTTGTGTGTTTGAGAGTATGTGGCATATTCTTTATATGTGTGTAAATGGTTAAAACTGAGGGAGCATTTGGAATCATAACTTCATGTTTGCATGTAACCATGAGTAACAAGTCAGTTCATATTCACGGATGAAAACACATCCAAAGAAAGCTTTTGAATAAAAATAAGTTTAAAACACTAATCTTCTTTGCCATAATAGCTTTTTTTTTCTCACGTGTTTCTCAAGCCTGGATTTTACTTTGACCCTTCATTACAGACTTCACAATCAAGCTTTAAGAGTTAACCATGATTCTCTCTAGCTCTTTTCCTGTGGACTTTATTTTTTCCCACCACCCCTAATCTCAGCCCCCCCCCCCCCCCCCCCTCCCCCACCCTCTCTTGCTGTGTCTCTCTCTCTCTCTCTATGTGAGGTTGTGGAGAGGTTGGCTGACCCTCATGCAGCTCCAGTAAAGTGCCCTGGCCAGCGTCAACACCACCAGCAACAACACTGCCGCCCAGGAGCATGCATAAATACCCCCGTACACACGTGCCTGGGACCACGTCCCTGCCTAGAGCCTACAAACACAGACAGATTTTTAATAACAGAATACAAAAATTAAGTTCATCTGGTAACAATTTACAACAAAGTTTAAACACCAGGCATCACCAAAAATGTTTAAACAGTTGTTATGACGATGAACAGTGGACAAATAGGTAATTAGATGGGTGACAATAAACAACAGTGTATTTAAAGTGAATGTTTTGAACTATTATTATGTTAAATCATACATTTGGGACTATGTACACATCTAATGAAAACAACAGGAATGGTTCAGATTAAGTGACATGTTAATTGTGTAGTCAAAGAATAAAATGCAAAAAAAATACATACAGTACATACATACATACATATATATGGTTAATAAATATACTAAAGTGCACACTCACAATCAGACCAGCAGCTGCGATGCTAAATAGCAAGCACAGCAGGTAACACCACAGACTCCGCCTCCTCGGATATCTCTGGCCAATTGAAGATCTGGTGAGGAAAGATATGAGGAAGAGACCAATCAGAGGAATAGTAGGGTTAATGCAATGGAACATGCAAAAGGTACAGTGTGAAATTTCTCCACCACTAGCATCAGAACACAGCATTCCAAAAATAATGACAGTTCTTTTTTTTTTTGAATAAGTATTTGGTTAAATTCCTGAAATAAGGTCTGTGGCTAACTGGAGTATCAAGGGTTTTTTTAATGTTTTTTTTATTCTATGACATAAAATACATCAGTAATACTGCCTTGAGATTTTTTTTTGTCTTTTGTCTTGAAAAAGGCAGTTGCTAACAAGTGGCTAAATGCCACTACAGATGTTGTCTGGGACATTAAATGTCTTCACTCTCATCTACTGAGGTCTGCTTTCACAACCTCGTTGTGTTTAGAATGTTTTTTAAGATCGCCATTATATCACCAACTCTCAGGGAAAAAGGTTTTTTTTTTAAAATAAAGGTTGAAAGAGCTGAATAATAGGATAATATTTGAAGACATTGAAGTCGTGTGACCATGGTGTAGTTCATAGCCTATGTTTAGCTTTTTATTTTGACAACTGTATTTAGGCTTCAGATTCCCAAAGACTGTGCTAATTTGTGAAAATGATGTAAGAATAATGTGAGTTTATTTTTGCAATAATCCAGAATCCAATGGAAAATCCTACTTGGTTTCCTACAAGGTGATGCTAACTTCTGGGCCGGCCTACAAAAATATGTCATCACTGCAGTGCTCTATTGGTTGGAGAAACGGTTAGTCCCGCCCCAAACTCATGCCATTGGCTGAGCCTATGTTGCTTTGTCTGTATGCTCAAACAAACAGAGCAATATTTTGACAAGAGCCATAGATATGAGGGAATCAGTCAACGAACAGTTTAATAGTCTGTTAGGACAGGATAGCTAGGACAGGATGTTAAAATGTTAAGGGACATTCATCAACATCGAAAAAATTACAACCAGTAAAAGGCAGCAATTGCATTTCAGAAGCTAAAGCGGTGTATAGGGGTGCTGACAGAGAGACTAAATGTTGACTTGTTTGCCATCTAATAAAAGAGTTTGATTTATTTGGTACATGCGAAATGTGTTATGAATGTTGGCTGAGAAATACTCACACTTTTCTTCTGCAATGGGGGCATCGAGCCAGCGTCCTGTCAGTAAATTCGGTCCACTGAAATGTTGAGAAAGTGGTTGAGCAGCTAATGTGAGGCAGTAGCATAAATAAAACAACAAGAATAAATAGCCATCTGATATTCGACTTGGTGCAGAACCTGAGCCGAGTGATTCGGTCAAGATGTCACTGCAGCGGATAATGATACAGTGTGATGTTGCTGTATTATGTGTTTCGCGTGTACCAGGAAAGTGTTACTGCAGTGTCCGCAGGAAACTCTAGCTCCAGCAGGTTGTGGTTCTGGACTGGATGAACCCGGATGGACTGGCCCCAAATTTATGATCCTCTTACTAGCCAAGACAAGCAGACAAACACATTTAATTCTTCACATACACAATCCTGACTGTGACAAGATGATGCTTATAAGTGTCAAAGATTTCATTTGTTTTAAATTTAACTTTGTCTCTCTCTCTTACCAATAAGGCCGAGGGCAGGCGATCCTTTGGGATGTGACCTTGCAGATGAGAAGACAGTTACAAGGACACCCGCACATATTTCTTCCCTGCAGGGGCATTCTTTATGGGCTGGAGAGAATGAAGGTTAATGAAAAAAACAGAAAGGAGGAGAGAGACAGAAAAGAGAAAGGTTACCCAAATTAATTCTGGTTACCCAAAAATGAAAGTTTGTGTGGTTACTTACTACATGAAGTGATTTTAATCAAGTTAATTATACTGTATGTAATCCTGAATCATTCAATGTATATACACTACTGTTCACAATTAAATACAGTCTTGGTATTTGCAGACAAAAGCCCATAAACAGTCAACCCCATTATATTTATCTAAATCAATTAGTCAATTTGTGCATATTCTTGGCATTGATAAAAATGTATTGTTTACAGTCATGACCAATAACAGTATTTTGAATTGAATCAATAGCTGTAGCATGCAAACAGTCAAACAAGCAACAAGTCAAAACTTCAGAATTTTACAGTTGTTCAAAAGTTGACAAGTTAACTAATTAATCCGTCCTGAGTTTTTAAATCATGTATAAAGTGTACGTGTGCTCTGTCCTAACTCACTGTAGCTTCATTGCAGACTCCACACTTGACCACATGTTGGTGAATTTTGCCCTCGACGCTGATGAGCGACTGGCACACCCTACAGCTGATTACTGGAGCACTGCCACTCTCTGGAGACGTCAGGGGGGAATACGGTGGAGGGTTCTCGCTCATCAACACAGGGGGTAGAGTCGAGCTCGGGAACGGAGGAAAACCTAAAAAGGAAGAGATTGCCATTGCAGATTATGATAAACATTCATACAAGTTTTACTGCACCAAAAGTCGGGATAAAATTAAAATTCATCCTATCTATTATCAAAATGCATGTTAGAGATCTTATTGTGAACGATTTATCCATGTATGTGTCATTTTTTTACGATCACAACTTCAATGCCGTAAATGTTTCATTTATTGTACATCCACAATTTCTGAATAACAGCATTAGTATTATCAGTTCAGCAAATATACTGGAAATATTGGCTCATAAAATGGCGTAAAACATGAAAGTTTAATTTACTTCTGAAAGTTTAAACTGAACACTGAAACTTTGGGAAACTGTTCTCTGTCACCCAGGCCATTAGGATTAACAAGAAAATCAGATTTGGTCTCGAGATCTGCTGAAAGGAGCTTTATAAGGAGACTGCTGGAATGTGTCTAGTAAATCATGTACACATTTGCCTATAATTGTGGGGGCCACATTTTTGAAAATGTACTCACAAATACAGCGAAACATGTTAAAACTGATTTGTGTGAATATTTGAAAGCTCCCAAAATCGAGTCATAAACTCCATATAAAACCCCAATGTCAGTGTTGAATACAATTCATCACCAAATCACTTAAAAATCGCCACCCCAACATCATCAACTTAAATAATGCACCCCCCTCATCATTGCCCCATTAGCGCATAACTTTATATTGGCCCCGCCCTCCCCTTTGCGCAATGATTGGTTGTGGTCTCCTCAGGCAATAATTTCACTCTCAGGCTTTCTGAATGGTCCGAGGATGTGCTAATCATCAGTGTTTGGAAGCACTGTCAGCGGATACGGCAGATTACTGTAAACGTGTAATACAGAGACGCCGACTCACCGGTAAATGTGGTTAAATGTGGACATTGAAACCCCTTGTACAGTCGTCCTCAGTCATATGACTAGTTTAAGAAAATGTTGCCATGTTATTATTATAATTTGTCGCGGGAAGGCCGATAACAGAACAGTAAACAGACCTCAACAACACTGAACAGTGATGTTCATTCATTCATTAGCTGCGTGACAGCCTCTCTGATGGATGACAAAAGTATGCGAGGGCCGGTCAATTCAACATTATTTTGTTTTGACAAAATAATATCATCCTCCGGACGCATGTGTATCGTACGCAAATGCATTATAAGCGGAGCAACATATATCTGCCTCTTCACTGCGATCCGCCAGAAAACCATCCGCTCAGGTCCTGCCTCCATCATCACCACCAGCATGCAAAATAAAGCACGAATAACCGCACAGAAACGCTACCGAGCCTAGATCGTAGTAAATGCACTGGTGTGTGAGTGTGTGACAGCGCAGAAAAGCGCCGCGCTCGCTAACGTTACTCACTCTGCGGTTTGTTGGGAGCACCGTGTGGAGCCGCTCCAGGAGACACCCCGCCGTTACCACTGCCCAAAGCTCCGTCGCCGAGATCCGAGAGCAACGGGGACCGCTCGCCGTCCGCCATACCGAGAGCGAGGCGTGAGGAGGGGGAGCGGCGAGAGCTTGTATTGTTGTGCTACTGGAGAGAGTGTGTGGAGCCCGCCTGCGTCACGCGTACGTCCGCTGCTGTGGCAACGCGCAACGCGTGTGCGCATCCGTGCGCTCGGGGGGTGTATTGCATGATGCCCATGAGCAATAACGTACGACACGCCGCTGTTTATTCTGTCACTTAAAGCCATTTCTAAGAGGTGTGTCTTCTCACAAATGTGTACAGGCAGAAATCAAGCACATTCTTCTACAGTTTGCTTTAAAATGTCTATAGTAAAAACCAGTAATAAAACATTTAGATTTACATTTATGCATTTAGCAGACGCTTTTATCCAAAGCGACTTACAGTGCATTCAGGATATACATTTTTTTTTTTTAATCAGTATGTGTGTTCCCTGGGATTGAACCTACCACCTTTTGCGTTCCTAACGCAATGCTCTACCACTGAGCCACAGGAACACTGAGGCTCATTTATCTGTTCTTTTAGGCTGCTCATTAGAAGAATGTGATCAAATAAAACAGTGCAGTAGTGAATATAAAGGTTTTCGTCTTTGCCTATGATTAGTGAGGTAGAGTAGTCAGGGACTGCTTTGAGGATTTAACACTGTAAAGAATGACATTAAATAATAGATTTTTTTTAAACCAAAAAAAAAATTCCTGAAATGGAACAGTTTACAAAGCCTTTAGACAAAATAATTAATAAATAAAATGTTATATATATATATATATATACAGTATACATTTTAAAAAGTTAAGATTTTTTTTTGTTTTGCATCATAGTTGATATATCAGGCTTCAGTGGCTCTCATAGAATTTTGCTCAGACAAATATGTAATTCGATGCAGTCGCTGTTATTTGTATGGCCAAAATATAGTAAAATAAGTTCTAAGTAATTCTGATAGCATGTAATATAAATCAGTGAGTTCTTTATAACAGTATAGCGAACAACTTGCATAAAATGCATATACTGTAAATACCAGTAGTTATTCTATATCTCCTCCGGATAATTTGTCTTATTAAGATGACTTCTAGATACCCTGGACCACAAAACCAGTCATAAGTCGCAGATTTGTAGCAATAGCCAACAATACATTGTATGGGTCAAAATTATCGATTTTTCTTTTATGCCAAAATTCATTAGGATATTAAGTAAAGATCATGTTCTGTGAAGATATTTCGTAAATTTCCTACCATAAATATATCAAAACTTAATTTTTGTTTACTCATTTAGATAACTTTAAAGGTGATTTTCTCAATATTTTGATTTTTTTGATTTTCAAATAGTCTAGTTGTATCTAGGCCAAATATTGTCCGATATTAACAAACCATACATCAATTGAAAGCTTATTTATTCGGCTTTCAGTATAAATCTCAGTTTCAAAAAATTTACCCTTATGACTGGTTTTGTGGTCCTGGGTCACTTTTATGGTCAAATCTTCTTACTAGCTAAGTCAACATAGTTGAATAATTTATGCAGTTTGCTTTAAAATATTATTTGAAAACATAAAGAGAAGCAATGAATTAAAAGGATTCCCCATTTTATTATGCTTAAACTTACAAGAGAATTAAAAGTTTTATAATACTGAATAACTGGACAGCAACATTATTCTTACACAGGCACCTGTTCCTTTCCACTTGGATTGACTTGATTTGGAAACATTTTCTGTTTGTTTCCTGGTTCTAGTGTTAATTGATAAGTGAGGTAACTCATGGGTCATGTTTCATGGGCTGGATACAAGACTGTCAGTGAAAGGCTTCAGAGCTGTATCTGTAGAAGTTGTCCACACTGTCTATTCTGAACTGATGCAGCTCATGGTTCAGTCACTCTCTCTGTGTTTCTCTCAGGTCAGGTTGATGCAGTCCATTGGTCTGTTCATGGGCAGTGTGATCTCCAGTTCTTCTCTCTCCACAATGAATCTGGCATTCCCCTCCTGTTTGTGCACTGGGTGAGGCAGGTGAAGGCCCAACTTACTGAAACAAACACGATGCACAGATATTTACATATGTAGTCAATACTAGATCTAAAATATTTTCCTAATAGTTTACTTACTACTTTGGAGTTCTGAGATCAAGAAAGGTCTCTCTCACATCCAGCACCAAATCAGATGCTTTTGTATCTGGCAGTTTAACTCTTACCTTGCATGAGAGAAAAAAGAGAGATTTTGTGAGATTAATTTGATAATACAACTTTTAAAATGAAGATCAGCTCAGTCATTTGAGGACAGTCAAATGCTTTTATTCCAATCAGCCTTTGCTATCTGTTTTTAATGCACCATCAAAGCCAACTCTATCTCTTTCAGGGAAGAGAAAGAGAGAAGTTTTTTCTTTCCCTTCATTACTGAATTTTAAGCTTTAGATCGTTGAAAGTTTAAATTAGTTAGGAATTTATAATGTGGTAATCCACAATACTTAGAGTTGGGATTACAACTTCTTCAATATTTCTCAACAGTTGTGCTACTCTCTATGCATTTAAGTGAACAGTAACTCTTCAGAAAGTGCCATGAAACTCTTAAGCAAATAGTTCACCCAAAAATGACAATTTGCTGAAAATTGACTTACCCTCAGGCCAGCCAAGATATAGATGAGTTTGTTTCTTCATCAGAACAGATTTTGGGAAATTTAGCATTACATCACTTCCACACCAATAGATCCTCTGCAGTGAATGGGTGCCGTCAGAATGAGAATCCAAACAGCTGATAAAAACATCACAATAATCCACAAGTAATCCTAACATGACTCCAGTCCATCAATTAATGTCTTGTGAAGTGAAAAGCGTTGTGGTTGGAAGAAATAAATTCCAACATTAAGAAGTTTAACTTTAAAGCATCGCTTCTGGCCAAAATACGAGTCATATAAATATTCAGACGAAATGACCTGTTCACCGGAAAAAGTAATTTATATATATATATATACACTGTATATATATATATATATAGGAATATTTTAGACAAAAAGATGAAAGCAATGGTTTAAAGTTAAAAATGTCTTAATGATGGATTTGTTTTAATACAAACACACAGCTTTTCACTTGGCAAGACATTAATTGATCGACGGAAGTTGTGTGGATTACTTTTGGATTATTGTGATGTTTTTACCAGCTGTTTGGACTCTCATTCTGACGGCACCCATTCACTGCAGAGGATCCACTGGTGAGCAAGTGGTGTAATGCTAAATTTTTCCAAATCTGTTTTGATAAAGAAACAAACTCATCTTGGATGGCTTGAGGGTGAGTCATTTTGGGGTAATTTATTCTTTGAAGTAAATGTAACTTTGCTAACACTTATATAATAAATAACCCTAATAAAGATGCTATAGTATTTGCTGAATGTTGTATTAATGTTTAAGATTTAATGAGTTAATAATAAGGAGTACCAGCATGCTGTCACAACACATGGATGAGGGGTCCTTTCTGCTCAAGCCAAGAAACAAATCTTCAGTCCCAACAGACTGTTTCAGCACAATCTCGTACCTAAACAAACAAAAACACACAGTGAGAGGCCAGCTTACTTACAGCTCATATGTGATTCTGTCATGCATGTATTTTGTTTTACTCTGGCTGTGGCCGTGGGTCAGTGAGGTCATCAAAATGTGCTCCCTCAGTCACTTCATCCTCATCCCAGATGTTTTTGCTGTTCTTCTTCACATAGGCATTGCTACCTAGAGAGAAGAGAGAGAGATAAGGACATAGAAGGATGCTTTAATATTCTCAAAAGTGAACCCATAAATAGCAGCATGACAATAGCAAAACATGTGACAATTTTTAACAAATTCAAAGAAATTATATAACAATTTCAAAATAGGTAAATTATTTATAATGCAAATAAAATAAAACATATGAAATCATCTGTTAAATATTTGTATTATTCTACATATGTATACAAAACTTTTGAATATGTATTATAAAATCTATTTATCTCTCTTTATATATATTACTATATATTTATATATTACACATTATTACATTTCATCATTCTATGCTATATAAATACAGTATACCCTCTTTGTTGTTTTTTCCCGAAGGTGCAGCAGGAGAGCCGATATGTCCCGGGCCCATCCTCGCCATGGGCTTCACTTGCTAAAATAAAAAAAAGGGATAATAATTTAGCGACTTAAGTTACATCTTTAGCAAAAGTTTTACAGTCGACAATGTAAAACAGCGCTTGTTAGAGGCTCAAACCTGGAGATCTTCTTCCTCATCTTCATGGTTTGGGGAGAGCAGAGCAGACAGCGCCTGGAGATCATGCACGGACGCGAGACCCTCCATCTCTGTTATTCGATAAGTTTGGACTGGAAGATGAAGGTCAGTTTTATATTTATACTTGGTTTGTAAGCCGTCACTATGCTGCTCTTCCGGGTACTTCGTTTAGCGTTTCCATGGTGACTTGGAACTTTTTCACTTTGCCATTTTGTAGTACTAAGTGTCAGACAGCAGATGGCAGACACATTGCACATAAAGAACAGAATAGGTAAAACCTGTATTCTGTAGTTTTCTGGTTATTTAGTACAGCTTTCTAGAGTGAGTAAACTGACCATGGTTTTGTATATAAATATGGATTTACCTGTGCTTCGTTTATCTCTAAAAAACAACGAGAAAGTTATACCCTTAAGAAGTCGGTTTTCCTGCACCTGCCTTTTATACAGCTAAATCCAACCACTAGAGAGTGGAGTTGCTTTATTTGATTGCAGGCCTACTGGAATAAAGTTGAGACTTTATTTGTGATCAGGCAGTGGAAATGTACAGATGGTGTTGGATTAATGCTTCTTATGAAAACAGATCATTTATTTGTTCAGAGTCATCACTTTAAAATATTACTTTAATTTATTTTAGTTTTCATATGCCACTTAAAAAATGAGAAATCAACATTTATTATTTTGAGGTCAGTGGTCTTCTCAAAGCATGCTGCCATGTTAGTTTTAGATAAAGAGTTGATGACTGAATCGTTATATCAAGTCGCTTGACCTGGGCATTTGCAGAGACCCACTTTTCAATATTCTTCTGAGAAATTAGGGTCACTCACTCATTGTCCCCTCTCACACTGCTTCAAATCTCCAGGATACTAATCAAACTATCAAAACATAACTAATTCTAAGATTAAGGGGGGGCGGGTAGGGGTTTAAATAGGGGTTATGACATGGAATTTTGTTTTAATTATTTTAATATGTTCCTTGAGTTTTACTTATAAAGTTTTTGCACACACACACACACACAAAATAAATATGTGGGAAAATGATAATTTTAACCTCAATCTGACCCTCTGTCTAAAATGACCTGTTTTTAAGGGGTGGGTCCTTAAAGGCTTGTCAGTAATTGGCCACTGTTATGATTGGCTAACGTCATTGCATAGGAAACATTATTAACGCCCCCTCGCTATTGCATATGAGTGTTCTGACAACATAATCAAAATAAAATGGTCATTTCCAGACAAAGCATTAAGAAAATCATTACTTATGGTTTGTGATGCAGCTGCATTCAGATCTAGTACGGCTTCATCTTTCAATTAATGTTTTTTTGAACTCTTCATGTGCCTCGTTTAAAAACAAAAGTCTGCTGAACATCTCGGACATGATCCAGGGTGCCATTAAAAATAAACTATTCATGTGTTCCTTATGCTGGGATCCTTCTGATATCTGTACAAAGACGCGAACGAGCTCTTTAAACCAACTGTCAAAGCGAACATTCTTTCACTCCCTTTGTCCCATTGACGGCAGACTCAAATGGCAGTTTATACTGTATTCCGTGTAAACAAGATAGCGGCAGTGATTGTAAATTCTATTAATCAAGTGTCAGCCTTTAAGTGACTGAACGCCAGTGGGCGGGGCCTATGGTGAGAACATGACTATTCATCTCTGTCTTGCCTGGAGGCAAACGTTTATGCAAACGACTTCGCCCCTGTGACGTCACCTTGCACCTTGGATCCAAAGGAGTGGTTTTCTGAGGGTTATTACATTAATGTGCTTTTTTATTGATGATGAGGACATTTTAAGTTATGAAACTGGCAGGTTGTTATAAGCATACAAACACCTCTTCTATGTCAAAAGATCAAGGGAAATTTGGTTTCTCATTGTCATGACCCCTTTAGAAATGTCATTTTTATTAAAGAAATCCCCGTCCCCATTTTGAGACTGTGAGTGCCATGTCTATTACCCGCATCAGTCAGGGAAACTGATTGTGTGTGTGGTGGTGTGTGTGTGTGTTGTAAGCAAGTGTGGAGGTTTATTAAGTCATTGTCACAGCTGAATTGTTGCCTGCAGCAGTTATAGGGGATCTGTCAAGCTAGTTATCAGTATTCCATTCATGTACTTTCTCTCTCCACTTCATATCTTGCTCCTCTCTGCGGTATTCTTTCTTTATGGTCATAGATCTCTTCTGTCTCCCATATTTTTCACAAAATATTATTCAGAGACTCTCTCTTCTTTCCTCAGGCCCCTCAGTCTTCTTACATGTATACTCTGTAAGAACCCTTCACTGTCTTATTCTGCCATTGTCAGCATTCCTAAATTAAATTGCTGTTATACCACTGTGACTACATCGAGAACTGAGATCTGAATTTCAATGGAAATCCGTTTGAGTCTGAATTGTGCTCAAAATTTGCAAACAGATGTATTTGAATTTGAGTGCAGCCATATTGGAGATTTTCGATCTGTAGAAGCTGTTGTGTTTGAGGTTGCTTAAAGCCAATTTCTGTACGTACTGAGTCTGTATTGGAGTACAACTCTGTTTAAATGAGTCTGAATTCAAATGCAAGACCATTAAATCTGAATTCAGAACAAATCTGTTTATGAAAATAAATTAAGAACAAACCTGTGCGTGTGAGTCTACACACTGAGAACAAATCCATGTAAAGTGAGTCTGAATTGAAAACCAATCTACATAGAGGTGTCTAAACTGAGAACAAATCTATGTAGGCGAGTCTGAATTTAGAAACAAATCTGCGTAGGCGAGCTTGAATTGAAACAAATATGTGTAGGTGTTTTCCTAAACTGAGAACAAATTTACAAAAAAAAGTATTTTTAAATTAGTCATAATTTGATTATGCCATATTTAAGACAGTCTAAATTTTGGTCTGTTAACATGTTTTTGTGATTCTGAGATTGAGATTATTTAAATAAGAAGGAGGAGGAGGAGCACACTGAACAAAAACTCACATAGAACAAGAAATCTAATAGAAAGGCTGTTATCATTGTGTAGAAACAGAGGTTACAAGAACCATTGCTGCGCCGTCTCATATGTGTGTTCTGCTGAAATTCTCTCATACCATTCCACTGATCTGATCTGATGTCAGAAATATGGCCGAACTTTTCCCAGCTTATCCACAAAGGAGCTGGCAGTCAGCGTTGATGCCAGACAGCGCCAGAAACCCATGCACGAGCTGATTTTGTTATCTAAATTAACAAATTACCAAGAATAATGCTGTGTCATAACGCGGTGCTATTGAAAGTTTAGATGGTCATTCCTGGAATTAGTGAAGTAATTGAGTTGTAGATCAGCTGCCGCTGCCACCTGTGTGTGTCAGGGTTTTTTTTGTTTGTGAGTAAAGTGGGTGGTTACCCAGAGATTTGGGATTTTTTCTGACTACAGTCACACAGGGAACATGAGGATTTTAGATGACTTACAATTTCTATCTCCCATTGTTCACTGTAATGCCATGAAGTCAGAAAAACCCATGACTGGATGGTACTAAAGGATTACAATTCCATGTGTGATGTCCCGTATTTGAATTGGCCTGAGCTGGCCGCAGCTGTTTGCACAGACTCATAGCTTTGTGTATTCATATAAAACGCCAAGGTGGAAAAGTTCTCACATCTTTATGACCGCATTGCATATTTTGGTGAGTTTCAGCAAAATGTACCTGTACAAGGCAGCTTGCAGCGACATTCACGTCCCTATGCAGAGAAGTGCTCAGCGTTCTGAGAGAACCCCGGCCGCTTCCTCCAAGACAAGGGACAGGATTGAGCTCACACCACACAGCAGGTTGTCCCACTGGGAAGGCAGATCCAACTCTGCCTGGACTGCAGCAGCCTGGGGCATTTCATGCAAATCCATGGGTACTCTTTACTGGAATCAGTAGGCGCCAACACCAAAAATGAATCTACAGGTGCATATTACTAGTTTTAACACAGTAAGCATTTTATAACACATTTGGACAACCTTACTGTGGTGTAACTGCATGGCTTGTGAGAAAGTGTCAAAAAATCACTGCAAACAAATGAACAAGTGGAAACAAGTGGAAGCTGATTTTATTATACGAACAACATATTTATTCTTAGCATGTTCTTTACAAAATATCATCCATTACAAATAATGTCTAGAGGCCGTTTAAACCGAGGCAGAAATGTATGTACAAATGTTGAACTCACACTACCATTCAGAAGTTTGGGGTCAGTAAGATTTTTGAATGTTTTTGAAAAATGTCTCTTGCACCAAGGATGCATTTTATTTGATTAAAAATGCAGTAATATTGTAAAATATTATTACAGTTTAAGAAATTACAGTTCTGTATGAATATACTTCCTTTGAATAACTTTGATATTAATGTAATTTTAAAACATACTTTTTCAGCATGCAATATTCCAGTCTTACATGATCTTTAAGAAATCTTTCTAATTTGCTGATTTGGTGCTCAAGAAACATTTCGTATTATTATCAGTTTTGAAAATCATGGTGTGCTGATTAATACTTTTGTTTAAATCAAATGATTTTTTCCCATATTCTTTTATGAATAAGAAAGTTTAATACCTCACTCGATGCTTCAATTTACATATTAAATAATTTCTTTAAAAAAAAAAAAAAAAACCTTACCAAATGTTTTTATATTCTTTTCCTAATAGTTTTATTCAGAGCCAGAAGTCTACCTCATATTAGTGCAATAATCATTTTGACAAGCTGTGACTTATTATTTATTTAGTTTTATATACAAGCAACTCTTTCTATGTTCGTTTTCTTTATTCCTTCGTCTTAGCTTAAATATTTTAATTGTACATCACTTTGTATCATGTATATTTCTTTTTAGTTTTTTGTCTATTATGTACCATGCACCTTATGCAGAAGCTCTACAATTTCGTTGTATCTTGTGTACAATGACAATAAAGAAATTCTAATTCTAATTCTAATTCAACCCTAAACTTTTGAAAGGTAATGTATTTCCTGAAACCTGTTCTGAATTTATTAATTTCAGCTGTTGTTTATACATTTCCTATAACTTTGTACACAGATATGAATTTAAGAAATAAGTGCTGTAAAATTATTTAATTGGCTTGTTAGTTCTGAAAAAGGAACTTTTTTTCACCTTAAAAATATCTCCTTCAAGAGAACAAATTTAAGCCAAGATGACCTGTTTACTTCAAGGATTGCTCGCACAAAAATGAAAATTCTGTCATAATTTACTTACCTTCATGTTGTTCTAAACCTGGATTTCTTACTTCTGCAGAACCCAAAAGAAAATGTTTTTAAGCAACTTTGGTATCCAAACAACATTAGTATTCCACAGAAAAAAAAGAACTCATACAGTTTGGAGCAACATGAGAGAGAGTAAATGATGGTGGAATTTTCATTTTTGTGTGATCTATCCCTTAAAAAGAAAAGTAAATAGGTCAATCGGTTTGTATTTGAAATGTGTTACAAATTAACCAAAAGAATACTTTAGTACAGAAA